>JANDJT010000071.1:20543935-20558467 GCA_024331685.1 Stegophilus panzeri
GTCGACATTTCTGTATTATAAATTCTTTATTCTAATATTTTGAGATACTGGATTTTTGATTTCCATGAGCTGTAAACCTTAATCATTAAGATTAAAACAAAAAGGCTTGAAATATTTAACTTTATATGTAATGAATCTAGAACATATGAAAGTTCCACTTTTTGAATTAAATTATTGGAAAAAATGTACTTTTCCACGATATTCTAAATTTTTTGAGATGCACCTGTAGTCAGTAATTTAAATACAATGTTGATAATGTAATTAGTAATTAGTAATTAATTACTTTTTTGAAGTAACTTACCCAACACTTCTGGGGATTCATTCAATAGCATTTCTTGTACGGTTTATTCCCAGTAATTGGCCTGCACTTCCCTCTAAGAGGCCATACTCATAGGTGTAATTTCCCTGGCTATGGTTGACAAATCACTGCATCTAATTGAGACAACAGCCGATTGATTGATTAATTGATCTTGTAGCCGAGGAAGCTTTCTGTCTATTAGCGAGATCAGCAGACGAAACCAAGACCTCAAGCAGTACTCTGTGGTCTGACTGCTGAACTGTGTGCAACACTGACAGAATCAATGGTACAGGTGTTGGTCCACTTTGAACTGCTGTTTCAGGGTGAAACATAGTCAAATTAATCATTTTGGCATCAGCAAGAGGTCAACCTGTGCCTTGACAATCTCTCCTGGGCGTATGTGCTGCCTTCATAGTGCATCAGCTGCACCATTGTGCCATTCAGGTAAGTGAGTAGCTCTCAGTGAGAGGCCCACTTGAGTACCTTCTGTGCAAGGAGAAGAATACCATCCGATCTTATGCCATCCTAGTGACTAGTATGTGACTGCCACAACATTATCCATGCAGACTAGAGTGTGAGAGCTATTTGTCCTCACACTGGGGCTTCATATGCCTCCTGTGCCCGTGTCTATCTACAGTATCCCAGACCACCTTCAGTCTATCTATTCTCACACTGGGTTCATACTGTATGTCTTCTATGCCTCTGTGACACCATGCTGCTCCCCAGCCAGTGAGGGAAGGATCCATGGTGATTAACTCCCTCTAATGGGGTACTGCTCCCAGGCAGATCACTTTCTGGAGAAAAGTCTCGCTGCTCCAGAGAGTCATGGCTCATGCCCCTTTTGTTGAGACAATAAGCCTCTTTCTGCTGGAGGTATTTTGGATTTAGCCATAGGCTGATAACCCATTTCTGAAAGTTTCTTAGGTTGAGCAACATTAAGGGGACTACTGTTAAAGCTGTGCTTAACAACCCAAGCATTCTTGGCAGGCGCTGGAACCGCACATAGCAGCCTGGCCAAAGTTGTTTTGCAAGTATAATAATGTCCGTCACATTTTGGGACAACAGAGTGGACAGCATTCTCGATTAAGCATCCTCTATTAGTGTTCTGGAGCAATGGGGACATAAAAATATGCATTGCACAGGTCCACTATCGTGAATCAATCTTGAGGCTGCAGGACAGAAAGAACATCAGGCAGTTTCAACATACAGAATGGAAGAGGGTCTTTAAAAACCACTTTATTAATGTCAGATCTAATATCAGACGGAAACCATGGTCCTTCTGAATTAGGAAATATGTTGAGTAGAACCCCATGTTCTGGACAGTGGGGTCGGCTCATTTGTTTCTGTCTCTGTCTAACAGGGAACAAACTTCTTTTAACAGAGTCGACAATTTAAATTGTACCTAAAATTGACAAGGCCCTGGGCCCTGAAAAAGTTGGGACCATCAGTAGAACTGAAGTTTGTCCCTCTGTCGACAGGACAGACTGTTCCAATGTAGCGTCTGCCCAGTGAACAATGTTTATGGCTTTAAAGCGTCCATCATGTCTGACTCTTTGGTAGTGGGGGTGCTTCTTCTATAGTCCTGCCTGCAGGTTAAGTGGAGGGCACTCAGATGCCTGCTGGAAGTCTGAGGGTATGGCTCTGACCGTTCTGTCCAGAGCTGATGAGGCCTGCATGGATGGTTAGTTGACAATCCAAGCCACGGTGACTCAATTGTGCTACATAGCCTCTCTACTTGATTGGTGTTGTTTCTAGTGTCAGAAATCAGTGTTCTTCTTTTTAAGGCTTCGTTGGCCACAAGCCCAGACAAAGACCCTGGCATACAATGTAGGTTCTGCAGAGTTGATGTGCACATGTCCGGCAGTGGCTTGGCCTAAGGGTCCTACTGCCAGAAGTCCACTTTTGAGTAATTCCACCACAGAGGGTTCAACTGCTGTTGGTATCAAACGAGTTGCCTGTAGAAGCCATATGAGTTTCAATATTGTAAGTTCTCCTCAAAATGCCATAAGTGCACCTGAATTTGGTGCTTGGACACCGTATGTCTAGGTGTAGCAGGATATCTGATGAAAACACCAGCAGAGCGATGCAAGTGTTACAAGCAGACATGTGGCCCAAGCGAACCTGCTCATCATTAGTCATGTTAGCAGATATGTTGGAGCTAATGATGATTACTATAGTTTGGGTGGGGGGATTCCCGTTGGACAGGAAGTGTCTTCCAAATGCGGCTATGCATATAGCATCTTTGCTGTCTTTGGACGAGCAGCAGGAAGGAGAATCAGCTCTCAGGCTATGCTGATGACTCCACTGAAAGGAACGAGTTTTTTCTGTATGTGGCTTTAGTTCTAACATCACTGATTTCAGCTAAGCCATATCTGATGCAAGGTCATCCACAGACTTCAAAAGAACTCTCTCTCAGCTTTTTATTCTGCTTATAAGAAATCATTGTCCATGATAGCTAGCAAAACATTTAAGATATGGCTATGGCACTGATACCCATCGACAAGGGTATTTCATAGTAAAACACTATGTTGTAAGGTCACATAATTTTATGGTAAGGTTTTGTGTGTGCATGTGCTCAAGATGGTATACAGTTGTTAAAACACTGTCCCGGGCAGTTAAGAAGGTGAAGCAATACTTAAGTCTTCAGTATTCCTTGGTTTGTTTGGCATCAGACTAATATTAAAATATATCACATCCTGATGAAGACAAGATCAATTGAAACACACCTAAAAGGTTTTCGTATGCAAAAGAACAGCTTAAATTAAGGCTTTTTATATTTATACACCATGGCTGTGCTACTAGTTACTTATCCATCAAATGATAGTAGCAGAGTTCAGTTTCACTTGCTTTTTACATAAATTAAATCCGAGTGTGGTCCATCCAATTTGAACCCTTACTTAACTGCTACAAATGTATTTTTTTTGAACAGACGAGACAAAACTATGGAGATTAACAATATTTCCCTCAGAAGTGTTAAATTACTGAAATGAAAACCTCCACATGACTAAAATTACAAACCAGGAGCCCAATTGGAACTAGCAGGTTACACACACACTGCCTGCCAGGTGGTGTTAGGTAACCTAGATATATGTAACCATTGCTGTGACCTTTGTCCATTTCTGAGCACAAATGTGCCTGTTAATCAGAACAGTAATCTATCTTGCTACAAGATAGCAAATGCACATAAATCTTGAAACACTCAGTCAGAGCGACAGTTCTGTTTACCATGAACGTAATTATGGGCTTGCTATCCCCAAGGACATGGGGAGTGACACACTTCTTCAAACATGTCCAAAATAACTATCTTTAGGAATAATAACACAATATTGTTTTGCAATCACTATCAGTTAATTCGTATTAACTGAGAATAATATGAATTTAGTTATAATAAAAATTATTTCTTATTTTATGTTGTTTATGTAAAAAATAAAACCCAACAGGGCATGCTGTTATAGAAAAATAATCAACAGTGGGATGATGTTTTCACCCCCAAAATGCATTATTTTCCAATAACAGCACTTCCCGAAATGTGACATGTCCACTATACAAGTCCCTGTGAATGAGTGGTTACTGTATGAATGCTAATGTATTAGAATATGTGCATTAATAATGATAATGAGTCTTTATTGGTCACATATACATTACAGCACAGTGAAATTATTATTTTTTTGCATATCCCAGCATGTAAGGAAGCTGGGGTCAGAGTGCAGGGTCAGCCATGATACAGCGCCCCTGGAGCAGAGACGGTTAAGGGCCTTGCTCAAGGGCCCAACAGTGGCAGCTCGGCAGTGCTGGGGCTTGAACCCCCAACCCACCGATCAGTAACCCGGAGCCTTAACCGTCAAGCCACCACTGCCCCTCTAACATAAACGTGATTTGCCTTGCGGCCGGCACTATTGTCAGAGCTGCTGTTATAGAAAATTAATCAACACCGTCTAACCAATCAGATTTGAGAATTCAACAGCTCTGTGGTATAAGTAAGAAACAGAACTCAATGGGGTGTGCTGTTGTATAGGAAAATAAACACAACAGTAATAGTGTGGTGCCATTAAGTTATCCACCCTGAGGTGGATTATTTACAATTATTTAACAGTATGTGCCATGTGGTTGCTTTATTCCTCTTATACCACAGCAATTTACCACTGATTACATTTGAAAGTTTTTATTAATGATCTACATTATGCTTTTTAACTGTTTACAGTTACATTTAATGTTGTGAAACATCTGAAAGACAATTCATGAAGTCAGTAGTGTTATCACACACTACTGACACAATAACATACAGTTATCCTATTTCACTAAATAAACCACGCTAGTTTTAAACCTGTATTGTTGTGTGATCTTTTGTGTTTTAATGTGTTGCACTGTATGCATTTACTTTATTGTAGGCTGCTTATTGTTATTTAAAATACGTTTGTATTGCACGATAGACTACTCCTAAGATGTATGTATATGTATAAAGATAAATATAAATCGATACAGATCCAAGAGTAAGGTGAAATCTTCTTTTTGTTCAGTGCTGATGTTTCACTGGAGTTTTAAAAGACTGTGATGAATATACTGTACAGCTAGGCTATATCCTAGGAATTTAACTAAACAAATTACCTACAGCCAAGGTACAAAAATACAACTATGACAAAATGGTTTAAAAATAGGAATGACCTAATCTAATGCTGTATTCATAACTTAATTTACCCTGCAGTCGAATGTTATTCTATTACGCTTTACTGTCAGCACTCAACATCCAGTGAAATGATCCTCAGAAAAAGAAAATAAAAATAAATAACCAGTTTGTGGTCTTAACGCTCTATTCCATAGGTGGCGCAAAATCTCAAGGTTGCTGTGCAATTTAACTACCTTCATTCAAAACATCAGTGATAAAAGATTTACAAATCACTACTGATTTATACTGACCTGATAAATTAAAAGAACAAACAAAAAAAAACAAAAATCACATAATAAAAGCAGTATTGTGGGGGGGACGATGACACAGTCACTGTTAAATTACCACAGTATATACACAAACACAAAGTATAAAAGAACAAACACAATACGAAATCAGCCATTTAAAAAATATACTGTTTTAAAATATATTCAGCATTGAGTTCATTGTTTAGATCTATATTTAAGTGACATGATCAGAAATGAAAAAGTTCATACAGTAAAGAATCTTCAGTTATTATATAATAGACACTGGCCTAACAATCATCCCAACGTCTTGTTCTAGCTTCCAAGACAGCTTTTTATAAAATTACTTTCCTGGCATGTTATCACATTCATTATATTATATAATATAAAGTATAAGATAGGGGGGCAAAGTGGCTTAGCAGTTAGTACGTTTGCTTGCACCTACAGAGCTGGGGGTTCGATTCCCACATCCGCCCCACGTGCATGGAGTTTGCATGTTCTCCTTGCTTCAAGGGTTTCCAATTATGCCCTGTGATGGGTGGCACTCTGTCCAGGTTACCCCCTGCCCTGTGCACTGAGTCCCCTGGGATAGGCTCCAGGCTCCCCACGACCCTATGTAGGATAAGTGGTACAGAAGATGGTTGGCTGGATAAAGTATAAGATTGCACTGAAATTATCTAAAACCTATGGCTTTTAAATAAACATTTTTACGACACAGAAAATAGCCTACAGCATCATTATATGTCTATCTTTTCATATATTAAAGGAATGTTCCATCATTATTTCAAGCTAACCTCCATCTACCTTATCTTTACTGCACATGCAATTACCCCAGACAGAAATTCTGACATGTCCTTGTACTGAGAAATGAAGAAGAAGAAGAGGGGGGAAAAAAAAACAAAAAACAAAAAAACCCACACACACCCTATTTATTCTAAATTCAATTATAAAAGGAAGTCAAAAGTACAGTTGTTGGAGCAAACAAAAAAACAATATTTTGTTAGAACCCTTTAATAAATTCTGCTGTCAAATTTATTGTAAATTAAGCTCTATATTTTATAGATGGTTCTACTTTTTCGGCAGGGAATAATTTATAATGATTTGTTTACCACTGTAAACATGGACGTGCCTTATTTTCTGTCTATCAGAATAACTTATTACTTCATTGCTTTGGTGTTGATTGTCGGTCACATCCTATGATCATTGTTTAACGTGTATGAGTTGTAGTTTTCTATGTGCGTTATTTAGTAGCATATTTGAAATGTTAACAAAATGCCGAGCATTCCTTTAATCCATGTGATCAGAACACAGCTGAAAATCAAATCAGGCAGTTATGTGCTTGGCTACTCCACTGCAATTTTATGAACTATATGGAGTTACTTACTGCCTCTGAAGAATGCATACATCACTGTGGCAATTAAATAATTTAACAAGCTAAAGATAATGAACAACTGAAAAAGAAAGTGCTATTGCTTGAGATAACCCTACAGTACCAAAATATCGTCCGTCACGGATTTGTGATAAGACATGCTTATAGACTAAAGCATTTATTTGTAAACGTAAGAGGCATACTACTTAGTGGTCATTTGTTGCTAAGCAACGTATTGTATTACTGGCTGCATCCGAGTGATGAACTGCATGAGAGGTTCAGTGCTGGCACGTTGCCGTGTCAACCATGTGCCCGACCTGCCCTGTATCATAAATACTGTTTCTGCTCTTGACGACTTCACTTCGCCGTTCAGAAGAGTGTAGTAATCAGTATCACTGTGGACACTCGCAGCACAAAGACTGTAGGATGTAGCAGAAAACACATTTGTTATTTCAACCGGAATGGTATGACCTTTGAATTATGTACTGAAGATGATGAAATATTTAGTATTTTGCTGCTCCAGGTTCACATTTATAAGCAGCTTCATTAAATTCAAATTCCACTGTGAAATGGAAATTGTATCAGATTGCAATGCTTTCTGGATAAGTTCTGTTAGGGTGAGTTAATGAGGCTGTATTATAAATCAGTAGTAAAACTAGGCCTGTGTAACTTATCATCATATGTCCCTCTACTCTTGTAATATATTTTTTTCCTCTAGGCTTTAATTAAAAAAAAAAAAAAAAAAAAAAAAAAAAAAAAAAAAAAAAAAAACACACCTTATTTCTATACTAATGTAATAAGTTTTCACACATTTTTATGATAACTATCTGGCTCTGCTATGGATAATGTGTGCTACTGTTTTCAAAAAGAGATCTATTATGGGCAAAAATATATAATTATTATTTTGTTAAATTATTAATAAGTAATTAATTACTAAAAAGTGGTAAGCACACTCCTATCAGCCTCTTCTGTTACTTCACACATACAAATGCTGTTGTGTAAAAACAAAACTACAGGATATTCCGACCAGGCCACACAGAAAGGTGAAAAAATAGAGTAGAAAATTAATAGTCAACTGTTCTCTCTTCACAAGTCATTTGTATGTAGAAGGGACGTTATTCTCCATGAACTCTTTGAGCTTGGTGGGGTAGTCCGTCATCACGCCGGTGGCCCCGAGGTTAAACGCGCGTTTAAAGTCTTCCTCATCGTTCAGCACCCACAAATAGACCTGTGTTTAAAAAAATAAAAATAAAAAAAAACCCACACACATACACCACAACAAATATGTGATTTCATCAGCGGAGTTCATGTATGCATAACATCTCTTTGAATAAAATTTGCTGGGTTTTTGTCTCTGTTTCGTCGCAGAATGCTCACCTGTATTCCACGAGCTGATAGATGGTCAAACAGAGCTTTTCTCATGAGGAGGCTGATGAAGAAAATACAACCAAACCCCCCCGCCAAAAAAAAATATTTAGTACAACAGTGTGTGTGTGTGTGTGTGTGTGTGTGTGTGTGTGTGTGTGTGTGTGTGAGAGAGAGTGTGAGTGACCGATCGACAGAGAGAGTGACACAGACAGAGAGAGAGAACTGAAAACAAGATCAGCTGAAATAAATTTCAGGTCATTACCTTACCTAACCAGGCAGGCTCTGTAAATATTTTGCTGAACTTGAACTTACGTGTCCGCCAGCCAAGTGATGAAGCGTTCACGCCGTGTCATCTTCCTGGAGTCTCTGAGTCTAAAGTGAAACGTCGCCATTAACAGCAGTACAAGACCTCACGCTTCAACGGTTCACTGCTTGTTGATTAGAACAACGAAACACACTGCGTTCTGACTCCGTTACCTTCTATTACCCAACATCATCTGGATACCCAACACTTGTGCTGTAGTTCATCAAGTTCATCACTGGGGGGTTTTAAAATGTCCGGGATTTTAGAGTCAGGGTTGGGGAGGCTACTTTGAAAGTGTAGGTTTTCAAGCTACTCGGAGTTTGTAGTAATTAAGCTACAGTCGCGCTACCCTTTTAAAAAACTAGTTCGCTACACTACAAGTTACTATCAAAAAGTAGCTAATTACACTGAAGCCACACTGAAATGGGCAACATTTTTAATATGTCATGATATTCGAATCAGCTTATGAATAACTGTGTATAGTTTTGCATAAAGAAATTAAGCAAAATTTAAAGATAATTCATAATTATGAATTTATGAGTCTTTATTTATAGACTAGCCAAAGATACAATTAATACTCAAACCCTGTATTACACTGAAAGTGAGAGATTTAAGTGAGAGTGTATGTCAAATTCAAGCTCAAAGCGAGATTTTAAATAATGTATAATTATAAAGGCTGTCGATCGATTTAAAAAATTAACTAATTGATGGCACAATTTGTTGTGATTAATCGTTTTCTTTTTGAGACTGAAGTTTGTAATAATGGATATTTAAATGTAGCTTCACCAATCGCTACTTATTTTGTCCAATTATAACGGTGCTCTTCATTGAATATCTATGGTGCACTCTGGCTTCACGGGAATTAAGAGCGTCATTGTATCTCACATTATCAGTGCATGCCGTGGGATTTATTTTATGTTCTGAATACAACAGTCTGTTTGATATCACAATATAATTATTAGTGCAGTCAAACTTAACGCATTCTTTTTTGCGATTCATTTGAAATATTTGACTTGGGACACTGTGTGCGCCACCATACCAAACCACCCTGGTTAAAGACTGATAAGGATAAGGAAGGAGTTTTAGGCAGAGAGTTTCACTTTAAAAAGTTCCTGATGGATCTTTGGAGAAAAAAGTAACATGCACAGTTTGCAAAGCTGAATTTAATTACCACAAAGCAAAACACCATACTGAAACTCTCTAAACAGGGCCTCGCCAATCTGTATTACAGGAGCGCGGTACTCGTGTGTTATATATTAGTGCATATATAAGAAATTATTACCTTCTAAGCTCATTTTAATGGCCTAGTTTTGAAATTCAACTGGCACTTTAACATAGGCCTGGGTTTAGTTATCATTTCTGTTAATGCATATAAGAAATATGACTTTGAAGCCGACAGTCAATTTTGAGGGCCTTGATGGTTTTATTGGAAATCTGTTGTTCGCAGAAGAGAATCTGCTTTCCAAGTAAAAAACAAACAAACAAACAAAAAAAGCTATTAAACAGTAGTATTTAAATTGAAATATACTTCATTTGTGTTGATTCTACATTCATTCTGTGATCTTACGCTCGCTACACGCTTCAAAAAGTAATCTTTACTGGAAAAGCTACACTATTTTTTAAAGTAGCAGAGCTAATGTCATGCTACTGAAAAAATTTAGTTAGTAGCGTCACTACTTTTAGTTAAATACTCCCCAATACTGTTTAGAATCCCTAAGGTTTTATGTAAAACCAGACAGTGTTTCCCTATCAGAAATGTTTTCAAGTAAACCATTTGTAGGGAGCTAAGAACCTTTCTTTATACTTCAGCACTTTATATGGCTTAGAAATCAGACAATGTGAAAAGCAGTCCAGGTCAGAAATAAGCCAAGAACCCAAAATGAATTATTATTATTATTATTATTATTATTATTATTATTAGCAGTAGTAGTATTAGTAAGCGTATAGTAGTAGTAATTTTATTAATAGTAATTTTGTTACTAATGTAAACAAATTTTTTAGGATTGAAAATAAGAGACCTTGTTTTCTGTGTGGGAAAGCTATTCATTTAATAAATAAATAAATAAATAAATAAATAAATAAACAAACCCCACACACCACAAACATTACTATTTCTATTTCTTCTCTGTTGTTTTAAGTACTATTTTGGAAATTCTACAAAAAAAATTTTTAAGAAGCGCAACGTTAGAAAATAAATAATCATTAATACTAAATGTGAGAATGTATATAGTATATTAGAGTATAGCTAAAAATACATAAATGTGACATGTTACTCACTTGAAAGTAATAGAAGGCATGGGGATTTCCAAGAACTGCTCCTTAAGGGGTACAAAGGGGAGAAGGCCGGTGTAGAAAAGCCCCATGAGGAGCAGCACTCTGCGTAAACTGAACAGCAATGGGATCCGAGGGTTCTACCACAGAAAGAGGAAAACAGCAACCTAAAGCTGTTACTACAATAAATATGTATGAATTATGAAATAGAAAAATAATGTAAGGTAAAGTCATGGGAAAAAGAAAGCACCCCCTCCATCAATTCTATGTTTTTATTTATCAGGGCCTAAATAACAATTGTGCGATCCTGACCGTCTATAAACAAACAAATAACCTCAGGTGTCAAACACAACAGATTTCAATATGTGGTCATTTTCCCCAAAAAGTAAACATACATTCAGAAGCCTGGTGGGAAAAACTCCACTTTAAACCAGAATACACATGAACTCCACTTTAAACCAGAATATTCTTGAGACAAATGGCCATCTGTCCAGCAGCTTAAGCTATGCCGAAATTGGCTCATGCAACAGGATGATGATCCCGAGCACACCAGCAAATCGATATCTCAGTGGTAAAAGAAGAAAATCATGAAGGTGTTGGAATGGCCAAGTCAAAGTCCAGACCTCAACCCCATTGAGATGCTGTGGTGGGATCTTAAGAGAGCTGTGCATAAACAAATGCCCTCAAACATCAATGAACTAAAGCAATGCTGGAAAGTTTCTCCAAAACAATGTGAGAGACTGATAAACTCCTACAGAAAACATCCACTTCAAGTTTTTGTTGTTAAAGGTGGTTTTACATGTTACAGGATTATATGGTGTACTTATTTGTTCCCCACCCTTTTTCCAAATGTTGGTCACTTTTTGGAAAAAATTATTTATTTTTTTTTGCTGTCACCTGAAATTGATTGTTTATAGAAGTTGGTGAGGAAAATCCAATTGTTATTTTGACCTTAATAAAAATAAAAATAAAAACAGAATTGAAGGACGGTGTACTTTCTTTTCCCCCCCATGACTATATAAGAATAAAATCGAACCTACAGCCATGGCTCTTACCTCTTTGTAGCATTTCTGAACTATCTGGTCACTGGAGTTACCCCATACAGTCAGCTGCTCCCGATCATATTTAACGACCAGCTCAGAGACCTTCAGGAACAAGCCAGCATAATCTAGTCAATACCTGTCCTGATTAGCCATTCGTCAACGTATGTCTTATCTGTGATGTTGCAGGAGTGGTTTGCAATAGTGTGAAGCGCTGCAGTGAGGTAGCACAGACCTTCCTGATGAGTGTGTCATCATTGACTTTGATGTCAACGTTAATGGGGGTCTTTGGGAAAGCCTCAAATACGTCTCTCAGCAGAGGGATGTTTTTATCGTCACCTCCTTCGACAAAACACTCTGTATAGACACACGGAACAAGCATTCAACATACAGGCTAATATGATACAGCGCCCTCCAGAATTTTTGGCCCTCTTCATAAAATAAAAAACAAAATCATAAAAAACAGAGATTATACACAATAATTCAAGTTTTCCACTTAAACAATAGGAGAAACTGTTGATCTAAAAAAAAAAAACCCCACAAGACTTTATTCAAACTATTGTTTAAAGAGTACTTTCTCTCAGAAACATGCGAATTATTGACAACTCTAATGAATATTCTAAGAAATGCAAACAAAACATATGAGCTCCCCATGAACTCTGCTGTTCCCTTTAACCATATCCTGTTTTACTTTGGGGTTGCACAAACAATTGTCTAAAATTATCCCCAAAACAAATCAAAACAAAACAAAAAACACAAAAGACAGATGATTGTTGACCTGCACAAATCAGGTAACAGACGTAAAAATATTTAAAGTTTAAAATACCGTTCATCACATTTACAGACAAAAACTCACATGTCTGGATGAAGGAGGAGAAAAAAATGGGGGGAAAATAAATAAATAAAAAGAGCCCAAATATCACAGTCTAAGGATTGCACAATTTAGCTGATTCTTATGGTTGTCAATGGATCACTGATGCTTTGTAAACAGTGGTTCAGGGGCTTTTGTGAAGATCATGACATCATAAATTCTACCAAGTACCAGGATATTTCAGCCCAAAATTTGGTTACCTCTACCAGGAGGTTCAGAGTTGGACATAGATAGAGCTTTCAACAAGATGATGAGCCAAACATACAGTGAGGTCTATAAATATTTCAACATTGTTATTTTAGACGTCTCCCACAGTATACTGGAGTTCAAATTAAATAATGAATATGAGCACAACGTGAAACTTTCATTTGAGGGTATTTACAGTAGAAAGTGTACATTTTTAAGGCAAAGAAGTGGAATGTTACAATGCCCAAGTCAATCACCTGATCTGAATCCAACTGAGCGTGCATTTGACTTGCTGAAAGCAAAATACCCCAAGAACAAGCAGGAACTGAAGACAGCTGCAGTAAAAGCCTGGAAGAGCATCACCAGGGGAGAAACCCAGCAGCTGGTGGTTCCAGACTTCAGTCAGTCATTGACTGCAAAGGATTTGCAATCAAGTATTAAAAAAATTTCAATAAACTTCATACATGATCATGTTAGTTTGGACGCAAACACCCTCGGATTAAAAGTTGAAAGTCATATTCATTATTTAAATTGAAACTCCTATATAATATGGTAGACAGCTAAAATAACAATAAATTTGTCAATGTCCATACATTTATGGACCCGACTGTACATGAATTGAAGTCCACATGCACAAACCTAAAAATATAAAGAAGCTTAAAGTGTTATGCACATTCTACAAGTGTCTCCAACCTCTTTAGACATTATGCGTTATAGGAAGAGACTTCCCAGTGCTTCTTCTCTCCAGGGCAGGGGTCAAAAATATCAATCTTAAGGGTGCGGATAAGTTTGAAACCAGTAGTAAATTTTTCAGTATCTAAAAAATTGAGTCTCGAACAAAAACACTGAAATAAAACTATTTATGGAGGGTGGTAATAATCCTGGGCGCTGTAGTTAATTTTGTACTACCAAAAAAAAAAAAAAAAGAAAAGGGAAAAAAAAAAAAAAAAAAAAAAAAAAAAAAAAAAAAGAAGGTTAGTGGATCAGTGCCAATGCATTATAAATACAGGCGTATCTAAGCCAGTCACACTAACGCACATGTCTGGAACAGTAAGTGGGCTGTTACATATCTTACTCGGCCAAGACCACAGGAGGATTAAAACAGCTGCTGAGGGCCAGACCACTCACCTCGCTTGAAAGTCACACCAAGTTTACACAAATAAGGTGGAAGATCCTGAAGAAACACACACACACACACACACAAATACAACATACTGCATAAGCACATATCTGTAATAAAATGGCAATGCAAAAAATGTACTGCAATATTCACAGGTGTAAATACAGGATAGAACCCGTCCACTCACGGCATACGCAACATCGGAAATGTTGGCGCTAACCCCGGTCGACCTCTTCAGGTTGGAGTCATGCAATACCACCACCTGCTCGTCCTTGGTCAAATGACAGTCCAGCTCCAGCATGTCAGTGCCAAGCTGTACAGCGCTGTGGAGGAGGAGGAGGAGGATACGGGATACAGGAGGAACGGAAATTGGGAATGCATGGTTCAGCTACTCAGAAAAGGCAGGTATGATAGAAAAAGACAGGAGCCTTGAAGATCACTAAAAAGATGTTCTTAAGCATGCATGCAACCAATTAATTGGAGCGGTGAGAAAACGCACTGCCTGAAGGCTGCCATGGTGTTCTCCAGGTTCTCACCTGCACCTGTGTCCGGGGACAGAAGATCAACAAACAAAAACACACACACACACACACACACACACACACACACACACACACACACCTCATGAGCTGGGAAGTGAGCAGGAGTTATCAGAAAGGGAACTGCATCACAGTATCAATGTAAGCAAATGGGTTAAAGGTCTTATGACGGTTTAACAAGGTCAGGGATTTTCTGTGGGCAGAAAAGCACCACAGGTCCATGGTTCACTATAATATTACAACATGAGCACATTTATA
>JANDJT010000071.1:20572330-20590581 GCA_024331685.1 Stegophilus panzeri
TGATATTTCTGTAAAGCTGC
The DNA here is from genome assembly GCA_024331685.1 of Stegophilus panzeri. Lineage (NCBI taxonomy): Eukaryota > Metazoa > Chordata > Actinopteri > Siluriformes > Trichomycteridae > Stegophilus > Stegophilus panzeri. Next base: position 20,572,351 of record JANDJT010000071.1, read on the forward strand.
TTTGAGACAATGTCTGTTGTAAAAAGCACTATACAAATAAAATTGAATTGAATTGAACTTTGGTAGAGGTTAATCTTGGTTCCAGAACTTTCGTGGCTCATCTCTGTATTTCTTTAAAGTATTTCTTACGATTCTTACTGCTGATGAACGGTTTGCATCTTGTGGTATGGAGTCTATATTTCTCTTTTTGACATCTTCAAATAGTGGATTGTGATACTTTCACCCCTGCCCTATGGACAGCTGTTTTGTGGTTTTTCTTTACAGCTCTCAAAATGTTTGTCATCTCTGCTGTTGTTTCCCTCAGCCGAACTGTTCAGTGTCTAGTTGTTAATCATTTCAAATGTCCTGAAAAACAAACAATCCACTGGTGTTTTATGATTTTCCCTCTTTTCCCAGCTTCAAAAGGGCTTGCTTTTCTCCCATAGACAGCTCTCTGCTCTTCATGTCATGTCAGTTACATTTTCCAGTATTTCTGATCACTTGATAAATGGGTGGGTTCAAACAAAAGGTGCTATTTTCCAAGTTGTTTAACAATAGATGTAAATATCACCAAATGAAAACTGAAATGCTGATCTATTGTCTCATGTTCATCTTTTGAGCTCAACCCCAAATGTATCAGTGAATAGCAAAAGCAATAGCATTGGCCTTGCCATTCCAATACTTTCTGAAGGGACTGTATTAGGGCACTTCAGACTACAGAAAATATATAATTTGTAAATTACTTGGGGTGTGCTGTGTAAGAAAATAATTAATGGTGGGGTGGTGTGATGTGAAGCGACCTAATGTGAAGCAAAGTTACTGTTACCACCAGAAAGTTGATTAATTTCCTATAACAGCATGTCCAGACGTGTTTTGCCAATAATCACAATTTATCATTTAGCAAAGAACAAGCTTTTTAAGATTTAATGTTATGGAACATCCACAAAACAAGTTACAGTGGTGCTTGTAAGTTTGTGAACCCTTTAGAATTTTCTATATTTCTGCAAAATATGATCTAAAACATCATCAGATTTTCACACAAGTCCTACAAGTAGATAAAGAGAACCCAATTAAACAAATTATACCAAACATTATACTTGGTCATTTATTGAAGAAAATGATCCAAAATTACATATCTGTGAGTGGCAAAAGTATGTGAACCTTGTATCAGTAGCCCATTCCTCAGTAAAGAACCAAGGTAAGACTTCACTATATTATTAACGTTTGTTGTCCCAACAAAAAGTTGGGACAGTATGGAAAATGCTAATAAAAAAAAAAAAAAAAGAAAAAAAGAGGAGTGATTTGTAAATATACCTTGACTTGTATTTAAATGAAAAGCATATAAATACAAGGTATTTGATGTTTTACCCAATCAACTACAGTTTTTTTTTTTTGAAGATAAATGTTCATTTTGAAATTGATGCAACACGTTCCAAAAAAAGTTGGGACAAGGGCAATTTAGGACTAATAGTGATGTGACACAGGTCAAGAAAAAGAAAGTGATGTGAAACAGGTGAGGAAAACGTCTAATCATAGTATATAATGGCACTTTTCCTCGCATGGTACGCCTCGACTCAGCTCACTTTTGGGGGGCTTTCCACAGTGGATAGTACCTGGAACCTGGTACTTTTTTAGTACCAACTCGAGGTCGAGGTTCCAAGCGACCATAGCCGATACTAAATGCGAGTCACGCTCTGAGGGAGTACGGATTCTTCTTAACGAGTGGTTCTGTACTGTGCCTGAATAAATGTGTCATTTAATACATACTTTGCATATGGTCATATTCTATAAATTGAAAATGATGTATCATTTATCTCATTACATATAAAATTACAACAAAAGATTTCTGTCTTAGATTTTTAAATCTCGTTTGTTACTGATTTCCAAACAGGTGTTTATCGAAGTTACTCATGTTGCGGTGACTAATCTAACTTAGTCATAAAGCGCTACGTATGTTCTAGAACGCCGTTATTTTACATCCTTAATAGGGTCCATGTTCAGTGAACAGGAAAGGCATTTGGAATACGACCTGACCGTGTATTTGTACAGGGCTTTGATAATACAACATTATTCCTGCATGAAGGCGAGTGGAAGATTGAGGTGACATATTGAGGTGCCACAAAACTGCAGTGGAAATTCAAGCTCAGAAAAGTAGCTTATGAAGCCTCCAAAAAAGGCCTAGTCCTTCAGGAGCAAGGATGGGTTGAGGCTCACCAATCTGCCTACAGATGCATCAATGAATAATCCAACACTTTGAGAACATTCCTCAAAGACAAATCAGTAGGATTTTGGGCATTTCACCTTCTACAGTGCACAATATAATTAAGAGATTCACAGAATCCGGTCAAATCTCGGTGCATAAAGGGCAAGGCCGAAACCACTGCTGAATGAACATGATCCCCTCAGACTTCACTGTCTTAAAAACCGCTATGAGTCTGTAATGGATATCCTGACATGTGCTCGGGAATACTTTGGTAAACCTTTCTCAGTCAACACCATTTGCTGTTGCATCCACAAATGCAAGTTAAGGCTTTACAATGCAAAGCAGAAGCCATACATCAACACTGTCTAGAAGCACCGCTAACTTCTCTGGGCTCGGTCTCATCTGAGATGGACAGTAGCACAGTGGAATCGTGTTTTGTGGTACGACGAGTCAACATTTCAAATAGTTTTCAGACAAAACAGCCATCGTGTTCTCCAGGCCAAAGAGGAAAAGGACTAGCCAAGCTGTTATCAGTATTAGGTCCAAAATCCACCTTCTGTCATGGCATGGGTAACTTGCACATCTGTTAGGGCACCATTAATGCAGAAAGATATGTACACATTTTGGAGCAACATATGCTGGCATCCAGAGCAGGACAACGCTAGACCACATTCTGCCCAGATTACAAGCGCATGGTTGCGTAAGCAGAGGGTGCGGGTGCTAGCTCAATTCTCTGATTGAGAATGTGAAGCACATTATGAAGCGCAAAATAAGGCAACGAAGGCCCCGTACAGTTACACAGCTGAAGAAATGCATAACGGATGAATGGGGGAAAATTCCGCTTGTTAAACTTAACCAACTGTTGTCTTCACTCAGTGCCCAAACACTTAAGTGTTACTGAAAGAACAGTTGATGTTACACAGTGGTAAATAATCGACTGTCCAAACTTTTTTGGAGTGTGTTGCAGTCATCAGATTTGAAATTAGTGTACATTTTCAAAACTAAATTAAATTCACAAAGTAAAACATCAAATAATGTGTTAATAATGAGATTTCAATATAGGACAGGGTGAATTGAATTTTCAAAAGACTCTTTTTTTTCTATTTTCCATACTGTCTTTTTCGTAATTGGGGTTGTATATAACAGCACTTTTCCAATGGGTTATGGAACACGTGCCTTCCAGTGAGTCACGCGTATATATAATAATGCTGGCTTGGTGTGTTTAGAGATGAACTGTTGTGATAATTTCTGCTACTGCAGAAATATACTGATATATACTGATAGGGAATGAATGAGGAATGAATGGAAAAATGTGGTGTTTGATGGAGTTATGTGGAGTAGTAAAGAGAGAGCGTAATCGGGAATGCCAAACCAAAATGAGAAGTGTTTTTTTTCCACGAGTCTCTTCCTTCAAGTCCAAGTCAAGTCACTTAAATGCGACTCGAGTCCAAGTCGCAGACTCGAGTTTCCATCTCTGGCACAAAATTAATTAAACAGAGGAGAAACTTAGTGTGCTGTAGGGAATTAACACTTAAGAAACCCATATGAGGAAAATAATGTAAGCCTTTATGATCTCCACACTGGTTTTACAGAGAAAATACTGACCTAAAACCAAGTGACAATTCTTACAATATATCTAAAGCAGGAGTCGTTAACTGGTGGACCGTGGTTTAGATGCCACCCCAACAAAGCACTGTTTGGGTTTGAGTTACTGTCTGTATTGAGTTTTGCATGTTCTCTCCATGTCTGTGTGGGCTTCGTCGGTATTGACCAGTTTCCTCCCACCTCCCAAAAACATGCCAGTAGGTGGATTTTGTGTGCACATGGTGCACTGTGATGGAGTGGTATTCCATTCAGGGTATATTCCTTCCTCATTCCCAGTGTTCCCAGGATAGGTTCTGGATCCACTGCAACCCTGACCAGGATAAAAAAAACGGTTCCTGAACATGAATGAATGATAGACTGATGATGTCACCATTAAAAAGTCATTAATTGCTTATTTAAACTGCTGGACCTGTGTAGCAGATCCAGAAAATCATGACCAACAGTTGAAGCCAGCAGAGTCCCCTGAAGGTTGCATGGAATTCTAATAAATAGTTTGGTTCATCAGGTCTGATTAAATATTTTACCTTTTGACACTGCTGGGATGAATAGAGAACTGGACAAAAGTACTGTTTAATCTACAGTAAGTACGTAGCTCTATTACACAGAGACCTTGAGTGTGATTAACTAACCAAGAGTGCATTTGTGGAGCTGGCAGGCCTCATAGAGCTCCTGTAAACAGCAGTAGCACTTGGTTAACTGCATTTTCTGTTGTTCCAAACTGCTCTGGAAGCTGAGGTTCTGCTCTGCGAGACTGCGGTTACTGGCGAGGGTCATCTCTTTAGTCTGCTGCATTTCCTGCATCTGAAGTTAGAAGGAGATCAGGGAACACATTTATTTTTAAAGCCATGTCAGCAACCAAGCTATTCAAATGGCAAACAAAAAGGTTCATCAATAAATATTTACAATATTAAATAAAACACTTTTTAAAAAAAATATTTATATCGTTTTTAAGAAAATATCTATTAAACAATTCTGATAGTTCCAAAAGTTTTACAATTCAGTAAAATGTGCTTAATGATCAAAGGGGTTTGACAAGGTATACATGTGGAGGATACATATGGGAGGATCTTCACCAGACAGTAAAAATGCATGCGTTGGTCTTGAATGGCCCAGTCGGCATCTGGTAAACACTATTTGGTCAGGCAAGTTTTGAGAGTAATTTCTTTTGGATCCTGGGGTTTATTTCATAGAATTTATTGCTGTTGTACTCATTCCATTCTGATTGCCACTTATTGGTGATACGAGTTTATTAATGGCCTGAGGTCAGAGTGGGGTATCAGACATTCAGAGATCTCCAAGTTTAATGCCTCTTTTGCAGCCATATCTACTTTATTTCCCACCAGACCAATATGTCCCGGCACCCAACAGAGTATAACGTTGAAATCCTTCTTTTGCAATCGATGTATTTTAGTCAAAATGTTTATGATTATGGGATGATCGGTGTCCATGGATTCAAGTACTTGAAGGCAAGACTGAGTATGAAGCGATTAAAAAGTTTCATCCTCGATCCTGCTCAATGTTTTCCAGAGCCAGTTGCAGCGCTCGGGCCTCAGCTGTGTAGAGCTCGGTTCTGGAATGCGTACGCCATATTGTTGATCTCCAATCACCACTGCTGCTGATACACTGTTATCCATTTTGGATCCATCCATGTATACTGTACTATGAAGTGGGGAACTACATTTCAGTTCCAAGGATTCCTGCTGATTGGGAAATGTTTCTGCCTTTTTTAGTTGTGCCAATGCCATAATAGTTGGTCTTTTTCCAACGTCCAGGTGGGAACAGGCCAAAAATTATACTGTCTTATGTTGTCCAGTTTGATGTTCAAATTCTCCAAGTATGGTTTAATGCATATTCCAAAAGGTTTGATAGCTTTATATCTAGCTTCATACAGATAAGAACGTTCTGCTTGGAATAATGGTGTAAATGCCAGATTACTTAGATTTGCTTTGAGTTTGACATAGAAATCACCTGCAAGTATGTAGGGGGTTGGGAGGAGGGCCAGAGTGGGACTCATTTCCAGCCCTGGAGTTTCGGGCTGTAGACCGGCCCACTTTAGTTCATGACTGACTATATTAAAATAATGTAATTAAAACCTCAGTATACAAGTCTGCAATAGTGCACTGTTCTCTACAGCCTTATAATTTTCAAAAATATCATAATTTCCAATTCAATGCAAATACAGTAGCCTAAGTGTTGCTTCACAGTGAAGATTTATTTAACAAGTGCTCTTTACAACAACACCATGTAATGTTTGACAGTATCAATCTATTTTCTGTAAAAAAAAAAAATAAATAAAAAATAAAAGATTGTGTTAATAAATATCTAAACCTTGAAATGAAAAAATATCAAATAAATACAAATATAAAATAAAAAAAAAAATAAATAAAGAATAAAATAAAATGTATTGCACTTTCTAATGACACCATCATCTCTTTTTCCTTTGCATAAGTTAAGGAAACGGCTGCTTTACAACTTCAACACAAATATGAGAACATTAGTTAAAGGGTAAATCTCCAACACTATTCTTTAAAACATCACAATGTCCTTTTCTGCAATATCTGAATATATATTCTGTGCAAAATTGTTCACAGATATCCAATCCTTAAACACAAATAAAGAATAAAACAAGTATTGCACTGTTCTCTGCAAGAATTCTTTTCACAGTATAACTTTCTAATGACGGCTTCATCTCTTTTTCCTCTGCGTAAGTGTCGCTTCAAGGAAACATGGCCAACCCTAAAACATTAATAAACGCCTGAGCAATGCACTGGTCTCTGCAAATTTGTTTATCACAGTGTCATTGTCCAAAGACATGAGAATTTTAATCCTTTGGTGAATGTGTTTCCAGTCGTTCATGCCTCCCTTTATGAAAGGGCCATCACTTACCAAAGGTGCAAATGCCAAACAAACAGAACAGTACAGAGATTGTTTTTTTTCCCAGTAAGTCAGCCACTTGCTGTTTGTTCCATCTTTGCTATTGAAAACCTTTGGTATAGGAACATTTGGGGTTTGTTGAGGATGATAAGAAAAAAAAATATATATATATATATATATCTTGTGACTGAGATCGAGCAAAGTGATCAAAACTATCAACAGAATCATCTTCATCTGCCTTGTTCCTAGCTTGTGGTTCTGGGTTCTGCTGCTGAATTGTTGCCTCTGTTATCAGTCCCTGAGTAGACTCTGCTCTCCCTTTCACACTTCCTTGTGTATCCCTAGACTCGAGTGCACCTTAATCACAATAAAAAGCCTTCTGTAAGCTTTAACATATTTGACATGGAAAGCACATTTTAATTTAAACTACTAAAATATCCAACTGGCAAAATATCCAGGCTTATTTCATATGACTTTTATCCTATTCCGTTTCAGTCATGGGCTTTGTATATTTAGGCTACTATCTTTTGATAAAAAACATAATGGGTCACTAACACTTAGGCATAGAAAGTTGTTATAGGCCTATTGTAAGTAATGTGATCATGTTTGCTTATTCACACACTGTGGTACAACCGCTTACCTGTGTCTTCCACAGTGAGAGCATCACTCTCCTGCATAGACCTACAACTGGGTCCTGGCTCTGCTTCTGACACTAAATCAAATTTTACAAATTGTCATATTTCTCACCACAAATCTCCCCTTTTTACAAAGCTTTCTGATCAAGTCAAGTCAGTTTCACTGATGTAGTGCTGAATCATCTGGTACCATTCATTATCTCAGGGCACTTTTTTATTGAGCAGGTGTAGCCTACACAATACTCTTCATTCATATTAATTCTTCTAATTCTTATATTCACTCAATGAGCAATAGAGGCTGCTGCTGCTGCTGAAGAGCTACAAGAAAACGTTTGATGCATAAACATGAACGGTGGTTTGCAGACAACGTTGTTTTGCGCGGCTGCTAGCATCTTGCACTGCTCGTAACTAGCTTAACGTTGGCTTGTCGGTCGTCTCATCGTGCTCTTTTCACCAGAATTCTCCCGGCACTCCCGATTAGCCTATCCGGGCCTGCTCATCACTACATACATTATCTATTAGTTTTCACTGTAGGTACTGAATAATTAATAGTAATTTGCAGAATAATATGCCTGAATAATAAGCTGGAACTTTTACTGGTTATAGGGTACAGTGTGTGATGGCAACTAGAGAATAGCATAGCGAGTAATATGGGGCCTGATGTGTAAATGCTGTTTACACATTCTTATCATCTAAAGGGCTGTATGTTTTGCACCTCTGCTATAAGTCAAGAATGTAGTAAATATAGTGACAAAGCACGTTAGAATTGGAAAGACGTTATCATTCAACTACCTCACATTTAATCCCACTATACAAAATAAACCTTTTTTTGGCAAAAGGCTAAAAGGCATCCACACTACCCACTGCTCAACCGATATTACTGTGATCTGTAATAACAATAACGTTATAACTTTAATCTCAGTTTCTAAAACACTGATGCACGTTAGCATTCTGCAGTTTTCAAACTGAATTAGGATACTTAACGTTATAGTGACAGGGTTCTGTATTATTGTTATTATCATGATGATTTAAGACAATAATAATGAGTCTGATGTCAATGAAGATGACGCTTTAATCACAATTTATTGTTATGCACAAATGGCCAGATTTACTGTATGTTCAGTGGATCAGAGATGAATACACATACTGCTGATAAAAATAAAATAAAAAACAACCCTGCATATTCTCATTTGTGATCAGACTTGTATGAAATTTTTGCAGAATAAAAGCCTGTTTCATGTTTACAGTTTTCTATGTTGTTGATTTGTGTTATGTAGATTTGTGGATGCACTGCTGAACTTCCTCTTGGTCTGGTACTACTGCACTTTAACAATCCGTGAGAGCATCCTCATCAGCAATGGATCCAGGTTAGTAAGGGATCCGGGGTAGGTTTTTTTGGGTTTTTTTGACACTTAGTGGATCACTTTTGGAAATGCATTAGCCAGGGCCAGTCAATCTTATCAGGTCAAAGGAGCAATATATAATATATTTAAATTCCAGGAATTGTTGTATATTCCGTATATGAGCAATAAAAGGATCAGTCTAATGGTCATGCTTTCCACGTCAGGATTAAGGGCTGGTGGGTGTTCCATCACTACATCTCAGCATTTCTATCTGGGGTCATGCTGACTTGGTAAGTCATTTATACAATTTTATCATGGGACAGTGTACTTCGGTATTGTACACAATCTTAGTTCAATGCATTAGACAATATTGCTTTGCTAAATTCAATTCAACAACGTGAGGAAGAAACCTTGTGAGGACTCAAAAGGGAATGCATCCTCTTCTGGGATAGAAAGAATATAAATTATTACTGTTCTACAACTCTCTACTATAAGGTCAAACAGTACTAATTCCTGAGATGAGCATAGGACAGTCTTTATAATTTACAATTAGCCAGTCTTTATGATTATCTATTGAAGCAAGAGTGAGAGTTCTGGGCATAAATTAAATGCTGAGAGCTTTGAAATACTTGAGCACTCCAATACAGCCCAGGATTTTCTTGTTTTCAAATTCCACTCATTATGCAGCCTTTATAACCTGTGTGAAGCTGGAACAGAATAAAAATGTGGACTAACTACAAATCCCTAAGGACTTGGTTGTGGACCTCTGGTCCTTAGACTGTTTTGTCAAATGATATAGAACTACAAGCCTAATAAATTTTAGTGATCCTCTAATTATTTCCATGTTACTTTCAGTGTTTTTGGTGAAACTTAACCATATTCTTCTGCCTTGTTCTGTCTCAGGCCTGATGGTGAGCTTTACCAGATGTTCAGGAACCAGTTTCTTGCCTACTGCTTGTATCAAAGTATGACATTTGTTCTAACTTGGTTCTTTAATACTGTTAACAGTGATTAGAAGTGTTGTATATTGTACATCTTTGTTTCTGCAGGCTTTGTGCAATTCCTTCAGTACTACTATCAAAGTGGATGCCTTTATAGACTGAAGGCTTTAGGAGAAAGACACAACCTGGATCTGACAGTGGGTAAGAAGAGATTTTGGTAATATTCAAGTCACGTATAAATTCTCTTTTGATTTCCAAGTTCCACTGATCAATAGCATGAAATATCCCTGAGAAAGCCTGTGTATAGTAAAAGAACAGAAAGAGAACAAAGCTGTTCGCTCGCTGAGCGAACTTTGAGTGAGATTACTTTAAGTGATAAATTATTCTACTTTGTAGAAGGATTTCAGTCATGGATGTGGCGAGGGCTGACCTTTCTGCTGCCCTTTCTATTCTTTGGTCACGTAAGTATGCTTCTCTGGCCCTGAAGCAAACGGTGAACAAAATGTGTTGAGAAAAGTCTGATGGCTGATTTAAAGGACAGAGCTTTTTTTTAAATTGAATTTAAAAAAATAATATAAAAACTGTCCTAATATTTACAGTATATTGATATTTCCTACATTATGAGGGTAATAAATGTAGAATATGATTATTATGGTCTGCTTTTTAGTTCTGGCAGCTTTTCAATGGGATCTCCCTGTTCAGAATGGCTCGGTTGCCTGAGTGTAAAGAGTGGCAGGTGAGATATTGCAAAAGTACATCTTTCTCAAACATTTTGGTCATTTATTTTATGCCAAAATGGCCTCATGTACACGTACAGTATGTATACCAAGTTTATTAGGTATACTTACGTAACATATTGTCTAACACTGCGTAATGCATGTTCTGCATTTTAAAATGATAAAGATGCAAAAACAGTGGAAAGGGTTTGGATTTATTGCATGAGTGTGTTTTGAAGTGAGAAAATGTTGTCCCTAGAACTAATCATTCATTTCATGCCATTTTCAGTCATTTTCATTTAAGTGGATTGGCTACCATAAATTGCACCTTTTTTAGTGTGTTTGTGTGTATGGTGCCCTGAAATGGGCTGCCTTCTATTCCTGGATGCTGATCCTGAATGAATGAATGAATCAATCAATCAATGAATGAATTAATAAAAGTTCTGACAGTTTAGTCAAAGTAGTATGAGATAGGGCTTTGTGAAGAAAGACTGAAAAATGTGCCCACATGAACTGTGATACAGTAAACTGAACAGATTACCCAGCTGTTAATAGGCATGGTTTAACCCTGGACATTGTGCCTCCACTGCTTCTCACAGTGCCGTCAATTAAATGATTCACGAATCAAAAATATTCCTCACGCTATGAGTTAATCACTGGAGTGTGATGTAGTGTTCCTGTACCCGGCTGTACTGTAACATTCGCTGCCATTTTATATCAAATATGTTTTAGTGTAAATGAAGTGACATAGCATGTGTCACAGCATGATTTATAACATAGACCAACTAATCGATAATGAAATTCGTTGTCAACTATTTTTTTTATTATAGAATTTTGTCCATTTTTGAAAGCGCATACAGGAAATACAGGGAACACATGATTTCCCAAGGAACTACACTAGTATAGTACACAATACATCAAATATGGAAGCATTTTGGATTTGCTGCATATGTGTAATTCCCTACAGGATGAAAGGCCTCACTGTTGATGTAGACACATCACCCTTCATTCTTACAAGCAGGTTTTTAGTGAAATAAAGATTCTCTATTAAACGCCGTCATGCTAGAGATCTGTGTTTCATAGTTGCAGTTTTCTTGTATATTTGCTCTGCACAATGGAATGTTTCTCCACCTCTAATGTTGTTCATTCAACTGCTCAGCTTTTTGACAAGACCTTCAGGAAGTGAATATTAGTATGTTAGGACTGGGTAAAAACTAAAGTGTGTAGTTTATGAGGGACTGGATTCAGGAAAAAAAACCCAACTGAGATAATACTCCACAACTGATACTATAGTATTTTGTACTGATAGTACAGAATATCAGTAATCCACTACTATTACTCGGTCATAACTTTTTTTTTTTCCAATTTAGATTTCTCAAAGATGCCACTATTCTTTACTAATACAAGTCTAATGACTAATGACACTATGCCTAAAAGAAGAGTACGATATCCACAGAGTTACCAGATTTTTAGGTCTAAGTTAGATTTAGTTAATTAGTAGGCTATAGTTGGCAATTCAGTGTACAATAAACGTGGAATTCATTTTTCCATGATTACTGCTCTTAAAAGTGTTTAAAATGGTATTATTAAGTATGATGGAACATATGAATATATATAAATATACAAAACACCTGATTCAGTATTTGTGAATGAATCATGAATGTATCCCTTCTCTTTTCTGCCAGGTTTCTATGTGTGGGATTTGCTTCTTGATTTTATTTACAGGCAACTTCTTTACTACACTTGCAGTGGTGCGTCACAAGCTGAAAAACAAGAGCCATGGAAAAAGCAAAAGTCTATAAACTTGACAGTTTTTGATGTGCAGAATTTTTTGTCAAAAGATGTTTCACACTCCATTTTTGACATTTGTGACAATTTCTAATATGGATACTTCAAAATAAAAGCTCAAGAACTGGTCAACCCTATGGTTTTTAGTACATATATGTTACACACAGAAAAACATATCCCACAAAGTTCCTCATTGTTGATCATGAGCCCTAACTATTGAAGGTGAACTAGAAAAGAAGCTGCAGGCTAAATATACAGAACTGATTTTATTTCAACATGCATGGAGTCTAGTGGTAATGCTTTTAATACTTTAAATAAAATAAATGTACAGTATAAAATATAAGCCTTAGTAACACCTTACATATTATTGATGAATGTACTAACAAGACCCAATGGACCCAAGTCTGGACCCACCAGTGTATATAGAGAAGATGTGGGAAAATTATGGAAAGATGTGGGAAAAATATGGAAAATGCAATACAGAGATTGTAATCAGACTGTAGTACTTTTCATCTGTGGCTTGTTTAAAGGGTTGCATTAAGAAAATTTGATTTGTGTTTGTCAGAAACAGGTCATCTAAATATTGAAAATTGGTGTAATGTGTTTAAGGTGCAAGAGGTGTAAGGTATACCACACTGTCATGGGTAAATAATTAGAATGCTTTTTTTAAAAAAAGAAAGTAAAATTAAGAATAATCAGGAAAAAGCACTTCAAATAGCTACTCTTTCACATTTGAGTTTATGAAACAAATGGTGGTAAATTCAGCTGATGACTTGCATTTGATGGAAAACGAACCATCAAATAAAAAAGACACACTTTCAAATATGAAATTTAAATCTAAAAATATAAAAGCTGATATACAGTGGCTCCAAAAATACATACAGCAACTATTAATTACCTTGGGGCCAACTGGTTAAAAGAAATTGCAAAAAAAATGGCTAAGCAGAAGGAAGGAAGTTTTGAGAAAAGGTCTAGAATCATCTGTTTGCACAAACAAGGCCACATTATTTGCTAGATAAGCAAAATCTAAATCTTCCTTCCTCCACAGTTGGATATATTGTAAAAAGGTTCAAAGGACTTGTGAATGAAAACTGACAATGATCATGGCATAAGTGAGTAAAATCAAGAAAAACAGGCAAGAAACAGCAGCAAGGATTGTCTCAGACATCAATAAGAATTACCAGATACAACTAGAGCACAAACGATCCAAAACAGGATTCAAAGAAACCCCCACGGTACGGGGAGAAAATGTGGGCTCCATGCGCTGGAAGGGGTGCCAGCCCATCGCAGGGCACAACTGCACACACATTCACACACTACAGACAATTTAGAGATACCAATCAGCCTACAGCACATGTCTTTGGACTGGGGGAGCAAACCGGAGTACCTGGAGGAAACCCCCGAATTATGGGGAGAACATGCAGGCTCAGCAAACGCAGGGCAGGGGCAGGAGTCGAGCCCCCATCCCTGGAGGTGCGAGGAAAGCATGCCACAGTGCCCAAAAGCCATGTTTCAAACATGTACAGTAACTCTGTAATAATTTTGTAGCTTTACTTTGAGAATAATTTTTTGGGTGAAAAATAAAGTATTATATTTAATGGTAAAGTACTTAATTCATAAATGGACATTCTTAAAAATAAGCCTATATTTTCCCATTTGGGGGGCAGTGGTGGCGTTACGATTAAGGCTCTGGGTTACTGATCAGAAGGTTGGGGGTTCAAGCCCCAGCTCTGCCAAGCTGCCACTGTTGGGCCCTTGACCAAGGCCCTTAACCCTCTCTGCTCCAGGGGCGCTGTATCATGTCTGCCCCTGCACTCTGACCCCAACCTCCTAACATGCTGGGATATGCGAAGAAAAAAATAATTTCACTGTGCTGTAATGTATATGTGACCAATAAAGACTCATTCATTTTGAAAAGCATGTGTGATATGTTAGAGCTTTATCCAAATTAAAAAAAGGACTGTTTATGTTAACTTTGGTATTTATATGTAATTCTTTCATTTTGTATTTTTTTTCCTCACATACGTTATTTATGTTCTTTTTAAACTATTGCCTAGTTCCTCCTTGCATCGTTGTTCAACGCTATCTGTTAATAAAATCTTAAAAAACGAAGGCAAAAACTAAGTAACTTAGTTGGACGTTGCCCTGAAGTAACCTCCGCCTCATTTCCCATAATTCCACAGTCAAAACAACATGGCCGCCTCCTTCTGTACGCATTTCTGAGCCTCGCTAGCTTAGTTCCCCGCACGTCATAGTCTAAATTAGACAGTTCACTCGATCTTACTTTACTACGCGTGTATAAAGTGTCCGAGCAATGATAATCTTCTTTATAACCTTGTTAACAAATGCTCTGTCCTTCGTGTCCGCTGCTGAAATGCCAGGTGAGTGTTCAACTAGCTTTCAGTCCCTTACACATTGTTAATCCTCTGCTAGTTACTAAAGTGCCTCCTAACACACTGGCAGTAATACATGGAGTGCATGGGGAATATATAATGTTATCTGTAATGTCTGATATACTCAGATCGGCAAGATTACTGCATTAACTGAATGTCGTAGCTGGTTAACCTGGCTCTAGTTGATGATAATGTAGACTACATGATAATGTAGACTTAATCACTCATGGTTTTAAAGTCAGTAAGTAATAGCACAAGTATTTTCTTCCAGCAGTGTATCAGTGTGAGTATAGAATATATTGACAAAGTGTAATCCATATGTGTAACTAATATTTGGGTATATGTTAATAAAGTATAATCTAATATGTATAACCAGTATTTAAAATAAACCTAAAACCAGCAGGTGTTTCTTTTTAGAAGCATAATCTAAAACCATAAAACACTTTTTAATCAAGTTACATTCTAAGTGTGTTCTGAGCTAGAAGACTTCTATTTTTTTGCTGTACAGCAGGTGTTTCTCTGTATCTCTGTATGTCCTGTGTAAATTGAGTTAGAAGAACCGTGTGTTTTGTCCAAAGCAGCTTTACTCTATGGCAGTGGTTCTCAACCAGGGGGACGTGTAGAGATCGGAAGGTGGGGCATGAATTTTTTCAAGAAATAACAGACAGGGCATCATTTGGGTCCTCGGTGTATTTTATAGCTTTTCAAATAGAATGTGCATAAATGGAAAACCCCGCGTTCCCTCTCCGTCTGTATTTTCTTTTTGCTGGGGAGAGGCCGAGCTTAGTCTGTCTTTTATCTAGCTGTCAGTGCAGACCAGTGTTGCCATCTTAGCGACTTTTCAGACCCCTTTAGTGACTTTTTTTTTTGCAAAAAAAAGGCGCCTATCGACAAACCTTAGTGACTTTCCAAATGTCGGCAGTCCTGTCCTGCAAGCGTGAGGTCTTGCTTTCCTGATGCACTCATACCTCTCTCTGCGTCTGCTCTGTTCAATGAGAGTCTGAGAGCCGGAGATTTAAATATGTCATGGATAACGAGACACGTCCTTCGTCCCAATTTATATAATTCGTATGCGAATGGTTTTAAAACGCAAGTCGAATGGAATGCAACATGTTTTACATGTAAAGTAGTTCACGTTATTACAGCCTAGTTCTCTAGTTCAAAGTAGTTATAGTGTTCAGAATCATTTTCGATCATTCATGTTCCCTGTCTGTTATATAGGTTTATAAAAGTTTTTTTTTTTTTAATCATAAAAGTTATGAAAAGTAATTAAAAAAAGTACAAAAACACAAAAGCAAAAAATAAATAAATCTATCTATCAAAAACAGATTTTATATATATATATATATATATATATATATATATATATATATAATTTGACAAGCCAGTGTCAAAATAGATACGACTTCCAGGAGGAAGGGTACCAGATTGGGACTAAAGTCAGAAAATTATTAAGGTATAAGGGTGAATTATGGGACAAATTAAAAACACTGTCCTGATAAAACCTTTAAGAAAATTCAATGGACAACACATGTGCCACAAATGTAAGGTATCATATAGATATGAATAATTAAGTCAATGGAGATTGGTTTGTTTCTAGAAAGAAAAGGTGAATGCACCACTTAGGGATAATTTTTCTGCGTCAGAAAAGTATCTAAAGACATGTTTGTATATGTATAATTCAGACTTTCTGCAGACTGTCTCACTTTACTGTTTCAATAAAGTTTAATTACTTTTTGACATGTACAAACCCTCTCTGTCTGAAGTTTTTTGTTAGGCTGGAAAGATTGTTTTCCACGACATGAGCCGAAAGGAAAATTCTGCCAATGGCACTGTAAATCTGTCCAAATGGTCTGAAAATCTTCTACATTGTTATTTCGCAGGGTATTTGGACAATGCCTGGCTTTACACTGAAGTGTTCCTTTCAGCCGTGTGGCGCGACAGATTATACATGTACACTGCAGCTGCGCTCCTTATCGGGTTATGGTTAACGGTGAACATGACCATGAAAAAGGTATGAATGTATTTTTCTGTATTATTTCCCATCTGTGCGCCGACATTTTAAATAGAGGATGTTAAACATGCACGGTCGGTATATGAATATTAGGAAGTGACGTTTATACAGTCGTAAGCATACCTGATTAAAAGAAATTGACTTATTATTTACTTAGTTTATTTATTTTTTACAGAAGAAGCTGGTGAACCCAGTAAAAGCCCCCAAAAATTCCAAATCTGAGAAGCAGAAGGAGCAAATACCTGAAAAAGAGATGGTTGCCAGTGTTGCAGGTGTGAGGATATTCTATGGGTCACAGACTGGAACTGCGAAGGTGTGTATTATTTATAGTCTTGATTACAGTCAGTTAGCAGCCAAGACTGAGCACTTTGTAGAATTAATACTCACCATGTGGTCTGTGTGAGTCCTAATGCCCCAGTATAGTGACAGGGACACTATACTGTAAAAACAACACCGTCTTTCAGACGAGACGTTAAAACGAGGTCCTGACTCTCAGTGGTTGTTAAAAATCCCAGGACACTTATCGTAAATGAGTAGGAGTATAACCCCAGGCAAAATTCCCCATTGGCCCTTATCTATCACGGCCCCCTAATAATCCCCCTCTCTGAATTGGCTACATCACTCTCTCTCTCCACTAACAGCTGGTGTGTGGTGTTCTGGAGCACTATGGCTGCCGTCTATCATCCAGGTGGATGCTGCACACTGGTGGTGGATGAGGAGACACCCGCCCCCCCATTACTATGTAAAGCGCTATATAAATGTAACTGTAAATACTTGATTAGTACCTCAGTACTATGAAGAAGTGAGTTTCTCTTTGCTTACAGAGTATGCTGGTGGCAGGGCAGGTGACCTGAGGCTGCTGTTATTTACATGAAAGCTGCCTGACTTGCTTTTTGTGTGATAGTGACGGTTGAAAAGTCTTATTTTTAAGTTTTAATTTAGGTAGATATGGTAAACCATTGTCCTGCAAAGACGGAGAATTTTCCTTCTGAATTTTAATGAATCAAGTATCTTAGAACAGCTATGTATTGGCAGTCACTATCACGATCAACTTTAAGAGTGCATAAATTTTAAGTGGCCATTGCCACACTGGTGGTTGATAACTGTGTGTTGATAAACCCCTTGGCAGTTAGCAGGAATAACAGACAAATAGCAAAACTGATCATCTAAAATTACTTTAACAGACTTGGAATTAACCAACGTGTATAATTTTGCTCAGGGTTTTGCCAGAGAGCTCGCAGAAGATGCCCAGGCACTCGGGTTCGAGTCTGATGTGATTGACTTGAAGGATTATGACCCGGAGGACAAACTGTCAGATGAGGTGAGCTGTTGTAGTCTACTAGATCCTAGGATCACAAACCAACTACATTTTTATTTCAGTACTCTTAATAAATAGACAACATGAACTTTACTTCTCTCCGAACCCTCTCTCTCTCTCTCTCTCTCTCTCTCTCTCTCTCTCTCAAGTTACTTTGTATAAAAGCGTCTGTCAAATTGATTAATCTAAATGTAAATAGTGTCACCTTAAACAATACTACAGTACTTTGCCACGCTATAGAAAGTGGACAGTGGACTTGTGTTTGTTGAAAAGAAGGTGAAAGTACACTGCCTCTGGGTCAAACGTTTTTGATCACCCTGTATTTTGGTTAAACTTCAAGAAATGGGTTCAAGTTAAATACTGTAGAAGGAAAGTCATAATAAGATATATATGTGTGTGTGTGTATATATATATAATATATA
>JANDJT010000071.1:20628391-20641869 GCA_024331685.1 Stegophilus panzeri
GGCCAAAAAATCTCCAAGGATCACAGCTGGAGAATTGCAGAAGTTAGTTGCGTCTTGGGGTCAGAAAGTCTCCAAAAAGAAGATGCAAAAGGAACCGACTGACACACCACCTAAGCAAGTGCCAAGCATTATACTCATTGCATATTATATGATTTGAAGCTGATCAGTCAAGGTTTGCATGAATTAGTCTTCTAGTGCGTAAATCTACATAAATTCGGGTGCATAAGCGAGATACGAAAGCTTTTCCAAACTTATGGGATTTTCATGAATACCTAATTTCTTGGGTAAATGATTTTACAAATAAGCCCATTCGTATTCCGTTTGATTAACCAAGACCAGTAACACTACTTTTGAGTTTGGCTTCATCTTCTGTCTAGTGTTTAGGACAGGAACTGGACAATTTTCTATCAGGTTCTATCCACTTGGGTGATTTGTTTTTTTTCTCTTGCGTTAAGCTTTTTAATTAGAAGCCTGGAGCTGGGTTTCAGTAAAGTTGCTTAAGGAAAGTGACTGTTTAAAACACAGAGGTGCCAACATCTAGGGTTTAGCCAAGTTTTGACCCTTTGCTATGGTAATATGGGAGCCAGTTGAAAACTTTTTCTGTGAACTCTGGGTAACTGTCAGGGACAGTGTTTCAATACCTGGATCCCTTATCTCCACATGTAGATACACATATGGAGACCTTTTGACACAAAGTCACATGATGGTCATATAATATGGCGTTTTAATGGCTGTCATTCCATGGAACATTCACAGTGAGTTCTGCATTGGTTCAGAGTGACTGCCATTTATCCAGAGTTCATAGTTTTTCTTTGTGATCTTGTTAGCAATGTTTGCACCTCTGACTACAGACTTGTCTATCTTCAGTGTTAATAAGCTGTGTATGTGTCTGTGTCAGGTGTCCCAGGAGTTCGGCCAGAGCGTTTTGAGGAGGGTTTGGCGGTGAAGCACTGTGCTCTGTCTCTAGTGGGCGAGCCCATCATGTACCCAGAGATCAACTCTTTCCTGCGTCTCCTCCACCAGTGCCACATCTCCAGCTTCCTGGTCACCAATGCCCAGTTCCCTGAAGAGATCAGGTGGGTTACAATATTCAGTGTAATCACTTTCTTATTGGAAATCACACGCACTATTTGAAATAAGAAAACATGATTTTAACATCTGGGTAAATTATTTTTGTATAGTGCACAGTTTGCTCTTAATTCCTTGCACAGTCACATTCCATATGCGTAACACAACATTGCGAAGTCTGACTATGAATCTCTCCAAAACCAATTTTTTTTCACATGTTGTCTTAAATTGGACGTATTTTAAACATGTAATGCATCGAGTTGTTTCTTTATTGTAAATTAGACCTCATTATTTCCCCTGTGTCAACAACATGTTTGGAGACAGAGCCTCTTAGAATGATCAGTGCAATAAAACAAGTCAGGGTCATTGATTAGATGTTTAAAGTTATCAGTCAGTAGTCAGTATACGCCGCTTAATTTGATGATCATAGTATAGTTTTTGAAATCAGAGGTTTGTACATTTTCAAATCTTTTGCAGATTTTATGTGATTGCTGAGTTTTCATCCATTTCTGTTAATTGTGGATATTGTGCAGAAGCCTGACAAGATGATATGATCAAAAGAACTAACACTAAGTACTTGAAAATACCTTTTTTTTTTGGTGGAGAGATTGGAACTCTGTAACTTTATGAATGTATTCATTGCAACGATCACCCACCTGATCTTCAATACATTGATTTTTCTTTGCCATACTGCAAATATATTGAGATATTTATGATTTTATTGTCAATTTCTGTAGTTTCAGTTCAGGTTTTCCTATCTACTAACGCAAAATTAGTAAAAACAGTTGAATATAAATCCACTACAATTTACAATTGAGTTTCCGCAAGTTGCATCATGATCTAGTTTAAATGTTTACATTTTTCCACATCAGTATACAGTGAGAGGAAATAGTTATTCGAGCACTTTTGTTTTTTGTTTTTTTAATATACTTCCAGTGCAAATTCCAATGTACTTCGAATTTGCACACGTCGTGTCTTTAAACTTTGTGCTTATAAATATGAACATAAAAATATGCATTCATATGCGTTAAAAAAAAGGTATGTTTTTAAAAAACGATATTGATACGGGAAAAAATATTCAGACACTCTAATAATAATGAAAACAAATTATAAGGAAGGTAAGAGAGAAGCCAGCAGTCACTTGAATAGAGATGCAGGGCGACCTGAAAGCAGCAGGAACAATAAGCAATGACTTACACTGCAATCATCTCTGTTCCTACACCACATGCAAATCTCCTCTACTAAAAAAGAAGCAAAGGGATGCGCATCTAAAATTTGCACACAAGCATTTAGACAAATCACAGCTCTTTTTGAACAAGGCAGAAATAGAACTCTTTGGCAATAATTCAGCTTCTCATGTTTGGAGAAAGAAGGCTTGCACATATAATCCCAAAACCACCATACCACCAATGAAGCACGGCGGTGGGAGCATCATGATATGGAGCTGCTTCTCTGCAAATGGTACTGGAGCATTACATGTCATCGACGGAAACATGAATGGAACGATGTCCTGGGACATTTGAGAGGAAAATTAAAGAAACCGAATCTGAGAAGAAGATGGACGTTTCAGCAACACAGCGACACCAAAACATACAGCCAAATGTACTCAAGTCTGGTTTCTTAAAAAAAAAAAAACCGGTGAAAGTGCTTGCATAGCCTTGCTAATCTCCTGACTTTATTTATGGCGGGTTTTAACATTGTGGGTCCATCAGTGGGACCCTCTAAACCAGGGGGAATTGAAGATTTGACAAGAGGAATGGGACAAAATTAAGCCACAATGCAGCAAAAAGCTAAGCACTTCTTACTGTAGATGTCTTTTGCCAACAATGGCTTTGCAACACAGTGTTGTTAATTTGTTAATAGTATCGGAGTACGTTTCGTTTTTTACCTATCGATTTAGATTTTTAGACATATCTTTTTTTATGCTTACTTGCGTACATGCTTTTTTTTTTTTTTGTTCATATTTTTAAGTACAAAGTCAAAATTGGACGTTGCTATGCACTGGAAGTATATTAAACAACAAAAACCAATGTGTCGGAATACATATTGTATCTGTTTGTGTCTTTGTTGATGATTCAATTTGATTTGTATAGTACTTTTTACAATGGACATTGTCTCAAAGCAGCTTTACAGAAACATATAAACACAGGATACAGATTTTAAGTGTGTGAATTTATCCCAATTGAGCAAGCCGGTGGCGAGGAAAAACTCCTTAAGATGATAAGAGGAAGAAACCTTGAGAGGAACCAGACTCAGAAGGGAACCCGTCCTCATCTGGGTAACAACGGATATATGATGATTGTTGGATCTTGCGCAATAAGAATTGAAGTGCATATGGACTTGCTGATGGACTGCTGCTTCACCACATGGCAAACGCCGCAATATTCTGAGGAGGTTGCAATTTTTCAAAATTACCACAGTCAAGACGTGTCATGCGATGTCATCACAATGTACATTTCGCCAAAGCCCTCTTCGATTCACGTGCGTCGAACGTTTACCAGTGATGCCAGTGCTAGCTCAGTGGTTAAGGCATTGGATTTCTGACCAGAAGTCCAATGAGTTCAAATCCCAGCACCTGCCACCGTTGGGCCCTTAATCATCAACTGCTCAGTTGTATAAATGAGATATAGGTAAGTCATTGTGGATAAGGGTGTCTACCAAATGCCATAAATGTAATGTAAATGTACCAACAAACGTCACTTCAAAAAACAATTTCGTGCGATCGCAATTTCGCCAATTCAAGTAGTTTTCCGTAAAAAAAAAAAAAAAAAAATCACAAAAAACTCTGCACCTTGCAAAGTGTAGTTACTGTTACCACCGTGGTGTTGATTAGTTTTGGGAGAGCATGTCCTAAAGTTTTTTTTTATTCCTCTTCTAGTACAGGAATTGAACAGAAATAAAGTCCTTGAGCAAGTTAGTATAGAAACAGTAACGTATTAGAATGAGTACATTAATATAAACCTGTGATTTAACTTGCAGCTAGGATTATTGTCAGAGCTGCTGTTATAGATAATGACCCAACACCTTCTGACCAATCAGAATCCAGAATCCGACAGTACTGTGGTATACAATGCTTATAGGAAGGACACAGTATAGTATTATATACATGCACGTAATCTGCACTTCTGTTTATACTCTGCATCTTGGCTTGTGCTGGAGCTGAATCATGTCCTCCAACTTAAAGTGTGTGCTCTTTTGAAGCTTTACTCAGCCTGGGACCATGCTGATAAGTAACATTCAGCCGAGGAATTGCAAATCACTGCCCTGCCTCCAATCGGCTTGTCTTTCAGTCAGCTGTGTGTATTTCTTCACTATACTTCTACATATTTATTGCATGGCATCTTCTCCCACAGCCTAATAAAAAATACACGCGCGCCCCAGATTGCACGTCCCTGTTCTGTGCCGTGCTGTGATGTGAATTGTCGGACGCTTTATCTGGACTGATTCACAGTGGTTTTTGTCTTGTGGACATGCTGGGACAAGCAATTCTCCTACATCCCAATCAGCATGCAGCATGGTAGGGATACACTCAGCATCGCAGGAACAAAGCACTGCTGTTTTTCCTGGGTTCAAACATCCTTGGAGTGCTCAGGATCAAAACAAGAAAGCTTTCAGTGTGAGAAAGGGTGGGCCGCACGATCTAGTTTCTTCATACAGCCTCATATTTTACTTATCTTACCTTTTTAAAGATACATCAACTTGTGTATTTCATATATCGTACAGAAACAATGAGTTGCTTTCTTTGTAACGGTTGCTTCAGCCTGTGAATGAGAGACAATGGATCATATTCATAGTGGTGTATTGACTATGTTTTGAAGTGCTTATTATCGATATCTTATCAGCCACAGTGCTGTTGAATTCTCAAATCTGGTCAGAAGGGTTTGAGTAATTTTCTATAATAGCAGTAGTGCTAGTTGTGAGGTATCTTGCAACTCAGGTATGTATTAAAGCGCTCGTTCTTATACATAAACATTTCCATAGAAACAACTTCAAGAGGAACTCGTATGACTGATACTGCACATAAACAGATCAGAAAAAATATTGATATTAATATATTAGAGATGCACCGATGTATCGACCAATACCGATTATCAGGCAATTTTTCACGTTATCGGCCGATAGTTTAAAAACATCCAATGATCAGGGCCGATTATATCCTGTCAATCAATATCCTGTGTGTAAAAAAGTTGTCTCTTGTGTGGAATGACGACAAAACTGCTGTTTGTAATCTCTGTAATCTCTGCACTGGTCAAATTTGACACCGGACGCTGCAGCAGTGAAGCGGGAGTTTCGGCGTTGAGTCTAGTTGTTTGTTTCAGGGGCTTTCTCCCTTCAGTCTCCTCTTCAGGAGATGAAATGTATGCTCAATTGGGTTATGGTCTGGTGATTAACTGGGCCAGTCTAAAACCTTCCATTTTTTCCCCCTGATAAAGTCCTTTCAGAAGCAGCCTTTCGAGCCCAAGCCATGACGCTACCTCAACTATGTTTCACAGATGAGCTTGTATGTTTCAGATCATGAGCAGATCCTTTCTTTCTCCACACTTTCCATCACTCTGGTAGAGGTTAACCTTGGTTTCAGAACTTTTGTTGCTCAGCTCTGTATTTCTTTGTGAATTCCCATCTGGCTTTCTGGTTCTTACTGCTCATTAGAGGTTTGAATCTTGTAGTATGGTCGCTATATTTCTGCTCTTGAAGTCTTCTTCAAACAGTGGATTGTGATACCTTCACCCCTGCCCTGTGGAGGTTATTTATGATGTCAATGACTGTTGTTTTGGGGTTTGTCTTCACAGCTCTCACAATGTTTCTAGTAGTAATGTTTCTAGTTTTGTAAGAGCAACACGAGTATCGGCTTAATGGATTCTTAATGGAATGCAGTGGATAAGTTTGAGAGTTGCTTTATGATTTTGCCACATGGTTCGCACATTGTAATACGCTTGGGTTTCTTTTCCACAGTGATGACCAGGCCAAAAATAAATCTACCGCACATCTTCTTGCTTCCCAGCCCATTTGGGGGTACACAGACAAGAAAAGCAAACAACAAAAAATACCATAGAACATGAGGCCATTGAAAGCTCAGTGAACTTGCATACTGAATGGTTGCTGAATGCTTGCTTATCTTTGAAAAGTTGATGGACCATGGCTGTGTGTGATTTAGATTTTCCCCCTATCGATTTGTCTCTTTTTCCATCTCTCTAAAGGAGCCTGGTGCCAGTAACCCAGCTGTATGTGAGTGTAGACGCCAGCACCAAGGACAGTCTGAAGCGGATAGACCGTCCTCTATTCAAAGACTTCTGGCAGCGCTTCCTGGACAGTCTCAAAGCCCTCGGAGAGAAGGTGAGGACTGTGTACGCTACTAAAGTTCAGATACGCAGATATAACTGAATTGCCACTTTGAATGCTAGTCGTCAGTGTTGTCAACTAACTATGTATAAGGCTTGTAAATGATAGATGAGGACTCTAAAAGCAGTTGAAAATGTCTAAATGTTGTACAAAATGAGATGAAGTGGGTTTAGTCTCTAAAATCCACATTTTACCAAGTGGGAAACACAGCGGCACTGCTACTGTATATTTAAACTCTCTGTTTATTTAAACTATGAAATTTCTCATTAAGTTACTCACTGGTTCTTCAGTAGGCATTCTTTTGTTGGGCTACATGTTTTCTCAGCAAATCTCATTTAATTTCCTCTCATCAGTACTGCAGTCTTGAGGAAAAGTTATGTACGCTCTGTCTTATTAAAGCTGTGGCACTTATGTGACCTGCCTGCTTATCCTGAGCTCCACCGACTTACAGTTCTAAATAATTCAATAAGGTAGTTTTGTTCTGTGAGGGGCTTGCCATCACTGGCCAGTGATTTCAAAAAAATTATTATTTTTTAAAGATTGCTCTTCCTTGATCATGTCCTGTGCTTACTGAGAACTCATCTTAAGGTTGTCGTAAGATCATATGAGGTAAAATCTCAGTAACCCTACTGTGAGTAAGCATAAATACAGCTACTATTGACTGACTCGACAGCTCACGTGGCGTGTAGGAGGCTTGGGTGATATTGAGAAATATTGTCGTAGCCAAAGCAGGAGGCAGGATGCCAACAACCCAGATATCCCCCACCCCATCCCGCTCAAGTTTCTTTCACTGCAGCCTGTCATTCATCAGTTTCTCGGCAAGTTTAAATATGCTAGAGCTGGATTTATTACGTCTGGAAGACATTTTCCTTTGTCTAAGAGAACTGTTCATGTGTTTGTGTGTGTCGTGTACGTTTCTATATCTGAATATCAGTATGTTCATGAAGAAAGATGATGAGGTTGCCTTGGAACTTTAGTAGTTTTATAACACACACTCGTTTTAATTTTGAAAGCTACACGCCGTAAGCAATAAAGGGTAAGCTCGCTGTATTATTGAGTTACATAATGAAGTCATACTACAAGATCACAAGGGATGTTTGATAGTTGCATATTAAAGTTAAAATGTACAGCACAAGATTAAATCTCGATATACCCTAACTGCTTTTAACTGTTGAAAAATCAAAGTTAGAATGATAGACAACTTAATGCTAAGACACCTGTGCAGGTGTAACATACAGTGAGAAGAAATACGTATTCAGTATTTGTTTTTGTTATTTCCTGTACTTCCGGTGTATACAGTCCCCTTCGAAACTATTGGAACGGCAAGGCCAATTTATTTAGGGCTTTTTTTTTTCGCTGTAGATTGAAGACATTTGGGTTTGAGATCAAAAGATAAATATGAGAAGAGTGTTTAGAATTTCAGCTTTTATTTCCTGGTATTAATATGTAGATGTGTTAAACGACACTTTGAGAGCCATACCACATGATGCAAAGCACTCATCAGCAGTAAGAATCGGAAAGCCAGATCGGAATACACAAAGAAATACAGAGATGAGCCAGAAAAGTTCTGGAACCAAGTTAACCTAGTTCACTGCTTATTATTCTCCGTGTAACTGCTGTTCCTACTGCTTTCAGGTCGTCCTGCAACTTTTTTTGAGTGACTGCTAACTTCTCTTTTTTCTTACTTTTCATTAATCTAAGAGCGTGTTATGAAATCTTGCGTGGTGTACCTGTCAAGGGAAAGATTAGTTGTCCACCTGCATATTGTTCAAGCAGTGATACTGACGGGGATGGTTAAGGTCTTTTTTGCAGCTTTCAAATGGACATTTCTCTTTGTTTTTCCCCTGTGTGAAGCTTTTTCATTTCTTCTTTCATTCAATTGCCAGTACCCTCAAGCCCTTTGCCGTTTGAGCTCTATATCATATAGCACATGCATTTCCTGTTGTTTAGTGGGCTGGTATTGGTGCTGAATTAATAATATATATATATATATATTTTTTTTTTCCAAAACTGGCTCCATTTTTCATTAGAACCATCGTAAATAAATTTGAGTAAAAAAAAAGTATTTAATAAAGTAATCATTTCATAGAATATTGCACAGTAAGGAATAAATGATCAAGTTACACAGAAAGAAGCTGCTAAAATGGACAGTGAGATCAACAGCAAGAGAATCAGTTGGTCACAATACACAATACCACGAAAAATAGAACAAGAAATAAATAAACTACATATGGGGCTATACATATGCGTTAATGCATTTTTTTTTTTTTATCAACGTTTGGGACAACAGAATAATAGAAGAAATTAAAAATTAACCAGACAAGCTTTGCTTTGCTGCTTCAGGCAATGGCTAGTTTTACAGTAAAGTTACCGATGCTGTTTATTATTAGGCACCTATTGTATCTGTTAGTTTCTTCTTCTTCTTCTTCTTCTTCTTCTTCTTCTTCTTCCCCACTTGCGAGTCTATGGCAGCCCTATGAACTGTAAGTAGGAAAATGATGAAATTTGGCACACTCATACATTTGACCATGAATAGTATCTGTACCAATTATGGGCCCTCTATGCCCAACTCTATAGCGCCACCACTAGTTCAAATATTCACTTTTCAAATGGTTAGCATTGTTGAACACTTTGCCCTAGAGAAAACAGATTTAGTTCATCAGATTACTCTCCTCATGTTGATCACAAGTGATATCTTCCATTAAGACTCCACCCATTACAGTAGTCACCATTTTGAAATGTACAGTATTCAGTTTTTTTCGCTACTCCTGGTTCAAATTTTGTCCAATTATTACCAAAATTGAGTCAGATGATCATTGGACAGAACCGAACAGAATTTTGATATTCATATTTATTTAAAATGTATGATCCAGTAAAATATTTAAAATGGTTAGAATTGTTGTAAATTTTGTCCTTGAGAAATTTAGTTCATCAGATTACTCTCCTCATGGTGATTGCAATGCATATCTTACATTATGACTCCACCAATTACAGTAGTCACCATTTTGAAATGTACAGAATTCAGTTTTTTCGCTACTCCTCATACAAATTTTGTCCAGTTCTTACCAAAATTGGTTCAGATGATCATTGGACAGAATTTTGATATTCATAATTGTTCAGAAGTTATGATCCAGTATCTGTTAACTTTCTAACTAATGCTTTTCTGTGCTCATTCTCACCTTGGATACTCTCCTCAGCATCAAAATAAAGCTGCATTCTCTGTGTGGCGCACTATGTGATAAACTACAAGCTTTAATTCAAAAGACCCTGGGTTTGATGGGTGTAAGTTCTTAAGAGTGTCTTTAATATTTTGTCATTCGGTTCCTTTCTTTTGTCGCTCAGCATTGCAGCAAACTTTCATCCTCTTGGCAAATTAATGCCTCTGTTCTGTTCGTTTCCTGTTCAATCTTATTCTCAGCTGTGCTTCTGAACCTTTTATTCTTTTATTCATTCATGTACTTTCTATTTCCCCACTTTGTGTTCTTCAGGCTCTGCATTGCGCTTGCTGCGCCTTTGGTGCTTGGCCCCTTTAATCGCTGCTTGCAGCTATATTTATTATTATTATTTTTTTATTATTATTTGTTTTTTTCCACTGTTCGCCATTTACCATTTTGAAATATCGTGGTAAACGATTTAATAATCTAGAACTGATAGCCTAAAAAATATAAGAAAACAAGCATTTCTCCCATTTTAGGTTTAAGGTGAGTATGGGAGGATGTAATAATGTTATCAGCTGTGCTCTTAGAAACTTCTAGACGGTATTGGGCTGAATTCTGACTACCCAGCAGAATCCAACTCCCCTTCGTGTAGATACGCATTACAGAGTGGACATAAATGTTTATGCGAGATTTCTGTTGTTTTTGACGTTGTTCCGGAGATTACAGTGTGGGAAAATGTAATAACTGTAATCTACAAAGAAAGTGAACAACTGAAATGCTGAGTAAATATGCAGCATCAGTATGTCTGCTCCGTAACGTATACATGCATGCCAAGAGGACGAATTAAAGGTGCATTATGTAGGATTTGTCCAAATTTGGCAAGATTAGGTCTCTACCAGCTAAATACTTTGGGCTGAGTCAGAATTGAATGATTTTATATATATATATATATATATATATATATAAACCACTTTTCTGAACTCCCACCTCCTTGAAACTGTCGGAATAGCATTTTCAGCACCCAAAGCGCACACCTTTGTTAGCACATAGACAAATGTTTCTAAACATCTTTCACGATTTTTCACACTTTATCAAATTATGCATTTAAACATTCATATTTCCTATATATTTTTTCATCATAAACCTGTGAAAAATGCCACTCAAAAGTACTTTTTGAAAAGTTTTTTTTTTTTTTTTTTATCCCTTGAGCCCACCCCCCATTCAAGCATGTACACCCCCAGGACGTATGGTGCTTTGACTAGTTAGCTTTAGCAAGGACTGTCATGATCTCACGTTCAAGTGCCATCGGACAATCAACTGCTTGAAAGCCAAGTTATAACAATATAAACACAGAACATATAGCTCATAATGGTTTTTGAGGATGGTCACGAGTACCTTCGCTGTTCTTATTTTCTACTCCATTTGTTATTTAAAGCCGGCCATTCAGACAATTCAAAGCTTTATACAGCTTGCTGTTACAGACCTGTCCAGGACCAATGCCTCTAATTCTACATCCAGCTTCATCTTCTTCATCTTGGAAACGCACTGCCACTGTTTTTTCTGATTTTACTTTCTTTCTTGTCATTAAGTTTTTTCGAATCATTGTTCGATTCGATTTTTTGCTGACTGAAGGTTTACAGTACCTGGCTGCGCTGGGTGCTTACTGATTTCAGACTGAGATGGGGGTGGAATTAAGCGGCATTGGGAAGTGTCTATAATATGACAGAAGGGAGGCCCATCCAAAAACAATCACACTAACAAACAATCATGCTATAAATATTTTTCCTTGTTAGTGTTACTTGTAGTATAGAAATAAAATGGACTTGTGCACCATTAGTAAATGTAGTAAAAGGATTGAAATCTGAAGTAATTATTGTTATCATACCACAGCACTGTTGAATTCTCAATTCTGATTGGTCAGAAGTTCTGACAGTTGTTCCAGATGCAAGGCAAATCACAGGTTTATGATATATGCACTCGTTCTAATATGTATTCGTTTCTATGTTGTACATTTCACAGGGACTTGTGTGGGGGACGTTCCACATAAACAGATTTGAAAAACTTTTTTCAGGTTGGAGGGCTTTGTGGTTTTCAGTCTCAGAGCTTTTATCATCGTCTTTCATTGCTTTCACGGACTTGGTTGCAGTTATTTTGAGAGAATCTGGCAAAAATGCTTGATTTTGCTGTGGCTTTTTTGTGGGGTTTTTTGCGGAAAACTACTTGAATTGGTGAAATTTAAATTGCACGAAATTGTTTTGCATAATGATGTTTGCTGGTAAACGAGACATTTTAGCTGTACTCATGTTTGACACACATGAATCGAAGAGTGCTTTGACTGAATGCCCGTTGTGATGATGTCACATCTTGGCCCAAATCTGTGTAAACTCTGCGGTAACTTCAGAAAAATTACACGCTCCTCCGAATATTTCGGAGTCTGCTCGATTTTTGTGATCGCAGAAATGAATGCAAAAATTGAGGAATCCTGGAGGGACTGCTTTACACTTTCCACCCAAGGGAAAATTTAAGGATGGAAGACTTTTCTCTGTAACACGCTACAGTGGTTTTTTTTCATCTTATTAACTTCAAGAGAAAGTACAGCAATAGCGAGGACAGAAGTGATGACTACATAAATAAATAATTTCATAAATAATGCATTATTGAATAAATAAGTACTAACTTGGCAAAACTTTAAAACCTTTTGATAAATGGTGTAATAAAGCAGGTCTTGGTGGTGAGTTTGGAGGACTGTATTTTTCTACAGAACACACTATAGTTGATGAGCTTTCAGTTTATGCGCTGCGAGGGAAAACGGCATGGATAATTTGGCCAACATGATCGTCCTCGGCTCAGCTCCGAACTCGGTGACCTTAAATCTACAGCATGAAAATGTGTGTTGTTATTCAGGTGACTGAAAGCAATGCGTTAGACTCACCACTGCTATTTCAGCCCATCCATCTGATCACATAATTTTGGAAATAGTCTGTTTGGAAATGTCAAAACCTGAATCTAAGAAGATAAAACATCAGATCTTATTCATTCATGATTCAAAGCTGAATTATGAAGCGCAATCTCAAAATATGAGAAAAATATGAACATGCTCACAGGTAACACATACTCCATTAGTCTATTTTAAAACTAAAGGCTACGTCTAAAGACAAAGGACTGTTTACAGTACATTCAGTCCAGGTGCTCCTTATTTCTCCTGAAGCTTTGTGTTCTGCTGCTCTGCATCATCAAGTATTGCATTTTTGATGAGATCAACCATCAGACTCTGAGCTTTGCTTCTATACAGAGTGTGTCCTTGGCTCATCTTGTTTTCTGCATGGATGAACTATGTTCTTCCAGCTGGGAGAATCTTTCCAAGACTTCTAATCTTGTTCAGGTTCCTTGAACTCTTGAAAGGCAACCTTTTGGGCTATAATTTGTTTTTGTTTTTATACAGAACGCCAAAGCATGTGTTGAATTTGGGATATAACATTTTTTCAGTAAATATATGTCCAATGAGGTTATTCACATGAAATTGTCACCAGACATTAGTATTAACTCAAGAAATCTGGAAATATAAAGAATTCACAACATTAATGTCCATAAATGAAGTTATGTGTAATAAAGTGGAATGACACAGGAAAAAAAGTATTGAACTGAAATGTATTTAATACTTAGTGGAGAAGTTTGTTTGTAATAACAGCGTCAAGACGCTTCCTGTATGAAGAAATTAATCAGCCGCAGTATTCAGGTGTGATTTTGGTCCATTCTTCTAAACGTATTGTCTTTTCAATATTGTTCAATTAGATTCGAGTCAGGTGATTGACTGGGCCATTCTAACACCTTGATTTCTTTTCTCTCTGAAACCAATTGAGAGTTTCCTTTGCTGTATGCTTTGGATCGTTGTCCTGCTGGAAGGTCCACCCA
>JANDJT010000071.1:20658404-20680960 GCA_024331685.1 Stegophilus panzeri
CTAGTCCTAGAAGTAAGTGAAAGACTGATCTCCAGTTATCAGAAGTGTTTGGTTGCAGTTATTGCTGCTAAAGGTGGTGCAACCAGATTTTAAGTTTAAGGAGGCAGTTAGTTTTTCACATTGGTGAAAGGTGTTGAATAACAATTTTATTTGCTTCAATAATAATAATAAAAAGAAATAAAAACTGTAGTGTGTGTTTAATCAGGTTGCCTTTGATTTATGTTGTATTTTATTTGAAGATCTAAAACTATTTAATATGAAATATACACAAAAACAAAAGAAATCAGGTTGGGACAAATACTTTTTCACAGCACTGTAAAACACACCAGAGGGTTTCAATCCGACAGCATTCAGAAGAGAATCCCTTTATGATGAACCATTTCATCCACAGATGATTTTGACTCCCTCCATGATCCAAAGATATATTTTGTCTGTGAAGAAGACAACATAAATATTGTTCTAAGAGAAGCTTTGTGGAGACTTAAAGCCACGTCTCCTTTACTGTCACCTCTCACTGCCACCTGATGAACAAGCCACAGTGATTTATTTAGGGAATGCTAAGGGTAAAGATCAGGACATAAGGCATGTGGCTAATTGTTCACCTTACTGGTGTGAAATGTAATCAGTTCAACTGGTCAGTAAAGCTACTCCTAGTTCCATTCATTTAAATGCATTACTAATACAAGCAAAATGAAGCGATATTCACATCTTTAGAGATTGCTGAGTAGAATTAAAATATTTTGGATGTAAATCGAATTGAATTATTTGGGATTTCGATTGAATACATGAGCTTTTTACCTTTATGGTTTGAATTGAACTTTAGGATATGGATTGGTGTTTTTACTGCAAGTTGATAAAAAAAAAAAAAAAAGGATAATATGGGCAAAAAAAATGAAACTATTTGTGAAAAATAGTTGTATAAGAGATTTGTCTTTGGGCAGCATGGTTCAATCCTGAGTGCTAATTACTGTCTGTCTGGAGTTTCACATGTCCTATGTCCATGTGGGTTTCATCTGGGTTCTTCTGAGTCCTACTACCACCCAAAACAAAGGTGGAAAGGCTACTCTAAAATGTCCCGTGTATGTCTGCATGTGTGTGTGCGGGCGTGCTGGCCTGCGATGAACTGCTGTCCCATCCAGGGTGTAGTCGTCCCTTAGACCCTGTATTAGATAGATCACTTTATTCATCCCAGAGGGAAATTCACCTATTACATCAGCACAGAGCGTTAGGTAAATTTAACATTATAAATGAAACAAAATAAGCTTAAATATGTGTATACATGTAAATAAAAAGAAAACGAATACAGTGTAAGAGTGTGATGTGGTAGTGCAGTGGGCTGTAAACATTGTAGATACATCAGCAGATTGAGTTTAATTAAAGTCGCATGAGCTTCTATAAATGGCTGCCTCTAGCACGGCGCCCTCGTGAAACGAGATCCGTTTCAAACTTACAAGGATAAAGTGATTACGGAAGATTTACTGATTCTCCTGAAGAAACATCTTAGTGCAGAAGAGGAACTACAGGTCTCATTAGTCAAAGATCAATTCTGTCAGACAGGGAAGTTCTCCTTCACTCGCTTTATTCTTCTGAACCTTCTCTTGTTTTGTGTTCTGCTTCTGCATGCATAATCTCCTTACAGTTTAAAGCGGATGGTGAGTGGCGGACGTGGATTGACTACGAGCGCTTCCATGAGCTCATTCAGAAGTACAATGAGAGCAACGGTGCCAAGACCTTCACTGCTCTGGACTACATGGCCAAGACACCCAGCTGGGCCGTGTTCGGGGCTCGAGAGAGAGGCTTTGACCCCTCAGACACGCGCTTCCTAAGGAAAAACAAGACCAAAGACATCTCTGGGTGCTGATGTCAAACACAGGCAGCTGAATCTCCATCTGAATAAGAGAAATATGTTTTATAAAGACTTTATTAAAAGGTCTAGGGTTTCAAAGGTGTGTATGAATCATCATTTCCCACTTTTTTTTTTTTTTTTTTTATAAATCTTAGGTCATTTGTTTTCCAACACAAGATCAGTAAGTCTCCCAAGTCACATGTTCACCCTGACTTGTGTTTTTTTTAGCCATTTATAGATTCTTATTCTTATGCATGTTTTTGAAATATCACATGTACTGAGGAGTGGATGTGCTCTGCATTAACACTGCAGTCTCTCCATGTCTCTTTTCCTACCTTTCCCCTTACATGGCCTTTTCCAGTTTCTTCTTGCCCTCCGTTTTCACTCACAGAGAGTGAGTGAGAGGCCTACAGCTTCCTTCACTAACCTACAGAAAGTCTTCTTTCAGTCTGAGGCAAAAATATTCCTTTATTCCATCCATTTAATTACAATGTCACTTCACACACCGGCTAGTTCTTCTGTGTAAAATTAGCATAAGGCCAACTGTGTCATAAGCTTTATTTCCCAGAGTTCTTTAGGGAAGCTAATATTGCTGTGACATTGGCACTACAGGGTTTTTTTTGGGGGGGCGGACTCCTTTGTTCTTTCCTTCTCTGAATGTAGGTGTTACGTGATTTTCTTTTTTGTGAATTCTCATTATCTTTTCTTCAAAGATCTTTCATCATTATGAGGTTGAGTTTTTCAATTTTATTTAACTTGCTTTATGGTAACGTCTGGATTTTCAATGCCAACTGCAGAACATAAGCATATGCGTTTTGACATTGCGGTAACTGCGTTTTCCACATGTCTGTATTTTTAGACTGCTCAAAAGGTTTCTCGAATGGTGACCGTTTTAACTGTTTGTATCAGAAGGTGTGGTGCCTTATTGAATTCTGAATAATAATAAAAAATATGATAGTTATTAAATGTTGTTTTCCTTTACAGAGCAGTAAATATTGTGCCCTGGGTAAGATGCTGGGGTGAGGTACAGGTAGCATATACATGGAGTAATTTACACTTCATAGGAGCTTTATCCTGGATGTTTTTTTTATAATGCTATTCTCACCTCAGACACAGAAAATTAATGAGTTGAGAATGAAGTGAGGTCAAAAGAAAATGGCGTGAAATGATAACAGAGGAGAAATAAAAGATCTGCACTATGCCCATGTGATCATGGACACCAAGCATGCCAGACTCGGAAACTGCTATTCGGCTGTTATAGGTGTCTCAGCCGATGTGCTGGAAATATTGTGCCCTGGGTAAGATGCTGGGGTGAGGTACAGGTAGCATATACATGGAGTAATTTACACTTCATAGGAGCTTTATCCTGGATGTTGCACAGCATTAACAGATGATGCTGTGGCAAACAGAACCAACTTATAAGCAAATATAAATCTAATCTAATCATGACCTGCGTTAAATCTTCTGTCAGCTGCAGCATTTATTTACGGTTTATGGCTATGTGCAGACAGACCGGCCCACCCTCAGTTTTTTTGGCAGCATTTCTTCTGTCATAACCGAATGATTAGTTTTATGTCGTAATTTCTGGGTCTGTGTTGGATCACTTTATTTTTCCCCGATGGTACACTCAGTACCTGACCTAGTGAACTAGCACGTAGATATGTTTTTAATAGAAACTCCAAAGCACTTTTGTAAGTTGCTCTGGATAATGGTGTATGCTAAATGCTGTAAACATTTTCAAAATTGCCAGGATGTTCCATATTTAAAACTGCAGTAATCCATGCAATTGATATGTTTTGCAATCGATCAGGTCTGGGTTTCCTTTAGTTAGTCGTCTTGTGCATGAATTCTCGCACACTCTGGAGCACATGCAGGATATGAAGGGTTTTTTTTCCCCCCTGAAATGACAAGAATTTCATGAATAGCACTTTTTTTTTGTGTAAACGCTTTCACGAACGATTTACAAATGAATATCTTTGGATCGAGCGGCATAATCTAAGGCTATTCAATTTCAATACAACACCAATAACCAAAGAGCTAAAATGAAGACGGGATAAAAGAAACCTATTCAAATGTATGAACTATTAGGTGATAACATAAGGCTTTCCACTAGATTTTGGAACATGGCTGTGGGAATTTGTCCATGCAGCTACAGGAGCATTAGTGAGCCCAGACTTGAGGTGCAGTCAGTGTTCTAGTTCATCCCAAAGGTGTTCAGTGGGGTTGAGGTCAGGGCTCTGTTCAGGACACTAGTTCTTCTCAAACCTTGGCAAACCGTGTCTTCTTGCGGCTTTCTTCATGCACAGGGGCATTGCCATGCTGGAACAGGACTGGGTCTCTTAGTTCCAGTGAAGGGAAATTGTAATGCTACAGCATCAGAGACATTCTATACAATTGTGTGCTTCCAACAGTTTGGGGAAGGCTCATATATGGGTGTGATGGTCACATACTGGTGTCCACATTCTTTTTGGCCATATAGTATACTGTATATATCTGTTTTCCAAAATATTGAAAACATATAACATTAAGAAAGATTTAAAGAATTCACACGAGTTAGCTTTGCAAAGAACATACATATGTCCTTAGTTGCCCATCTCCCTTTTCTTTGTGCGCCATCACCTTTTCTTTTTTCAGCATATTTGTACATCTTTACAGAGGGATTTGGAATCGATCAAAGAAACACACTCGCAGGCCAACGCTCCGAGGCATAGCTGAGGAACGGAGGAAATATTTTGTGATGGTTCCAAATGCTTATTAGTAGGTGGTTAACATAACACACATACATATACAGTACAGTTGATTTATATACATGTCAAATAATCACACTATAATAATGTTTATTAGGTCAACAAAATCTTTACCATTCCTCCATATTTATAAAATGGTAGATCTGGGGGTTTTTTTTTTGTGTTTTTTTTTTTTTTTAATTGTTACTCTTATTTCAATCATTTTCAGTGGAACGGACATGGTGTTTCATGGCAACGTTATTAATATAAATGGGCCAACAAGATTGATTGATGGTAGATCATGCATGGAATGATTAAATAACAAATTCTTGCCCTCACTGTTCCTACTCAAAATGCATGAGGACTTCATCTCATCATTATTTCATTATCCACACCCGCAGTGCACTTTAAATTGTCACATGCACTGATCACAGTCAACCACTATGGGACTACAGGACTGCTGAGAATTTCACATAATGAGGAAATACTGAGTAGTGGCCATTTAAATATGTTTGCAAGTTCACATGAGGCAGAGGGTCGAATTTGCCCTCAAGTTTGACACGTGCCCTAAGGAATATTCCGAATAAATAAAAACAAATTGTCATTGTTTTCATTTATTCTCAGTTCCCTGGGAATTGTTTTGTTGTCTAAACATGTGTTTTAAAAAAAAAAACCAACACAACTGTCAACACAAACAAGACATACAGTGGATATGAAAAGTCTACACACCCCTGTTAAAATGGTGGCAGGTTTTTGTGATGTAAAAATTTTTAAACCAAGATAAATCATGTCAGAACCTTTTCTAGCTTTATGGTGAAATTTTAACCTATTAATTAGATTCAAAAACAATAATCATTTTGGGGGAGGGGTGTAATGTACAATAACCTGGTTGTAGAAGTGTACATCCCTAAACTAATACTTAGTTGAAGCACCTTTAGATTTTATCACAGTGTTCAATCTTGTTGGGTAAGGGTCAATCAGTTTGGCACATCTGGACATTCTTCCTGGTAAAATCATTCTAAATCTTGTCAAATTGTCTGGGCATCTCCTGTGCACAGCCCTCTTCAGGTCAGCCCACAGACTTTTGATTGGATTTATGTCTGGACCTTGAACTTGTTTTGATGAAGCCACTGTTGATTCGAAGGTTTGCTTTGGGTCGTTGTCATGCTGAAAGGTGAAATTCCTCTTCGTCTTAAGTGTTTTAGCAGAAGCCTTAAGGTTTTGTGCCAGAACTGACTGGTATTTGGAGCTATTCATTATTCCCTCCACACTGATTAAAGCCCCAGTGCCAGCTGAAGACAAACAGCCTTAAAGTATGATGCTGCCACCATCATGTTTCCCCGTGGGGATGGTGTTCTTTTGGTGATGTGCTCTGTTGTTGTTTTTTGTGCCAAACATATCTTTTGGTATTGTGGCCAAAAATTTCAACTTTGACCTCTTCAATACATAATACTTTATTCCACATGATTTTGTGAGATTGGATGCATTATTTGTTTATTTTTTGGTTAAAAAAGGCTTCCGTCTTTCCACCCTTCCCCATAGCCCAAAGAATTTGGGAGATTGTTGTCAGAAATTGCTGAAATTCTTTTAATGTTGCTGTAGGCCTCTTGGCAGCCTCCCTGACCAGTTTTCTCCTGATCTTCTCATCAATTTTACAGGGACGCCCTGTTCTTAGTAGTCACTGTCGTCTCATATTTCCTCGACTTCTTGATTATTGACTTTAGTGTTCCATGGTATATCCAATGCCTTGGGTTTTTTTTGTAACCCTCCCCGATTGATATTTTTCAACAATGAGATCCCATACCTGCTTTGTAAGTTCTTTGTGGCCCATGGCTTTTCCAGTTGGATGTTTCCAAGAAAATGTCAGGATAATCCTATAGGAACCTATAGCTGTACTTTATTTGGTGGTTAATCAGTCACTTTAATTGATGACAGGTGTACACTAATTAGTATTTAACATGTGTTTGGATGTGATTGGTTGATTCTGAACACTGCCACATTCCTAAGTATAAAAGGGTGTGCACACTTATGCAAGTTGGACATTGGAAGTTTTTTGTTTTTCTTTTTTCACCCCAAAAATTTCTGGGTGTTTGTCACTTGATATTTATATGTCACAATTTCACAATAAAGGTGAAAAAGGTTCTGACATTTAATTAACTTAGTTTCATTTTTTTACATCACAAAAATCTGCCATTTTGAAAGGGGGTGTGTAGACATTTTATATCCGTGTATGGTTATTGATCTGCACGAATCAGATAATGGATATTAAAAATACATAAGCATTTACAAATACCACTAAGCACAATTAAGGCCATTACAAAAAAGTTCCATATGTCTGAAATGGAATCAAATTGCATTAGTTAGTTGATTCTTGTGGTTGTCAAACTCAACTTTCATAACAATAAGCTGTTTGGAAACGTTGCAAGTAAGAAGCCCTTCCTGCAGAGCCTGAACTTCACAATGCGTCATTAGAACTTTTTTGGTCACGCACACCAGTATGTTTGTTGGCAATAGGGGACTGCATATAAAAATAAAAAAACACCAGATGCCCACAGTTAAACATGGAGATGGATCAGGCATTGGGGCTGTTTTATGGCTAATAGCTCAGGGACTCTTGTGAAAATTGATGGCTTTATGAATCATGCTTCGTACCAGGGGTGTCATTTATCAAAGTGTGTGTAGAACAAGTCCTAATTCTGTACACACTAGAAAATTTTTCACACTTGTTCTGTACACACAGCTGCATGCAACACATGTTGATAAATCCTACACATTCTAGATTTCTCGGTTTGTGCATGGCTACTCACATTAACAGAAAAGAAATGCCTTGAAATCATCATATATTGTATACAATTATGCATATTTGGAAATATAATTTACTGCGACATAAGTGATATGATGAATGCATGTAAGATGCGTCATTATTTGGCTCATGGCTGGGAAATGCCAGACCTGTCATGGTTGAAATGTGTCCGTGGCTAACAAAACCTTAGACAGTCCCACCCAATATTCAGACGCGTTTGCATTTTTTCTAAAGAACCGCAGATTTTCCACCGTCTTCACAACGCTCGTTCAGTCAGAGCCCTCTTCGATTCACGTGTGTCGAACATGAATACAGCTAAAAGATCTCATTTACCAACAAACATCACTACAAAAGACTATTTTGAGAAAAAAAAAAGCAAATTTTGAAAAAGGCCGCAGCAAAATTAAGCATTTTTGGCCACCACAGTCAAAAAACCTCCACAAATCCTGTATAGACTTCTTAGAGTAGAAGGACTTGAGTGTCCACTGGGATACTACTGCTGTGTTTTGTTGGCCTTCCCAAAAAGTCCCAAAATTTGCTGGCAGAGATCCAATAAAATTGCACTGGGCAAACAGCGTATGATTTCACTTTATATTTCATCCGTGTCACCTGTGTGTACCTTGTTGTGAGCACAATAGTCACCAGTTACTCTGTCAGTGATGCTGACACGATTGACAGTCAGTGGGATGGGAGCTCCTCATAATCAGTTAACCCTTGATTACACTTTTCTTCCACTAGGGGTTTCTGCATATGTATGGCATAAGAGTCATTCTAAATATACATACATCTTCTGCACAAGAATAACTTAATAAATCACATTCTATGCATAGAAAGTTATATTTGTATATACAGCACAATGAAAGATGTTTTATTTACATATTCCAGCTAGGAAGAAAGTTGGAGTCAAGGTTATAGCCAATGTAGAACATAATTAAGTGGTGAGGGAAATTCTTACAACTTTATATTTTCTGCATGTCTTTTGAAGAAATAGTGCACAATATTACAGTGTCCGTAGAGGAGTGGATAAAAACATATAGGTCTGACTGGCGCACTCTGATTTATCCCATAGCTGTGAATACAACGTTTATTGACCGTTTATTGAACGTTTACTGACATCTGAAGTTGTGTCTTCTTGAGATTTCAGCCTGTATTGGAAAAGGAAGAGCTTCCATTCTCAGAAGTTTCTGTCTGCACTCCACTTCTGATGCACATATACTCCATGACCCCTGAACATCAGAGAAATCCCAATCCAGGCCTCTCCACTCAAAGAGATTGATGGATGGATGGAAGGTTACTTTCAAACGAGCTTCTTTTATTTATTTATTTTTTACTGCAAACCAAAATAGTAAGGGCTATTGGCTGATTGTTTTCTAGCTGATTTCAGATGTTCACTGAAGTAAGAAAATAGTAGACCAGAAATTTTCTGGTTGATGTAGGAAAAGAAAATGCCTAATTCAATTCTATTCAGTTCAGTTTTAATTATATAGCACTTTTAACAATGGACATCACAAATCAAATTTACAGAAACCTGGATATAAATTTGAAATTTATTCCTAATGATCAAGCCAGAGTCAATGGTGGCAAAGACAAACAAATGACAAACACAAAAAATGATATTCTCTAACTGTATACTACAGAGCCCTCCACTAATATTGGCACCCTTGGTAAATGTTCTGTACTTATGTAGCACTTTTTTAACCTTAGCGGTTCCAAAGCGCTTTACACTGTGTCTCATTCACCCATTCACACACACCACTGGTAGCAGAGCTGCCATGCAAGGCGCTAACTTGCCATTGGGAGCAACTTGGGGTTCAGTGTCTTACACAAGGACACTTCGGTATGTGGAGTCATGCGGGCCGGGAATCGAACCGCCAACCCTACGATTAGTGGACAACCCGCTCAACCACCTGAGCCACAGCTGCCCAATAAATATTATAGAGTTTATAGTAAATATGAGCAAATAAGGCTGTAAAAATTTGTCTTTATTGTTTAACCTTTTGCTCTTTTGGTAAAAAAAAAAAAAAAAAATGACAAAATACTCTGCTCTCATGGATATCAAACAATTGCAAACAAAACACAGGTTTATCAAAAAATATATATATATTTGTTAAATATAGGTATGCAACAATTATTGTGTTTGCAATTGTTTGGTATCCATGAGAGCAGAGTATTTATTATTTATTTTATTTTTTTTAAACAAAATATCAAAAGGTTAAACAATAAAGACAATGTTTCCCAGCCGCCTTTGCTCAAATTTACCAAAGGTGGCAAATATTATACCAAATATTAGTGGGGGGGGTGGGGGGTAACTGTATATAGTTAAAAGCGCTAATTGTGTTAACAGGAAGCTGAGTATGAGCATCAGAGTCATTTCTGAATTCAGTACAGCTTGAACTTTAAGTCTATTGTATCAAGCTGAAGTTGTTAACTGTTCAGTGATGGATACTGGAGTGCAAACTATTCTTAGCTGCCCTAAGGCTATTCCCAGAAGAACATCCACAGCCATCTTTATGGATTCTATGTGGTGGTACCATCCACAGTAATCTCATGATGACCTTTAGACTATTATTATGTGGGGCCATCCTAAGCAACAGCAAGTGATTTTCAGGTGACGATAACTCCAAGCAGAAGTGGGGCATCAGGAGGGATCAGGCAGGTCCGGAAAGCAGGAGTAGTCAGGATCACAATTTTAATTTTTTCAGTCAGTAACCACTCAATCCATGAAGGAGGATCAGTCGCTGTGAGTATAGACTTCCTGTGGAGAGAACCATGTGTACTATACCAGGTTTTGTATGTGTGTGTGTGTATCTATTAGGATGCATTTCTGGCATGTTCAGGTGGTGATGCTGCCATCAGAGTATTCACACTGTTCCTCTCCATCTGGTCTGTGCTAAGCAGAATTGTATGTTATGCCACTGTAAGGTTTAACATACAGGCCAAGATCACAGATCTGTCTCATTTGTCACCTCACAGTTCAGCTGTGTGAACACATGGGGCAGTTACACTTGTGCATGAGCAAGAGAGTAATGGCTAGGCTTTGTTCCACAGATTTCAACGGAGACGGTGCAAAACTGAAAGCTGTCACCTGCCAAAAACGAACTAGCCTAAAATTAACAACTGCTTAACATATTAAAGATATGGTTGCAGTTTCCCCAGAAGCATAATAAACTTAAGATAATCCTAACTTGATATGAGTGTACTCAAAGTGATGTAACAAGTGATGTGGTTGCAATACTTTTGGGAAGCAGCTCAAGGGTGGCAGTCATAATAGATTGTGCCGTCTCTTATTTATCATGGAGTGTTTCAGCACCTACAAGCTTGAAAGAGAAGCTCACTACATTCACCAGATGACCTGATACTTGTTGCTTTCCCATACATCCTGGATTTTATTATGCCCCAGAACATGGTTATTATGTGGGAAATAACTCACACAGAAGCTGAAAGATACTGTACATACAACACTTGCTTGCCATTTACACAACTAGCATTTTTGGGATCACCCACATATACCCAACTCTTCAAAGTAAAGTCCTATTTTACTTTTACATGTTATAATAAAAGTCCTCCAAAACCTGAACATCCCACTAGACAGACTGAGCAGTCTTAAACCTTAATGTCTTTGTTGATTCCCAGCCAATACACCAGATCTCAGAAATGCTGCCAACTCACACAAATGTGGCTTGTCGGTTAAGACTCTGGGTTACTGATCGGAAGGTTAGGGGTTCAAGCCCCAGCACCGCCAAGCTGCCGCAGTTGGGCCCTTGAGCAAGGCCCTTAACCCTCTCTGCTACAGGGGTGCTGTATCATGGCTGACCCTGTGCTCTGACCCCAACCTCCTAACATGCTGGGATATGTGAAGAACAAAGAATTTCACTGTGCTGTAATGTATATGTGACTAATAAAGACTCATTATTACCGTTATTAACCTTCATGCTGCCTAAATGGCCCTTGTGAGTCATAGCAAGGACATAAGCATGTAGGTTTCTGGGATCAACCTGCAATGCCCACAAGCTTGCCCAGTGCAATGCCCACAAACTTATTGTTCCAGCATGACAGCTCCTCTCTAACTTGCTAAAAGGGCACTAGCTCCTCTGACACTTTGAGGCCAACCTGCATTGGATGAACTCTGATTCTGCTGTATCTTGGGCTGGGTGTGGGGTGGCACAGGAAATCAGGTGCACTACAAAATTGTACCATCCTGGAGAAAACTTTAGCCACAAGTCCAGAATGTATAGCATTAGAAAATGCAGAAAAGTCTGCATAGCTAAGAAAAGGTATACTTACCAGCATCTGCTTCCTAGTTGAAAATTCATGCTCACAGGTGTCATCCCACAATTTTTTGACAAGTGTCTTCATTTGACCTCTTTTTTATTTTCTATACAGCTGCCACAAGCTTACGTATCAGAGCTGTGGGCCTAGAAAAGCCTTAAACAAACCCCGGGAAAGATCTATTTGATCTCCACCACCGGTATCTTCTCAGGGTCAGTTGAGGCACCTTGTGCAGAGATTATATTGCCAAGGAATTTTTGGCATTGGAGATGTTCTGCAAATGATGAGGAGAAAATCACAATGTCATCCAAATAAAACAGTAATGACTGAAGATGCTCATCCACAAAAATGCATGCTATTAGGCCATTAGACAGGCTCAAGGTCATATGGTTGAATTCAAACCAAAGAAATGTTGTACAAAATCTGTCTTTGCGTTATCTTTTTCTGTCACAGGAACCTAGCTGTACTTGCTAGCTAATCCGATGTTAAAAATGTTAACATCAAGAGATTCGTCAATATCTGTAGAGGATAAGCATAATTTCTGGTCTTTGAATTGAACTGTCTGTAATCCACACACAGGTTAATTGTCCCATCCTTGTTCTGGACCATCTCAATTGGCAATGAATAAAGACTACAGCATAACCACTCAATATCCAGCAACTCTCTAATGTGTACCCTACTGCATTTATACATTATATTTGCTCATTTGGCTAATGGTTTTATTCAATTCAGTTCAATAAAATTTGATTTCTATAGCGCTTTTAACAATGGGCATTGTCTCAAAGCAGCTTTACAGAAACATATAAACACAGGATACAGATTTTAATTGTGTGAATTTATCCCTAATGAGAAAGCCGGTGGTGATGGTGGTGAGGAAAAACTCCCTAAGGTAATATGAGGAAGAAACCTTAAGAGGAACCAGACTCAGAAGGGAACCCGTCCTCATCTGGGTAACAACGGATAGTGTGAAAGTGAAGGGAAGTTCATTTTGGTTTCTATATGAAGTCTGTTTGTTGAACTAGTCCACTGTTCACTAAAGGAGACCTGAGTGCAAAATTGTATGTGGTAATTGTAGTCCCAAGGCCATAGTAGCAACCGTAGTCCCAGCACCACAGTGAGAATGTCCATGTGGAATTGAGGTCCAAAACTATTTCATGGTACTTCAAGCGGTACCATCCTCAGCAATCTCCAGGCTGTAGCCTCCAGTTGATGAGAGCTCCATCCAGAGGTAGGGCATCCGGAAGCAATCCAAAGCAATTTGCAGTTGAGGCAGGATACAACTGAGCAGTTGCTAAGGGTCTTGCTCAAGGACCCAAGCATGGCAACTTGCCTGAACCAGCTCATACTGGGATGGAGGAACACGATAGGGTAAACAACCAGGCCTTTGTCTTCAAAGGGGATCCCATATTGTAGCAAATTTTCCA
Organism: Stegophilus panzeri; assembly: GCA_024331685.1. Taxonomy (NCBI): domain Eukaryota; kingdom Metazoa; phylum Chordata; class Actinopteri; order Siluriformes; family Trichomycteridae; genus Stegophilus; species Stegophilus panzeri. Next base: position 20,671,473 of record JANDJT010000071.1, read on the forward strand.
AGTTGACTACTACTGCTTGACTGAGCAGTAAGAAGAGCTCAATTGAAGTTATGGCTTCATAAAAAATAAGAAATGCATTACATTAAAAGAAAAAGGGTGGTGCAAAGGGTATCTGCATACTGCATTTAACTTACCAACTTTTTCATTTGTTCTGGCTGCTCCTTCAGTTGGCTTTCAATCCTTTCCAGATCAGACAAATTTGACAAAGGGAGATCAGATGTACTGATGTCTGGTAGGTCATCATCATTTTGAGACTAAGCAGTGCCTGGCTTTTGCTGAGTTTTTTTAGAATCATGACCAGCTGTTGCTTTATGACCTCTTGTGCTCTTAAAACTGCAGTCAGCAGGGCTGTACAATACAGAAATAATAAATGAGCATCACATCAACTTGTAGCTTGTTGCCATATAGTGTTTGGTTAGAGAAACACAACAATTAAATGTTAGCCTCTAACCATTAAATCTCAGCCAGTACCCACCCACCAAAAAAAACTATAATAAAATATAAATAAATAAAAAATATACTTGACACTGTTTTTATTTTAGATGTTGTTAAAATTTTGTAGTTCCCCTTTACTAGTTAAATGAGGAGGTTTTTTTGTTGTTTTTTTATACATACTTATAAACATTACTGATTACAACAGGTTCTGTTTATATCTTCAGCTGCGTTATAAATGGACTGTAAATGTTCCGAGAGGTGCTGGGACTCTCAACCATCTGTCTGTCTGGATGGAGTTCTTAGGGCTTCAGCCATAGATATTGGTGGTGTTGATGGTATTTGTGGTGCAGCTGCAACCTCTGAAAGATCCTCAGGTTCTGCCTTTTTTTCCCCCAGTCTCTTCTTAACAAAAAGATCTTCCCTATCACTCTCACTTGTATTGCGTCTTTTATTTCCCCTGATAGGATAAATTATTTTTCTTTTTAAAACAAAAAACCCAAAAACTTGCCTAAAACAATGCCATAGAAATATTTGTAGGTTGTAATGCAATAGCAAATGAAATATATTTGCAATTTTCTCATAGTTCACCCGAAAATGAAAGCTCTGTCATCATCTGCTCACCCTCAGGTTGTTGGTGCTGACAGACTTTTCATTTTTGGGTTTACTCTGGTAAAAAGAAATACTTAAAATCCAAACAAACCTGTTTTTTTTTCTTTTCTTTTTGTGTATGCTGGATGATGATCATCATCATCGGTCTGCATGGACTTTAAAATTCACTGTGTAAATCTCATAGTTTTCAGCCATGATTTACATATAATGACCTCATCTGTGCTGAGACTGGCTGCTTCAATGTCTGTTAGAATCAATATAATACATTTTCAACAAATACACTGACAATCCCATTAGATATAAATATATCAACCTTTCAGTTTGAGCACGTACCTGAAAATGACATTTTTCATGAACTCCTTTGGACTACAGACATTTTGGTCTTTCAGTTACACTTTACATGAACTAACAATGAACAATACTCCTACGGCATTTATTGATGTTGTATCTGTTAACATTAGCTAAAGCACTATGAAAAAACATGCTTAATATTAGTTAAAAATTTGTTCAACATGAATAAATGCTATAAAATATGTTGCTCATTGTTTGTTGATGCATTAACTAACGTCTATGCATTAAATAATGTCAACAAATTTGTCATTGTAAAGTGCTACAGAGAGGACACGAGTAGGTTTGTTAAAAAGCCAGAATAAAGACATTAACAGTAAACTGTTTCCGCAGTTTTGACGCGATTAGTAATTAAAGGAGTGAAAAGCTCAAGTATGTTGAAAAGTTATCAGCAGTTTATTCTCTGCAATGGCCTAAGTCTAGTGATAACATCCCTAAAATGGCATACTGTACATTCACACTTTGAATCATATACAACAGTCTGCCATTGCCATTAATCTGCACACATTGGCAAAGACTGATGTACTGCAAATCAGCCCCATTATGTTAATCATTATGTTAATCTCTATGTAAACATATAGAAAGGCTGATGTACTGCAAATTGCCCTCTCTTGGGATTTATCTATTTTATACACACATTTTCACCATTTTATACATAACCATGAAATCTGGATCTGTTCTATTAGGTTAAACCAAGCATTTGGCCACATGTAATAACTTATTTGGCAAAACTATAACGTCCCATTCGTTAACGTTAGTTAATGCGTTAACTAACATGAACTAACAAAGAGCAATATATTTTTACAGAACTTATTCATCCTGGTTAATGTTACTTAATAAACTACAATTGTTCATTCATATTAATTCATAATGCTACAATGTTTGAAAAGGTATTGCTCATTGTTATTTCATGTTAACAAATAAAACCTTATTGCAATGTGTTGCCAACAATTTGTACTTTAAAAGCTGAATGTTAACATCAGTTAATACATTATGAACATCAACTAACATGAAAAATAGTCTATTTATTTATTAACCTGAAGCTGTATGTTAAATACATTTTTTTTGCTGTAAGCTGACAAACCAAAACATTTGTCAATTTGTCTTCGTAGAAACCTTTTTATCAGTTCCATTTAATTAGTTTCAGTTGTGTTTGTTTTTAAAAAGATTTAAATAAGTTAACCTAAATACGGTTATCTAACTAAAGTTTAAAACCGAAATGTTGAACCCGAACCTCGATCCTGGCGTGAACACGCACCTTTATTGTCCATTCAGTAAGACCGTCATCCAATCAGTAGCCACCAGCTACGGAAATACATCATTGTTATGCAAGATTTGAAATTTGTCGTGTGTGTACTATTTCAAGCTCAGTTAAATGTAAATTTAAAACTTACATTAGTCTTTCTGTTAAATATATGTGTAATAACAAAATTTACCAATGTTTGTACAGTATATACAGATATGGTATTCATCTTCCTAGCTTAAAAGCCACCACTGGAAAAAAATGTGTCGAGTTATAGTATATTACTTAATAGCACAATCAAATCCTCGTAAATTTCACCAAAGCATTTATTGTCCTTGAAGAAATATGCAATCAAAACAACATTTGCTTAATACAGTTGCATTCATAAAAATAAGAGTGTGGAAAGTAAAAATACAAATACAAACAAGTGAGTGTTCTTGAGTGTCCACGCTGCACTAAACTTTGACGAGCAACGACGGTTGCTCGTCAAAGTTTAGTGCAGCGTGGACACTCAAGAACACTCACTTTTTACAAGTTCCTTTAAGAGCGTCTTCAAAGTAAAATACTCGAAACGTAAATGCGAATCGATGCTTACCCGAATTGTTTTATCTAAATGATCCCATATCTCTTGGTAAATAATCCAGTGTTTTGTTTGCATCCAAACCGCACAAACATGGTGGACCCCTCCCACTACCACAGGTACAAGACCCCTCTCACTGATGTACGAGTGAAGGTGAAATCACCTGAAAGTGTAACGAAGCACGTTTAAATTAAATAAAAGCATATGAATGAATGACCTGCTGCATTATATCTAAATATATTTGCTACTGTTATAAATATTAGTACATGTTCTGTCTTATACTGTACTAATATTATTTTTAAATTTATGTTGTACTGCAGATACTTGAATTTTTTTGACAAATTCACGACATTAAACGTGCAGTTAACACATTATTAGATACTGTCAGGGAATTAAGTCAGTTTTATATTGATTGTTATTTACATATAATTATTGCTACATTAATGTGTAACCATCTGATTGAACCAAGCCGAGTCATTGCCAGAAGTGGCCCAGACTCTATAGCCAGATCCGGGATAGTTAGGGTGAACAAGAATCGTCCCAGTGCTTTACCGCTGTAACAAAAACACAGGTGCCAGAGTGAGCTGCGGGCCACACACGGCCCGGATAATACATGCCCATGCCGAGTCTGAGCTGCAGGCGCCGCAGGGCTGCTGAGCTCGGGCCGATTACTACATGCTATCTGGGTGTGAACCTTTATGTGGATGGGCTACAACAGAAAACGACCACATCGGATTCCACTCCGGTCAGCCAAGGACAGGAATCTGACGCTATCATGGGCACAGGCTCATCAAAACTGGACAGTTGAAGAGTAGGGGGAAAAAATCACCAGGTCTTTTTCCAGTCTTCAACTGTACTGTTTGGGTGAGTCTGTGCCCATGATAGCCTCAGATTCTTGTTCTTGGCTGACCGGAGTGGAACCCGATGTGGTCTTCAACTGTTGTAGTTCATCCACCTCAAGGTGTGATGTGTTGTGTGTTCTGCTCACCACGCTTGCTTATTTGAGTTACTGTAGACTTCCTGTCAGCTCAGACCAGTCTTTCTTGTCATTCTCCTCTGATCTCTCTCATCAACAAGGTGTTTTGGCTTGCAGTCCCTTCACACACAGGATGTTTTTTGTTTTTTGGCACCATTCTGTTTAAACTCTAGAGACTCTAGTGTGTGAAATTCCCAGGCGTTCAGCAGTTTCTGAAATACTCAAACTATCTTGCACCAACAACCATGCCATGGTTAAAGTCACAGAGATCACTCTTTTTCCCATTCTGATGTTTGATATGAACATTAACTGACACTCTTGACCTGTATCTGCATGATTTTATGCATTGTGCTGCTGCCACATGATTGGCTGATTGGATAACTGCATAAATTAGCAGTTGTACAGGTGTTCCCATTAAAGTGGACGGTGAGTGTAGTTTGATGTTACACTGCCTAATCCCTCAGCCTGAGTGTCACATGTACAGCCTTGTGTGCTTGGAGCTCCAACATGTTTCCCTTCGTCCACTCAGCAGGGCTTCTAAAGAACACATATCAGGTTTAATTCCACAAAACACTTGCCCTCTGAAGGTTTAATTCCACAAAACACTTGCCCTCTGAAGCATCCCTTACATGCCCTGTAAACTGATCTCGAATATCAATGAGAATTTAGAACAGCTCAAGGATTCCTATTCTTTATTATTTCTATTAGGGATATAAACTCATGGGAATACTTCTTTCAATTTGAAAAACTGTTTCTGTTGCCCAGTATAAAACCATGAGCAACTGTAGATTTAAAAAAAGAAAAAAAAAAGTGAAAATATTATCAGGACCAGTTATATTCAGTTTTGGCCTCCCTTCCAAATAAACATACAAAAATATAGTTTGCTATGTGCGAGACATGTATCTAACTTCCTGATCTACAAGCCTCCTCTACCCACTCAACAGGCAAACAGTACATTTACCAGAAAACTGTGGACACTTTTGCTGTTTTGGAACATACTCATTAAGTTCAGGCAAAACCCTCATATGGTGCAAGAGTAATACTAATGCCAGGACCAGCAGCTCCTTCCAACCCAGCAGGCAGCAGTCTCTCATTATCAGCTTGTAACTGTTACATACATTATTGTTCCATGTCAAATCACTAAGTGATACTGAGATACTATGTCTACTATAAACAAAGAAAAATTAAAATGAAAAATGGTCCCCTGCACAAAAAGAAAAAAATCAACTCACAGTCTTCACTCGCCACTATGTTTTTTTCATCAATCGGATTCTTCTAACTCTTTAGAGACTGGACATGGATGCTCAATCTACTGTATATATTGTGTTTAGATGTATCTTGCCTCCACACAGTTCCTTAACTTAGTCAGAAAAATGCTGCTCTGAAAAAATAAGCCATACCTGGCACATGCACATGATCCTAACAATTGCTTGTCACTCTGGTCTGACATCTTTTCATTTCATAAGCATGTACTACATCGAATCTCCCACTATACAGTTTTCATTTGCAGTGAAACCACTTTAGATATGCCAAGATCAGATCAGATCAGATTAAGATTAAAGGTCTTAATATTTCAATCCTTTAAAAACGGTACAAATGGTACAAATGGTAGATGGTGTAAAAACAAATACGAAGGGTTTTTTTTTAGAAAAGAGATCAGAAAGTTAAATTTTTTTATTATATATCAAAGAGTAATATAAAATGTTTCTAAGTTGAAACTTTATTCAAAAATGCATTATTTAAAACTGATAGGAAGTTTTAGCTGTGAGAAATTACATGAACTAAAATGCTGTATGTCTGCATATCCTGTTTGCTGTTTGCATAATATTGTAAAATTATAAGGCAATATATTTCAATCCAGTGGTAATATAAAATAAAATAAATAAAATAAAAACAGCGCTTGCTAGTGGACTTAGAATTTTTGAAACTAATAAGAACAAGATGAATAAGAACAACTTTTTGTTTTACATAGTTTTTGCCTGTCTCATCACTCTACTATCCCAAAAGGTCAATAGCACTATTTTGGTTCTCTCTCCCCCCCCCACCACTATGTTGTTGGCACAGGTTGTAATTCTCAGGCAGAGAGTGTTGTAACTGGATAAATCAAGAGCCTAGGCATTGGCAGCATTTAATGGATGACACTGCACCTGCCAATCATCTGTGTTGCTTATCTTCCCTCTGGCAGATACCATAAAATATGTAATGCCTCTCCATTGCTGCTCTTCATCATTCTGCATCATCATGGATCATAATGCCCTCGTTTTCCCATGTGTCTGTTGCATGTTTCACCAGATTCTCTTAATGTGACATACCGTGCTGCTTGGTGAGCTGTTTGACTGGTGTGGTTGTTTTGGACATTGATAACTGTTTTTGGGTTTTATGGGGGGTTTTTTTCTTCCATTTCCTAGCATGGTTTGTTAAGTAGTGTACAAAAGAAGTGGCATATTATTATAACAGCAATATTTCTGGTCCACATCCAATGTGCTTGGGTGCACTGGTTTGCCCTACTTCACTAATAAGAATGAATGAATCCTCCTTTGTCAGTAATTTATTTATTCATAGCACTCTAATGGTCATGCACTATATACACGAATAGAATCAGAACAGAGTGCAAACATGAGGTCTCAGATTGACCAAATTCACTGTGTTCACAGGAATTTATTTTCACAAGACAGCACAGGAATATAAATAAATTGGTGAAAAATCGGTGGCTCTTTTATGATGTGGAAGGGATTTTGCTGGCATGGTTCGTGTCCAGTTGTCCTCTTAGAGTGAAGCATCACTGCAAATGGATCACCTTTATCCTATGATAAAAGATTTCTATCCTGACGGGAATGGTCTCTTCCAAGATGACCCCACCCCCGTCCAAGGGCAGAAGGGATTACGGAATAGTTTGATGAAGATGAAAATTATGTCAATCATTATGTTATGATCTTCATGGTCACCAGATCTCAACCCTACTGATGGTCTATTTATGCTTGGAGCTTTTGTCACCTGAAAATCACTCGCTGTTGCTAAGAATGGTCCCCAGTGGATAGCCTAAGGATCACCATGGAATTACTGTGGATGGTACCAAAATAGAAACCATGAACATGTCTGTTGATGTTATTCCTTGTATAGCGTTAGGACTGCAATCGCTAAGAACAGTGTGCACTCATTGGATTCTCCATCACTGGACAGTTTGATATTATAGACTTAAAATTAAAACTATAATAAAATTCAGAAATGACTCTGATGCTCATACTCAAATTCCTGTTAGCACAATCCGGTGTCACCCAGATGAAGATGGGTTCCCTCATGAGTCTGGTTCCTCTCAAGGCTTCATCCTCATGTCGTCTCAGGGAGGTTTTCCTTGCCATCGCTGCCACTGGCTTGCTCATTAGGAATAAATGTATACATTTGAATTTTAAAAATGATATCCGAATTTCCATAAAGCTGATTTGTGCCAATGTCCATTCTTAAAAGCGCTATAGAAATAAAATGGAATTGAATTGAATTGAACCCCACTGAGGACCTATAAGAGATTTTGGAATGATGTGTTAGACTGCGCTCTCCACCATCATCATTCAAACACCAACTGAAGGAACTTTCAGAAGAATGATGTTCATGCCTCTAGTACATTTCCAGAGACTTGTGGAATCTATACCAATGTACACTGAGTCTGGCCCAATACCTTGCTAAGACATGTCTTGTTGATTTTTCATTTGTCTTCATACAACATACAACATATATACAAATATATATCATATATAAAACAATGATGTCTAACACCAAGTCTACATTAAACAGTCATCAGGATTAGATGAATGCGATACAACAGCAAGTAATAACTAGAAAGGATTTGCCCTAAAGCACTGTGTTAATTAATTTGGGCTCTCGTTTTGTGCTATTTGGTGTCCTTGTCATCATTAGTGAGCAGTTGTAAGAAGATTTTAGGGCTTAATTTCAAAGTCAGCTAAATCTGTTTATCTCTGTGATTGAGGATATTTGATGAAAAATTTGGGTACATGTGTCAGTGAGTGAGTGAGCAAGTGAGTCAGCTGGTGGAAGCATTTAGAAGACATTGTGGCTGAGAAGTGAGGGGGATTCTCATTATCACATCGTATCATCACACTGCTGTTCTGTGTGCTTCTGTGTGTATTAGTGATTGAGCAAATTATTCTGTGCGTGTTTCTGTGCAACTGGCTGAAATGCTTTAATGTTATCTCCGTGTTTTTGATTTACGTGTACTAATCGGTGTAAGCCTCTCCATATGATCTTTTACATAATGCATTTATAATGTCAGGTAGTCCAACAGATTTTATTTTGATGATCTAATTAGGCTAAATAATTGAATAATCCATCTGAGCAATGTAGAAAAGAGACTGGTGATTTGTACTCCTTTATCATACAGTACGAACAGGGTTTCTCAGGATGAATAAGCACTAAGAAGAGAAATTGTTCTTTGGAGGGTGATGCATGGGGCCACTGTCCTTCTTATTGAGCGCTGATTAATGAATACATGGTGACCGTTTGTGCAGTACTAGAACTGTGCAGTTTGCCTTCCTGGAATTAAGTGGGAATTAAGTGGTTTTTTTTTTTTTTTTTTTAATTACCTTCCTTTTCTGAATGAACTTTAATCCTTAGACACCTCACTCTCTCTCTCTCTCTCTTTCTTTCTTTATGGCAGAATGAAACTTGCAAATTGTACAAGCTGCTTATGTGTACTTATGGTGTAACTGATCATGATTATCATGGATTAACATTTTTGAAAAGAAAATGTCCCAAATAAATGTAATTAGATATACTAATTTTGCATGTTCACTTGTTATGAATGCAAACTTTGCTTTGATCAGCTTTTTGAGGCAAAGAAAAGTCCTTTTCTAATTGTCTAAATCCTTTTCTAATTGTCAGTTTAAAGATAAACAAACAATTCTACAAGGCAGGAAGACACCTTAGACGGGACTCTGGTCCATCATAGGGCATCACAAACTCACACATACATACACACTGATTCATACTCATGGGCAATTTAGAGTAGCCAGTCTACCTACCTGAATGTTTTTACCACATGTGGTGGCATACAATTTAATATCTATTAGCCTATTATTTAGTAGACCTACACTAGGGGCACAGTATTTTACAACTTAATTTACATCCATCCATCTATCCATCCATCCTCAACCGCTTATCCGTTAATCGGGTCGCGGGGGCAGCAGCTCCAGCAGGGGATCCCAAACGTCCCTTTCCCGAGCCACATTAACCAGCTCTGACTGGGGGATCCCGAGGCATTCCCAGGCCAGTGTGGAGATATAATC
>JANDJT010000071.1:20702850-20713486 GCA_024331685.1 Stegophilus panzeri
TTCTTATAGCCACTTCCCATTTTGTGAAGCTCAACAACCTTTTGCCACACATCACAGCTATATTCCTTGGTCTTACCTGTTGTTATGAATGACTAAGGGAATTTGGCCTATGTGCTATGGGATTATTCTTCAGATATATTTTTCTCATATGAATTCATTGGGGTGCCAATAATTGTTGCACACCCATATTTAACAAAGATTTTTTTTATATGCCTGTGTTTTCTTTGCAATTGTTTGATATCCATGAGTGTTTTTGTGAATCTTTTTAACAAAATATCAAAAGGTTAAAAACAATTTTTTAAAAAATAAAAGATTTTTCACAGCCTTCTTTGCTCATATTTACCAAGGGTGCCAATATTAGTGGAGGGCCCTGTATATATACATATATATACAGGGATTTAATTCTCCTGTCATATGGAGCAAGAATAGACATAGCAGAGATTATTTGCAAAGAAACTATTTTATATATAATATGATAAATGGCAAATGCTCACTTTGTGTTTTTAGCAATGGAATTGAATCCACATATGTCACTACATACAAATTATGTCTGGGTTACATTACAAGCAAACACATGTTGCTTAACGGGTTGAAAAAAACAATTTCTTTGCAAACAATCTCTGCTCTGTCTATTCTCACTCCATATGGCGGGAGAATTAAATCCCTGTGCCTGAGAGCTTTATCTAGATAATGTGCTTCACACCAGCTCAAACAGAGAAAAGCAATGTCATGCTTCTGCAGCTATGAAGGCATATGTGGTGTTTACTGTATATTTTAATGATGTTGAAATTATCTGTTGGGGGTATTCCCTGCTTGTATTGAGTTTGCATGTGTTCTCCCCGTGCTTTGAGGGTTTCCTTCAAGTACTCCGGTTTCTTCCCCCAGTCCAAAGACATGCGTTGTAGGCTGATTGGCATTTCGAAATTGTCTGAAGTGTGTGAATGGATGTGTAAGTGTGATTGTGCCCTGCAGTGGGCTGGATGTCCCCCGCCTCATTCTCAGAGTTCCCTGGGATAGGCTCCAGGCTTCCCGCAACCCTGTGTAGGATAAGCAGTACAGAAAATGGATGGATGGACGGAAATCATCTTGTGAGCGTGGGCCTAAACATCAAAAGAAGGTTACCTGAGAATGAAAGGCATGCCTCATAAAGGTTTTCAGTGTGAACTGCCCTTTCTTATCCATAACTGAGAAACTTTATTTATGGACCTTAATGTTGTGAATTCTTTATATTTCTGGATTTCTTGAGTTAATGCTGATGTCTGGTGAAGATTTCATGTGAATAACCTCATTGGACATATATTTACTGAAAAAAATGTTGATACGTTCAATACTTATTTCCCTCACTGTATGTGTCTTGGTTTCTCAGGGTTCCAGAGCTGTGAATTCACTATCTATGCACAACTCTAATTCTACTAAACTAATACAAGATTGTCCCATGGTCATAGTGAACAAATCACACACAATGCACTGTTATTCTCACGTCTTAATTGTGTCTCTTCTTAGCCTGCAGAGCCGAAAGAGTCAAATCCAAACCTCAGCAATATTTTACTTCCCTAGCAAATAGGACACATGAAAGGTTACTAGATATAACAGTTCTGCAGCAATGTTTATCTCCATTTTATTTTTGCCATGAATTCATAACCCCATATTGTAGCCATGCTTATTGTTGCACAGTAAGTACAATGGTTAAACACTTCTTGTAACTGGTCAATAAAACAATTCAGCTTATTCATCATTTTAGGCTGGAACTGATTTTAGTGTAATAGCTGAAGTTTCTTATAAGCTGGACTGGCTAAAGAAATGATCTTATTGGCAGAGATACACAGTGAGAAAGTGATTACTGACAGACTAGAGCTGTTTCTAGACTGGAGAGCAAACTATGGTTCTCGGGCCACCTCCTTTTTTCACATTGTATACATGCTACCCATTGAACAAATTATTATCACTAGTGATGGTCTCAGCTTTCATCTTTATGCTGATAACATTCTGTTATACGTAAGTGCAAATTCAACCACAATTCCCAATGATAAGTCTCCCATCATTCCAGCAATACAGAACACAGAATCATTCTAAAGGATGATTGAGAACTTAAACTTTAAAAAAAAACATATATTGCTAGTTGGCCCTGGATCCTAAATACCCAGACTGTCTGATTTCTCTGTTGACTTTGATGGTGTGTCTGTTAAATCTGTGCCGGTTATTAGGAATCATGTTCTTCTCAACTCTACACTTTCACCTACGCCCTCATTACAAACCTCACCAAATCTGCCTTGTAATTCACCTTCATAACATCGTTCTTCTGCTTTCCTAAATAACAACAATGCTAAATAATTCGCTTGTGCCTTATCGTCCTCATATTGTTTACTGTAATGTTCTTTTTATTGGTCTACCAGCTAAATTCAGAACAAACAACAATACAGTCAAACACAGCTGCTAGAGTACTAATACAATCTGCTCATATCACACCTGTGCTGTGTCGGGTACACTGGTTACTGTGTCTTTCCACAATCAATATGAGCTGCTTTTTATTACATTCAAAGCCCTTAACGCTCTTGCTCCTGCCGAGTGTTCCGACCTTCTCCATTCTTACATTTCATCGTACACCCTGACACCCACCAGGCTTTCCATAACAGATGGCAGATCCTTTAGTGCCATGGCTCCCAAACTGCGGGATCAGTTCCTGTGCTTCTATCGTTCTTTTTATCTCAGCTGCAAAACTTTCTCTTCACACAATATTACTCTTCTTTTTCTACTCCTTAAAGTTTATCTATTTTGTGTTTCATACTAAAAAGTGACTTTGGATGTAAGAAAGGAGATAAATGACAGTATTACAGTAAATGATAGTATTACAGTAGATAAGTATGGTAGATATAAAAAGTAGATATACACACCCCAAATCGAAAATGGCAAGTTTTTGTGATATGAAACCAAGATAAGTCATGCCAGATCTTTTTTTCACCATTAAAGTGATATAGAAACCAACAAAATTCAAGTGAAGAAGAAATAGGAATGTTTTAGGGAAAAAAAAGTAAAAGAAAAAACATTAAAGTAACCTGGTTGCATCAGTGTGCACACTTTTTTATAATGCGACTTTGTTCAGAATTAACTCACATTCAAAGATAATTATTATATACCTGTCATCAATGAAGTGATTCTGATGAACCCCAAATAAAGATCAGCTGTTTCTGTAGGATTTTCTGTACACCTTCTTAGTTTCATCCAACTTCTGAAACCATTGTCCGCAAAGAGCTTACAAGACAGGGATCTCATTGTTGAAAAAATCCAAGTCTGTCTAAATTTAGCCAAAACATATATAGAATCACTCCAAACCATGTGGCAAAATGTTATGGTCTGATGAGACCAAGGTAGAAGTTTTTGGGGGGATAATTCTAAGAAACAAGACAGCTTGTTTCTCAAAGAACCCAATACCCATGATGAAGCATGGTGATGACAGCATCATGCTATGGAGCTGCTTCTCTTCACCTGGGACTGGGTCTCCAGTCAAGAGTAGCTCCGAAATATCAATCTATAAACCTGCAGGCTTCTATTAGCTGAAGATGGAGAAAAATTCCAACTGACCCAAAGCAAAGCGCAAATCCAATTTAAAAAATGGCCAAATCAAGATGCGCTAAGTTGGTAGACCCAAAAAGCTTGAATGCTGTATTACAAGCCAAGTGTACATTAATTTTTTTGGTTGCTATATCACATTAAAGATGGGAAAAGGTCTGACATGATTCATCTCAGTTGTTGTTGTTTTTTTGTTTTTGTTTTTTTATATCACAAACAGATAGATATATGTATATTATTCCTAAACATAGTATTAATGCTAATTTAATACTGTGGGCCATTTAACACTTGAAATGGTCCAGATTCAGTCCATGTAGCAGTGGCTGAATGGTCCTGCTCTAAACTGATTTTAGGGCCTGTGCTAACTTCAGTCCTGTTTTTAGACTAGCTCTGCCTTAACAGCCTTTCTTCTTATCTCCACAAACTCATATGGTATTCAGCCAATCAGTGCAGTCAAATGGCTGAGCATGTCAGTGCCTTAAGGATTGAGTACAGTGCTGGTATGAAACCAAATTAAGTGCCGTTGACTCATCCTCCAGGAAGCGAGAGCTGTGATTAGGCACTCGCGGCACAGAGGCAGTTTGGTTTGACCAGGTCTGCATTAGAGGAGGTGGATGCTTTACTGGCATTTAAGAAAGCACCTCACATTTGTGTCTTTTCCACTTTATGGACTTTTCTGGTGGTGATTCATCAGACTGACACACTGAAGAAGCATAATGACTGGGGCAGAACTTTAAGAACTAATGCTTCAAAACTTGTTTAATCATTCTAGTCTGTATGTACAGTATGTTAATATACACTTTCAAGCAGACATGTTTCCAAGTCCCTGAGGTCCAAGTCAAGTCTCAAGTCTTTGAGGTGGAGTCCAAGTCAAGTCTCAGGTCTTTGAGGTGGAGTCTAACTCAAGTCTCAGGTCTTTGAGGTGGAGTCTAAGTCAAATCTCAAGTCTCTGAGGTAGAGTCCAAGTCAAGTTTAGATATTACTTAGTGTGAAATGTCAATGTGCTGTGTATTTTGAACTATTTGAGTTGCCATAGTTCGCTGTAGTTCTCAAGTAATGATGGTAAGGTAGTCTTCCAGTGAGTGCTGGTAAACATGGATATTATATACATATGGTAGCTAATACTTGGTGGGGAAGAAACATGAAAAGGACATGGAAACATTTGTACATCTTGAAAATGTACAGCAAGCAAGCCCCTGACAGCTGTTATTGTTTGTTGTTCATTTAAATAACAGCACATTTCCAATGGGTGATGAACAAGCGCCTTCAAATGTGTCACGTGTGTATATAATAATGCTGGCTTGGTGTTTTTTAGAGATGAATTGTTGTGATATTTCCTGCTGCAGCACATACAGATAGGGAATGAATGAATGAGGAATGAATAGAAAAATGTGATGTTTGATGCTGTCATGTGGGGTAGTAAAGAGAGAACATAATCAGGAATGCCAATCCAAAATGACTTGTCGTTTTCACGAGTCTCTGTCTTCAAGTCAAGTCTCGAGTCTGTTGTTCACGAGTCCAAGTCAAGTCTCTTTTTTTTTTTTGCGACTTAAGTCAAGTAAAGACTAGAGTTTCCATCTGTGCTTTCAAGTATGTGACTCTAAACCCATAAAGCATAAGACTATCTGTCTACCTAGCTGCATATCTACTTTTATCATATCTACAAACACTCTGTACCTTATATCTATCTGCCTAGTTAGCTATCTATCACTTACAGTGCTTTTTTTCCCAGGGGATGGACAGGTGGATTTTGATGAATTCATGACGATACTGGGCCCCAAACTTCTATCCTCTGAAACACGGGACGGCTTCCTTGGAAACACAATAGACAGCATATTTTGGCAGGTATGCACTCCTTGCTACTTACTGCATAAGGTTTTCACTGATCCTATTTGTATATTATTGTTGTCCATAAATGCTAAATATTTGATATCTATATCTGTAACATGTTCTTGATAAACCAACATTGAACCATTACGAAAAAGGCTTCAGTGTCAGCACATACTGTTGATGCATGGAAAGTGTAGCGTACTCAGGCCAAGTGATGGATGTGTTAAGCAGAAGCATGCTATGATAGCAGCCATGCAAAGGAGAGGCCAGCTATTGCACTCAGCTGCAGCTCCTACTCTGGATGTTATGTGGAAAGATAAAGTGCAGACACATGTGACCTTGGCTGTTTGAAAAAGCGGATCTGTCAGGACATGGCCACTCTCCTCATTCAAACAGCTGACAGCTTGCAGAGGACAGAATGACCTTCTCCACACATTTCTCTGACTGAACTCAATTTTGAATGAGTTTTTTTTTTTCACTATAGTAGTGGCTGGCTGCAGCTGGTAAAGTTATTTTGGGCAGCGCCTTTAAAACGTATTAGCAATTTTCCAAACTTTCAGATAGCAAACTCTGTGCTTTTCCTGCAGTGATCATATGTTACTTATTTAGCATATCCTAATCAGCCCTTTAAAGATAACTATTCAGCATTATAATTTGTAATTAATATCTTCTGTGGCTTTGCAAAAAGGTGCTAGCAAGAAGTCACATGGAACACAGTGATTTCCACTGCGACTAAGTGCAGTGATTGACTCTCTCTTTGTGCTTCCTGTGAAGGGCATCTGACTCATCCAGTTCTCGTGTTAATGGGCAATAGAGTGTGCAGTGACTAAATTTCCCCTCCCTTTGAGCACTGACTACTTCACCATTCAATGCACATTCTCTGGTCATGGTGAGAACTTGATGGCAGTTTCCAAGACAGAATGGGTCCATTTCTGGTATTTATTATCATTATATACCCCAAGGCCAGTCTCCACAGACAGTGCAGTACATTCTTAAACATAGTAGTTTGCTGGAGCTGATTATGCTCTCTGGTGCACAAGGACAAGGGGACACTCCCTTTTCCTTTATTTCACACAAGGTGTGTTAGATTGATAAGCCATAAGGTACAACCAAACCTACCCTACATAAATTTGAGAAATAGAGGATGACAGCACAGGCTGAAATTGTTCCTACAGACACTATATGAATATACATTAGAATACATAGCCTTATATGAAGTACTCAAAATGGCTATCATGGGTTTAATTATGGTTTATGAATGGATCCCTGACTTCTCTGTTTTGCTGTATAATCAAGCCTGTTCTTTGTTGCTCATACTCCTCTTAAACAAATAATCTAATTTCCACAGCAAAAAAAATCCTAAGTTTACCTTTATCTCGAAATCTAGTCATCCAGCCAAGACAGGTTGGTGGTCAGTGTTTGCTTGCTTCTTTAGGTTTGCGTGGGTGAGGCTAACGTAGACAACAAGTCTCACAGAAAATCTTTTGCAAGTACCTGCCTCAAACTGCATACAGTTCTTGAGTTTAATACACAGTAATACACAGACTGTGGTTTAATACACAGTATGTTTATTGGTTTAATAATTTCCACTTCACTGCTATATTACAAAATCCTTTATTAAAAAATTAATTACTTATCTTAATCATATAGCAAGAAGTTGTATCAAGGTCAAAACTAAAGGAGCAAATCTCAGTTACCAAACATATTATTTTTTCTCACAAAAAAAGCCAACAACTTTAAAGCTTTTAAATAATTCATAGTAAGCTGTAAAAAAAAAATATTATTTGGCACAAACAAGGTGCAAGTCTTTAAATGATTGAGAAAGCTATATGGCATTAATAATTCTGTTATAATAAAAATAATACCCAAAATGTCTTGTATTTGGAATGTACTATGTATTTACATGTATATTAAATGGTAATTAATATTCTGGAATACTTAAAATGGTAAATAAAGTACACTTTCAAATACAAAACGCAACATGTTAAAACATCTTATTTGTAATACATTACTGTATTATTTTGTGGTGAATAAAATACAGAGGGTTAAATAAAAGATGACAACTGTGTCCAAAATTTTGGTCAGTAATATAGTCTACTGCAGCTCAAGATCGACATGTGTGTGAGCATTTTAGTGTTTTAGTCTCTGCTGGTTATTCTTTAGACAGATGCTGTAAAATGTTTGGTTTTTGAGCTAGATTGTTGCAAATTTCCATCAGTTCTCATGACAAGGATCATGATTATGTTGGTGTTGATTTATCAAATGTATGTTGGTTTTGCACATGTATTTAAATATGGTGTTCATAGCTTTTATGTCATTTTTAATACTTGTTAATATTTGTAATTTGTTCTCCTTACATTCTGAAGGAAGGGGTTGTATTTGCTTGATGTTTTTTTAAACAGCTAGTTTCAGTTAACTTCTGCCAAAATCACTGAGTACATATTTAAAGTTTAACATTAGTTTTAGAAAAGAGTTTGTTTTTACTTTCTCTTCCCCATATGTATCATACTGTTGTAAATGTGTAATAGCAAAGATCCCGTTTTTGATTTGTTTAGCCTGAATCATTTTTTATAACATCGTTTAGTTATATAACAGTTGATTTGGACCTCTTTTAAATTACTCAACATAGGCAATTACTGACACGCCGTATTCAAATGAACTGATTTCCCTTTTCTGAAGGCTTTGATTATCATGTTATTACAGCCATTGAACAGCAGAAGAACAGCCTGTTGAACAAATTCCTTTCTTACACATGACAGAAGGCCTCATTTTGAAAGTCACATCTGCTGTGCTACTCAACAAGAAGCCTCAGTGTGATAGAACTCCTGCGGCACAGTTAACACCAGAATTATTGGCACCCTATTTATGAAAATAACCGAAAGTGAATATGTAATGTAATATGTAATACAGGGGCGGCTGTGGCTCAGGTGGTAGAGCGGGTTGTCCTCTAATCGTAGGGTTGGCGGTTCAATTCCCGGCCCACATGACTCCACATACCGAGGTGTCCTTGGGCAAGACACTGAACCCCAAGTTGCTCCCGATGGCAAGTTAGCGCCTTGCATGGCAGCTCTGCTACCATTGGTGTGTGAGTGTGTGTGTGTGTGACTGGGTGAATGAGAACCAGTGCAAAGCGCTTTGTAGAACCTCTAAGGTTAAAAAAGCGCTATATAAGTGCAGAGCATTTACCATGTAAAAAGGAAAACACATTGAATAGGTGATATCTTGAGCTTAAACATACAGTATAAGGATGCTGCGTAGTTTAATGTTAACACAATATTATACATAAAACATAGTAGTTTTTTTCAGTAGTGCAGTTTTTTTCTAAATCGGCTACACCCGCAATTAATTCTCACGAGAGAATAGCTCTGAGTCATTTTGTAATGTTTAATAAGATTGGAGACAGTTGTAGGGGGTTCTTGAATCTCTCCTGAATCCAGCAACCATTTCTGTGTTGATTTGGATGTTTGTTTTGGTCTTGGGTCTTAACCTCAATCTTCATATGAGAATCTTCACCATCAAAACATCAATGACTCACCACCACGCTGGGTATCAGGTGCCAGCAGTGTGTTCGGTCAAAATGTTTTTGGATTTTTTTTTGCACTTATCTGACAACACACGATTCTTAATGGCTTTTGGCAGAGCAATTTGTGGTATACTCTCAGGAAAGGATACTTTTGTGCAACTCCTGCAAACAGCTTGCTATGAAGGTGATTCTTGTTGATTTTGAAGCGCAATAATCAACCATGTTGACTTTAAATAGTCATTTTTACGCATTCCGTTGAAGAGTGCCAGTAATTTTGAAGCTAATCTCATCGTCATAATCGTCCAGCAGTCTACCTATGGAGGATTTAGTCCTCTGCCAAGGTACAAAGAGTAAATCAAGCACATATTATAGAACTTGGGCATCTCTGTGATTTTAGTTACTGCTCCATGCCAGGCTTATTAATTGCTCCCATAGCGGAAGACAATATCTAGCCTTTCTAATTAAGATCACTATTTGGATGTGGTGGTTCCAGTGGAAGATAATAATGTCTCTTACTGAATTGTGATGAGAAAATGGGGCACACCATGGAGGGAAATTGTCTGTATTTTCAACATGACATGGCGTGTGAGTGTGACATGGCTACTCTGTGCATCAACGACCGTCAGATTTTCTTGTGGGTGATAAGTGTTTTAATAAATATGGATTGGTGTAAGAGGAGCGAGGGCTGTAGATCACAGATTTAACCTCATAATAATATTGTAAATAAAAGAAAATTAGGAAAAAATGATGAGATGCCACTGTGGTAGGACTGGCATTGTTTGTTTTATATTGTCAAATGGGCAGTGGTAGCTAAGTGGGTAAGGAATTGCACTACTGATTGAAAGGTTGAAAGTTCCTGGTTCTTGAGTACAAACAGCAAAGTCATCACCTTGTGAGCTTGACTCCATGTAGGTAGGCTATAAAAGGTTCCCTACATTGTCACCTTCATCCTGTTTCCCAGTTTTTCTTCCTTCCAAAACGGATTTGAGGAAGTGAATTCAAAGACCCCTTTTGTGGAGTGAGAACCAGTTGTGGTGAAAGGGTCTGTGTACTTTGGTGAACCTCAGGGCTATGTCACTGGGTGCTTAATGCTGCCAGTAGTGCCATCCTTTGTCTGTGGCAGGGGAGCTGGGGCTAAGTTTTAGGAGAAAGCTCTCTTCTTACCCTATCCTAATGACCCCTATCCTTAGCTATGTACATAAGTGGTTGTAGTGACCAAAGAATATGGTTGTGAGTACAGGAGACAGAAATGAGATTACTCTGTATGGCTGCTGGGCTTACTTTCCCTGATAGGGTGATTAGCAATCCAGGAGAGCCTCAGAGTAGAGCTGCTGCTCCTCCAAATCAATAGAGTCCAGTTGAGGTGGTGGTGAGGTGAGTCAGAGAAAAGTACTTTACAAGTGTATAGTCATGACTATACAGAATTACTTAAAATGTGTTTTACAGACACTCTGGGCTAACAGATTTCTTCTGTTTTTGTGTATATCTCATACTAAATGGTTTCAGAAATTAAAACAAAATCTAAGATAAAAACAAAGGCAACCTGAGTAAACACAAAATACAGTTTTAAATGATAATTATTTATTGAAGCAAAAAAGTTACCAACTGGGTCTGTGTGAGAATGTATTTGCTCCCATAGTTACTAATTCCCCAAATCTATGAAACTGCATTCATAATGGGGTTCAGCTGGACTAGACTCAACCAGGCCTGATTACT
>JANDJT010000071.1:20738487-20772281 GCA_024331685.1 Stegophilus panzeri
TTTCCTCCATTTGTACACAATCTGTCTGACTGTGGATTGGTGGAGTCCAAACTCTTTAGAGATGGTTTTGTAACCTTCTCCAGCCTGATGAGCATCAACAACTCTTTTTCTGAGGTCCTCAGAAATCTCCTTTGTTCATGCCATGATACACTTCCACAAACAAGATCAGACTTTGATAGATCCCTGTTCTTTAAATAAAACAGGGCACTCACTCACACCTGATTGTCATCTCATTGATTGAAATCCCCTCTAAACTCTAATTTCACCTTCAAATTAATTGCTAATCCTGGAGGTTCACATACTTTGCTACCTAAAGATACATATAATACATAATACATATATTACATAATATTGTATTATTTTACTCAGTAAATAAATGACCAAGTATAATATTTTTTTCTTATTTGTTTAATTGGGTTCTCTTTGTCTACTTTTAGGACTTGTGTGAAAATCTGATCATGTTTTACATCATATTTATGGAGATCTATGGAAAATTCTAAAGGGTTCAGACACTTTCAAGCACCACTGTATGTCACATGACGATTTAAATATGCTTATGCCTGGCACTTTTGAATTCTTGAATCTGATTGGTCAGAAGGGGATGAGTCATTTTCCTGTACACCAGCAGCTCAGACAATAGTGCCAGCTGTAATTCCAAGTCACAGGTTTATATTAATACACTTTTTCTGATATGTTACCGCTTTTGTAGTGACCGATAATTCACAGGGACTTGCATGGTGGACGTTCCACATAATCAAAGCCTATTAATAAACTGATTTTAAAATGTTATTTAACAAAGCAAATGGTGATATAATTGTTGACCGTGAAGTTATCTGTATGGATATGTTTATTTAATTCATCGCTTTGTAGCAGTCAGAGGTAAAGCTGTTCCTTTCCAAAAGAGACAATGAGGAAATGACTCTATATCTAGCTGCTGTAAAGGAAGTGATAACAGGAACTAACTTGTTTAAATGTAACTATAAGTGGATACTCCATAACATTCTTTAATAAATAAAACATTGTAGTTGCTGGCAAATTGTTGTCGTACAAGAGGAATAAACACTTTGGGATGTGCTGTTATAGGAAAATGAGCAACTTTGGCATGGTAACAGTGACTCCAATTCATTGATTATTTTCTTATAACAGCACACCTATTCTGTTTTATTATATTACTAAATCTAGAATTTATTGCTTATGAAACTGTTTGATATTAACCTGTGGATTAGTAATTGTCTTGTGGCAAATCAAATGGGTTTGTATGAATTGCTTTACCACACACATGTACACACTCCTAGCTATCGTGCCATCACAGTAATCAGGCCAAGAATTACAGATACAGAGGAGGAAGGGGATGATTATGGGGTGAGACGCCATACAATCTGTCTCACTGTGCATTCCAGAGGTACATTAAAAACATTTTCAACCCGAAGCACTCACGTAGCCATGGGTGAAAGTGAACTATCATTTCCCCAGCCCTGCCGTCATTCTAGTTCTACCAGCTACTGTGAACTGGAAGAGCCGTAAAATGTATATATGTTCTGCTGACTCATGAGTAAAAGTTGTCTCTGTCTCCTTCGTTTACTCCAGTCCATCCAACCAAGAAGAACCGACAGACGTGTGTGCGCAAGAGCCTGATCTGCGCCTTTGCCATGGCCTTCATCATCAGCGTTATGCTTATTGCGGCCAATCAGATGCTGCGCAATGGAATGGAATAGCGACGCCACTGTGAGCAGGGGTGTGAGGGCGGAACCTGCATGTGCATGTCCGTCAGAGACGTCATTCCCTTCTGCCTGAACACAAAAAAGCCTTCAACCTGCAACTTACAGACTAAGGAAACCAAACACCTCGTCAAAAGAATGGTGGAGTGTTTTTCTGTCAGGAATGGCAGCCAGCTGGGGCCATGCTTTACTGAGTCCTCTCTCCACCTCACTGGCAGGGACTTTAAAGGGCTGACTTGTTCTCTCCGTTTCCCCCCTTCTCTTTCCATCTCTGTTTCCTCAGTGCAATAACCTGTAGGTGTCTGCAAGAACCTCTCCAACATCCAATTTTTGTCTCCCATTTTCATCAGGGATGTGCTGAAGAGCTGCTTCAAGGCACAGACATGTCGGCAAATGGAAGTTATCAGTAGTGGCCACTCGTCTGAATACTTTTTACAGCTGTGAGAATCCGTAATATCTGAGCTTCTGTTTATTATTGATGAGGTTGTTTCTCCATATGATCAGTATGCGAAACGAGCCTGCTGAAAGATTATTCTTGATATTATTTTAGTAGCAGACCTGGGGTTTTGGCTCATGCCATATTGTTTGTGCTTAATATTCGAAATCCGATGTTAGGTTATCTTAAGGCCGGTTTATCTGTCATGGTCCTTATAGAAAGACCTCTGGTTATGCTCTTATGGCATTTTCACACTTTGCCCAAACACTAGGACCTGTACCCAGTACCCTTGTTTGGTGGAAGGTGTCAAACAGGCAGTTATTTCCACAAAGTGCAGAGAAATTGCACACATTTTTGGGATGCACCAGTAGGCAATAATCATATCTGCATCAGAGCAGTTACTGGCCTGAACTGCTGGATTGGTATCTTGGATTTGATATGTTTTCCATTCCAGTCCACTGATGCTATTCTCCTGATGCTATGCTTCCATTCCAATCCACCTATGCTATGAACACATTGACCGCTGATTGGCTGCTGACTCCTGCCACTCACCATGTAGTCAGACTTATTTCATTCCCAAAGTTTGGGTGCAATGACATTTGACATGCCTGAACTGGCTGAAGACCTATACATACAAATTTCTCACCAGTTCCAACCCCACACCCCTGACCAAGCACCCTGAATTACTATTATAAAGTCTTTTCCCCCCCTGACTCAAACTAACAGAAAAATCCTACACACTGTAGCTTTGATGTATTTCTTATCAAGTTAGTGTTGCTTTTCCTTTATTCCAAACTCTCTTTGAAGCTACTTATATACCAAAATAACGAATCATTTCTGAGTCACTTGGTTCAGTTGCTTTCTTTGTTCCATGTACCAAGAAAGTATTCAGTCTCCTCTATAGACCAAAGCATGTCTTTCCCCACCATTCACATTGGAGGATGCCCAGCCCCAGGAGCAAATCACTTTCACACATGGTGCAGCCTGTTTTTGCGAACTACAGACCACCATTTACAAGTTTTCTGCTCCCTACACTGTATTTTAAAAAAAAAAGTCTTCACCAAACATACCGAACTCTTACCAAAAGTATATCAAAATAGTGTAGAAAAAAGTCTCTAGTCTCCAGCTTGTAGTGGTAGTTGAGAGTGATTTAATGCCTCCAGGTCAAAGCCGTTCAATTAGCTTTTCCTTTCATCAAACCTTCAGTAACTGCTACAGTGATGTTTCATTCCAGAAACCTAATCTCAACTGAAACAACAGTAGGATTAACTTATTTTGTTTCAGACTATTTTTTAAATATTTGACTGCATTTCTCTGAACATTCTGTCTAACTGCAGAATGGTAGTGAAATGTCATCCATAATCGCAAGCTTTTTCAACAGTGAATCGGTCATTTGCTTGGTTTGACAGCCGGGCCTGTTCCGTGCCTGATGCAGCTCATTTTATTTGTTTTCGTCGTTGTTGTTGTTATTGTTGTTTTGTTTCATGAGAGTACCGGTCTCCTGTATGTGTAAGCAGCTCGTTCTCCCCTTCCATCTTTTTTTTTTTTTTTTTAAAGGACTTTGCTTCATAATGCATGTGATCTTGTAAATCTGTGTACATAGACGTCTCATGTAGTCACCTGTGTTAAGTGATCTGTATATGCATGTCTATGGACAGGTCAGTATGTTCTGCACAGACAGTGTCAGTGGGCACAGAGGGGGCTGCTGATCCCAATACCAATGCGCCAGCTCTCAGCTCCTCCAGTAGCCTCTGACTAAAGCCATATTAGTCTGCACAGATGTACTGGGAAGCCCACGTTCATTTTCTCCTCCTTTAACAGCGAGAACTGCTGATGTTTGCGCGGAGAAACACCGTCACTCTTTTTTTGCACGGAAATGCTAATCCTCCAGCAAGGATTTGTCGAGCAAGGATTTGATTTGGAGTTTCAACCATTACAGTGGCTCCATCTGGTGGTTCATGTATGAACTAATTCCTTAACAGTATTAAGTATTGTGTTTGTCCTCATGTTGTCTGTCTCAATTGGATGATAACATTAGCTTGTAGCATTTGATTATATAAGAGCAGGGAGAGGAAACAGGACACTGTACCATATGTGTTTACATAAGTAGATTATTTTTTATTACTACCATAATACAGAGTAAGAGTGCAGAACTATCGCTAGACTGTATTCAGGAGAGAATGTCCTTCTGAATGTGCTACATGTGCATTATATTTTGGAGTGAATGTTTTCATTGTTTATAATGGGGTTGTTACATTTGAAGACATTTAAAAGGACTAACACTGGAAATAAATTTGAACTTGTCCTTTGGTGTGGATATTTTTCAAAAGTGAACATGAATAACTGGATGGAGCCAATGATTCAGAATTGTTATTATTATTAGTTTGTAATAATAAAAATAACAAAAATAATTACGGGCATTTTTATTTTTTTTTATTATTAATAGAAATATGTTGGATTAGCATATTGGTTCCATGGCTTACCGGCTGTAAAAGTTTATGTGTAGATTTATTATGGGTTTCTACTTCTCTCTACTCTAATTGATGCCTACTCGCCTCATGTATCCTACACCCTTCAGGAAAGAAATCGATTAAAGCTGCCATCATTAAGGACCTACCAATTCGTTA
This sequence comes from Stegophilus panzeri, assembly GCA_024331685.1. Taxonomy (NCBI): domain Eukaryota; kingdom Metazoa; phylum Chordata; class Actinopteri; order Siluriformes; family Trichomycteridae; genus Stegophilus; species Stegophilus panzeri. Next base: position 20,743,269 of record JANDJT010000071.1, read on the forward strand.
CACGTGTTCAGAGGAATTGTGGAGATGGGAAGCTTCTTGAGTGAAAAGACACACAGACTTTAAAGTCTTGTAAAGAGCATGACGCGAGCCTAAGGTACTTGTTCTGCACCTCCACCTTTACATCTGGAACATTTTGCAAGCCTCCATATAAGTGCGTTCATCTGGTACACTGAAAATATTAGACTATATAAATTGAACGAAGGCCACAATAAATCCAAAGGAATGTGCATTCTTAGTATATTTGATTGACAAATACCTACCCACTTGTTGTGGTATGAACATGAGCATTTAGGCATGCCCTGAGTGTATAAAATTATTTTTTTTACTGAGTTCATTCAGTTTGTACTTAACTCACACTGTATTGTGTAAAGAACATCAATCATCAATCAATGTCATCACTTTAAGGAACCGCTTCATTAACAAGGACATCTCAATAGGAATATATTTTTGCCATCGATTCCTCTGTCTACACTTTCCATCCCTGCATCCTTTCCTCATGTCCTCAGAAAGAGGAGCCAAGATGTGTGGAAGGGAAGCAAGGAAAGGAAACGAGGAAGCACAATTAGAAATGAGAAGAGCCCTGTATCTATCTCAGACACAAACACACACACACACACACACACACACACACTCACACACACACACACACACAGAGACAAGCCAAATACGCATGCAGAATATATATCCACCTAGAATATAGATACCATAAGAGTTGTTATAAGATTCCCTCGATAATATTGTAAATATGAACATCTGTATAGAACAAATGCATAGCAATGATGCAATAAAATTGTTTTATAGAATTTTAATTGTCATCTTTATTTCGAATCATTTTGTACACCTTCTATAAATCTGCGCCGCTTTGGAAGTTATCATTTTTGTTAGTGTTCAGCACCAGGAGTAAGATCAATCTTGATGAAACAGGCTATATGTAAGCTCATTTTGTTTACATTTCGGTGTTTCTAAGATCTCATCAATCTCACTGCACACACGTCGACTTTTCCAAATTCATGTCGAGCCCAAAGCTTACATCAGCCCTCAGCAAACATGAAACAATCAGGGTTTCAGGTGCAAACATTTACTTTCTAGACCTTCTTCAAACAGTTTACAGTATGGGAAGGCTTATGAAGCTCTTTGGTAGTTTGTTTGATAAATTTACATTAATTAATTACACAAATTTACATACAGTGTTTGTATTTGACTTTGTGCAAATACTATTGTATTTTTTACGTATGTTTGCCCTTGAATAGAATAGAATAGAATAGAATAAAATAATGGACATTATATATAATAATTACACATCCAATACATGTATCACTTCCCAAATTTATCAAGCGTCCACTTGGTGGAGCTACAGCAAGATTATTTACTTCTATACACCCTTAACCAGATGAGTGCACTGTATTTACACACCAAGAGCATTTATACATTTTAATGAAAGTTTACACATTGATATAATTGTAAATATACTAAACCAAGAACATGACATTAGTGTTTTTAGTGTTGGCCAAAAACCCAGGCAGGCAGAATTCATAAGCTGAGTTAATCGGAGCATGTCTAGGAACACAGGAAGTACGGATCCTGGAAATATGCCTTAGAAATGCAGTACAAAAGAGGTTTTTGGACTATGTGGCATGCTGTGGATTTTGCTGTTTATGGTGGACGTGACAATGTTTGACTGAATTTTAAATAACAGGTGTCAGAAACTGTTTGGCCTTGTCTCAATGCCAGCCTTATTAGCATGCACAGTCCATGGCCTTTGCAGTTAGGTCTTCTTTAGTGTCACTGAAGGAAGGCTTGTGGCGGAAAATGTACACTTTGATTCTGTGAATCTCAGTATCACATGATCGCACCGTGTTCGCTTCACACTGTCCATCACCAATGACCAAAAACCTCACGGCATGCATTTGACGGGCACAGACCTAACCGCTTCATGCAGCCTTTTAAAGATGTGGACTTGGAAAATGTATATTATTTTTGTCCGGAGATTATGTGGTGGGGAGGGAGGCATATCCGTTCTATTCTTTTTCTTATTAAAAGCATAAAAAAAATTCAGTTTATTTATGTAGTCACCGTAATTAACGTATAACTTGGTTGTGCTTTGTTGGTCCCTTTTTAGGATTGTAATTTATCTCACTTGTGATTTGCTTTTAATGTTTGTAAAGTTGATGAAACATGAAATGTAGTCACTCCATACATTACCCGACACAAGCAGAGTAGTTCACGATTTTATTTCAAATTTTATTTCAATTTAATGGAAGACAGTATGGGAGAATTTCCATCACCAAACCATTTGACCATGAGCAGCAATAGCGCATATTCATTTACACGTCCTATTACACTCACTATAAAATTCAAAAATATCTTACTGTACCTAATATATATTACTATACCTATAATTATATTCCAGTTGCATATTAAAAGGTCATGCTACTGAGTGTTTAAGTCACTAACAGAGTCTGTTACTTTGCTTAAAAAGAAAACGTCTTATTAACGGGGTTGACGCTGTAAAAGATTTTTAAAAATAATATCTACAACAAACAGTAAAACTTAAGCAAATTACTTTACACATCCACCGTCACGAACGCTTGTAAATGAGTATTTTCCACTGGGGTAGTGAATGTGTTCGAGACAAATCAACAGAAATACCCAAGTCCATGACAAAGTCAATAATAGACAAAATATCTTAATTCAAATAGAAGAAAGAGACCACTTAATAATGCAAAAACGAGCCCAATGTAGTTTGTAGCACCCTGAAGAAAAGGTTTTACTTGATATGGAATGCTGTTATTATAACTTCTTTAACCTGTTTTGTTCCACAGCATGACTCTTACAAAATCTTTTTGGCCTTTAAAAAAAAAAAAAAAAAAAAAAAAAGTCATTAAAGTTTGTAATAGATGGCCACTCTTTTTGAGGAACACGCATATTTCTAATAAAAACCCCTTGTTCTGTAGAGGACTGAACTCAGAGGACTGAGTGTGCAGTTTTTCTCGCATGTATTGCACACTCCTCTACTGAGAGCAGCTCTCGCCCAATAAAATATCATTCAATCACTTCAGACCCAAAGCTGAAAGCAGACCCTTGGAGTTCCTATCAAGACTTCTAGCTTTTTGTGTGTACAAGTCTTATATGATGGGTCTGACTCACTCAGAGTCCCTGTTGCTTCCTCAGCGTGTTTTTGATGTTCCACCTCTGGCTAGTGCAGGCCTGCAGAACCAGCGCATAGCCGAAGGAGACGTTGGCCTTTACCACCTCTAGGCAGCGACCTGTGGCCCGGTTCACGATCGATTCATTCTGCAAGTCAAATTTGAATGCACTTATGGGCTGTGAGGTACTAACGGAAATATTTGCAGCTATTAAATTAGTAATAGTAAATTAGTACTATGTGGTATAATAATGACTTTTCCTACAACCCATGCACCACATGCTCTAATATACCAAAGTAGGATGCCATTATCTTGAATAACTTTAAATGTTATTCTGTTAAACATTTTCTTAAGTGGTGAATTGTTTTAGCTGAAAAAATTATTGCCCCTCCACAGTTATTATTTAGTGATGCCTCTCCTGGACCAAACAACAGAATGAGTCTCTTCCTGTAATACATTATATGGCCAAATGTATGTGGACCCTGGACCTTCATACTCATATGTGGTTCTTGACCCAGATTTTGCTGTAGCATACAGTTGTAGCTCAGTGGTTAAGACGCGGGACTACTGATCGGGAGGTCGTGAGTTCAGATCCCTAAATCCCTTAACCCTAAACGGCTCAGCTTTATAAATGAGATAAAAGTAAGTTGCTCTGGATAAGGGCGTCTACCAAATGCCATAAATAAATGTTAATGTAAATGATAATTTCCCTTAACAGAAATTAAATGGCCCAAACATGTTCCTGCACAACCAGATATGGAGTGGAAGAACTCGAGTGGCCATCACAGAGCCCTGACCTCAACCCCACTGAACACCTTTGGGATGAATTGGAACACCAATTGCACCCCAGACCTCCTCACTCGACATGCTAATGCTCTTGTGGCTGAACTGACAAATCCTCTACAGCCACGCTCCACAATTATAACAGCAAAAAGGGGGACTAAATCTGGAATGGGATTTTCAACAAGCACATATAGTATATCTAAAAGACTGAAGGCAACCGTACAAGGATCTTGGACCACTTCCTGATATATAGCATTTCAGACTCTCTTATAATCATAGGTTTGGGCATGTAGACTGCCCGCTTTAGTTTCAGACCACAGGTTTTCAATATGGTTTAAATCCAGAGACTTAAATGGCCATTGCAAAACACATCAAATCAGTAACTGATAATCCACTATGCAGTGAGGATCAGCTGCTTCTCCTTATATGGGAACCTCCTGTTCAGCACTAAGGGGGGGCGGGGGGGTGTCCTTTTTGAACATTTGTAATGTGCTTACATGGCGCTCACCACCTACTTTAACCAAATTTTACAGACTGAAAATAACCTCATTGCTTTCATGTAAGCTATGGTGAGTCTGAACACTTTTTATCCTCGTTTCACCACTTGCGTTATTCTCCTCCTTAGTAGAGAGCAGGATCATCATTTGGAGAGATTCTCATTCTCTTCCTGAAATATCAGCACTACTTATGAATTCTATTTTTTATTGTCTGGCGGGGTGTACTCTCAGAAAACGTTATCAACCATTGTGTGGAGTTTGGTATGCGGTTTCCACTACTTCTAAAGAAAGCCACTCTCGCAGTCTGGACTGAAAGGAGGTAGAAAGAAAAGGTATGTACTGTATGTAACTAAGTGGAGGACTGGCAGACTACTTACATTACTTGGGTTTATTATTGTTATCTTTCATTTTGTGTAGTGAGTGTAAAATTTGAATTGTGAATAATACAAAATACATTTGTCCATTTTCTTGAAGCATGCCATTAATTTGGGAGTTAACTGTAATATACAGCTTGAAGTTTATAGTTTTACCTGTACAAAGTTCCATGTCTTTTGGCCTATGTTGGCGACTTTGTCGCAGTTGACAAGCTGAGGGAAGCTGCTGATCATGTCATCAATCACACAGCTGGTGTCATCTCCAGTGCTTCCCAAAGGTCCCACAAACAGGTATCCTTCCTTAGTATAGCGCCCAAGCTACCAAACACAAACACCATGGTCTGTGTACCCTGATAATAATGTACCCTACAGTGACCCCTACACTGAAAAGTTTAGTATCTTATTGACTCTAATGCATTTCTTTTAAGAAAATATAACATTGTGCAACAGTCTGGAGAAATTTATTAATTTACATACGAATCCTACTAATAGCCAGTAGTGACATTCCAGAATATGAAGCCAAGTATATTGTTGCTTAGCTACCACTGATAAAAAAGAATATGTTAAAAAAAACTATGCCATGTAAAAAAAAAAAAAAAAAAAAAAAAAAACCCCCCCACTGGCATAACCCATTTTCAGACTGCAGTCAGAGGAGGGGGGTTTGAGGTCAGATTTCTTGAGCAATAGAGCTGGGACTCTACCTGTGGGTTCCAACCGTGGCAAGGGTGAAGGGTTGCTGTGTGGTTCTCCTTCACACCCTGATCCACACACAGATGGGTCACGTTGGAGTTGCGAATCTGCCATTCAAACATACACACACACACACACACACACACAAATACACTCAGCTCTGGCCTTTTTTCCACTAGGAAGTGTATTATTGTGTCATGACTCTCCTAACTCTCTTAACCCTTTACTCTGCTATAAACAAGTGGGTGGAGCCAAAAAAGAAGATGTGATGCCTTTTCAAAGCCATATATCTGACCAATTATTATTGTTACTTCAAGACCTCTATCCTGAAGTGACTTATACTCACTCTCATGTTTTACTTACTTCTCCATAAAACAGAGTGTTGTTGTATCGCCTCATCTCTGGGTAGATATTATTGAGGTACCACTCAAAGTTTTTACACTGCAATTTTTTCCTCAGTGCCACACGCTCTGATATGTCCCCATAATCAATGCCATGGTTCTACATACACAGAGGCAGTAGAAAGTGTATTATAAACCTTCAGAGAAAGCATGTAGCATATCCCAGTGTTGATTTATCACCTCTGAGAATATTTTAAAAGAGATATGGCTCTGAACTAGTTCCTCACCGCCGTTGGAATGTTCCAGGCCAGATAGACATTAGACTTGTACTCGTCCAACCATACTTCAGCCACCCGCAGTGCATTGCGCCTGGTGTGAAAAGCGATGTTGCTGTGGTACGGCTTCTTCGTTCTGGCAACGTGAGCCACTCGAGAGCACGGCAAGACCTCCATACTTCCTCCACACAACCAAACCTTGGATCCACCCACACATATAACAGGTTTTTGGGGTTTTTTTTTACATTGTTTATGCTCTTCCAAACTGTTAAAAACTTCATATCAGCCAGTAGTAGTAGTCAGTGCTGTAAATAAAACATTGAGACATTTTGGCACACTAACCCTAATTCCAAGCTCTATATTTTCTCCACCATAGACATCCATGCCTGAGTCCAGCAGACCCAACTCTCCAAAGTAGTGCCGGTTTGCCACGAATGAACATCCTATCATTGCAGGCGTCCTGAAATGCACAGTATTTCAATATTATATTTTTGCTCTAATCCAGTTTGATACACACAAACAACTAACTATAAACAGTTGAGGCCAAAAGTTTAGGCTAAAGGTATTCAATCTCAGTTTTTCACAACTCTACTCATATTCATACCATGCATTTCTGTTGGAAGTTAAGACATCTACTTTGTTCACATCAGAGGCGATTTTAAAGCAATCTATTAGAGACATTTATTTCAGCTTTAATTCATTATATCAGAATTCCAATGGGTCAAAATTTGTCTCTTTAAACAGTCTGGAAAATTCCAGAAATTATGTGATTACTTTTAGATTACTTCTGATTGACCAGTTGTCAAAATTAGTTCATTTGCCTTTTTTGCCCTTGATACCATGGGGAATGCCAAGCAACTCAACCTAGACCTCAGAAAAAAAAGAAAAAAAAAACATTGTGAATTTCCACAAGTCCGTTTCCTCCTTAGGATTAATTTCCAAACAACTGAAGGTACCACGAGCATTTGTGCAAACAACTGTATGCAAATAAAAATCATGGGACCTCACAGACACTGCATCATTTGCTAGTGATCACCAGTCTCCTTGAAGGAATCTTCTTTGATCAGATGAATCCAAAATTGAACAGTTTGGCCATAATGATCAGCACTAAATATGGAGGAAACGGGATGAGGCTTTTAATATGAAGAACACCATCCCAACTGTGAGGCATGGGGTGGCAGTATCACGTTGTGGGGGTGTTTTGCTGGAAGAGGGACTGGTGTACTTAAAAATATAGATGGCAGCACGAAGAAGGAGGATTGTCTAGAAATACTGAAGAAAAACCTCAAGACATCTACTAGAAAGCTAAAACTTGGTCACAACCAGGTCTTTCAGCAGGACAGTGATCCTAAGCATACATCCAAAGTTGTAATAAATGGCTTTAAGAAACCAAAGTGAAATAGAAAAAAATCCAAGTGTTGTAAGAAGCTTGTGGAAGGCTATCCCAAGAGTATGATTTAAGTTCAAGCTATTAAAAGGTAATGCCTTTTAATAGTGTTTTTGACCCTCTGAAATTGTGATATAGTAAATAAAAGCTTAAATAAATCTGTCTGTTAGCTATTATTTAGAAATTCCCTCTTATGGAAATAAAGTATTCTACCTAATTGTACCTAATTGACTTTACGCAGGAAATGTGTGATAACATGAATGTGTGTGGTTAAGTGTGTTTAGCCTAGGTGTATGTAAACTTGTGGCCTCAACTGTATACACACTGGGTATAACACAATGCCAATGTTTGTATTTGTATTTATTTAGTGGTCTGGAACCCGGATGTGGAAGTGGTCTAGACTATAAAACATTTTATTTAATTTACTTACTTTTGTGGACTTTACCAATATGCACCAGAAGCACTCGAAAAACATGGCTGCTGGAAAAAAGAAGCCATTCTTCCTTCACAAATTATAACAGCAAACAGCAATTTGCCGAACATAACTCTATTCAACTCCTGAACCAGATCCCCTGTGGACCTTTCTGGCTAGCTTTCTATCTTCTATCTGATGTCACTGAGTAAGCAAGCTAACTACATATCAAAACATCATCTTTCCCCAATCAGGGAACTATTGTTTATAGTTGACAATAGCCATCTAATAATATGTTCTCAGATTTACTTTAGTGTTTAGGTTTCTTACATGCCAGAAGGATTAGAAAGTTTTTGTTTTAATAATGATGGAAAAATGATCAGAAACGTGTGTAATGAGCATACATAGTGATTAGCACGCTTGCCTTGTACCTCCAGGGGTTGGGGGTTCGAATCCTGCCTCCAACCTCTATGCGCGGAGTTTGCATGTTCTCCCCGTGCTTCAGGGGTTTCCACTAAGTACTCTGTTTCCCCCCCATTCCACAGACATGCACTGTAGGCTAATAGACATTTCCAAATTGTCTGTAGTGTGTGAATGGATGTGTGAATGTGTGTGCGATTTTGCACTGCGATGGGTAGGCACCCCCACCTTGTGCTCCAAATTTCCTGGGATAGGCACCAGGCTCCCCTGTGACCCTGTGTAGGATAAGGTGTATGGAAAATGGATGGATGGACTATTTTTTTAAGACCCTATAAAGACATGCTTCCCTGTGCACATACGCAAAACCTGGCAACCCTGCTCGTAAAACAAATTCCAAGTTCATTAACATGAGTGAACAGCAGTTTTGTTCAAGTTTATAGTTTTACGTGTGCAAAGTTCCATGTCTTTTGGCCTATGTTGGAGACATTATTGCAGTTGACAAGTAATAGTTGTAAATAAATAAAAAATATAGGGCCTATAGTTGCAATCAAAATTATTCAACCCCCACTGCAAATCAGGTTTATTGTCAAAATTTACAGACTTTCAGCTGTTTCTGAAAAACGAAAACACAGCAGTCCCTGACTTCACGCTGGGTAGTTAGCTGGAGTCTGAGTAAGTCCATTTCATTGTCAAGAGAGCGAACATTGGAGAGGAGAATGGATGGTAAAGTTGGATGGCTTTATTTAAAAATAAATCAACTATGTGTCAACTTTTGTTTTGAAGCATAGCTTGCTTACTCAATCACTTTACACAGAAGTTAGAAATTATGCCAGAAAAGATCCACAGGTTTCTGGTTGAGGAGTTGAATAAAGTTCTGCAAATTGCTACTTGTTAACATGATCTGTGAATGACAAATTACTTCTTTTTCAAGCAGGCCTGAATTTTCATTGTTTTACAGTGTTTCCAGGACAGAGGGATAAAGTTAACATAAAAAATAAAAAAAAACTTCTGGTAAAGACCATGTCCAATTCTGGTTTAAATCCAAATATGAAAACAGATACTAATATTTTAAGCACTGACCGGATTTGGGTACAGATAATGGTATGTGTTACGCCCCTGCTGTATTTTTGTTCATTTAGAACTCATTATCTGCTTAATCCGATGAATGTATTCCTGACTGTAGTCGACCTGTTGCTTTACACAATTTGTCAGGCCCCTTTATCAGAATCATCAGTGAAAAGGGATCACCATAGGACCACTGCTGACTGAATATAATATATGTAGACGGTTCTTGGTACAGCAGTGACACCAAGTGAGAACTACAGTGGTGCATGGACCCACAACCCATGTCAGCCCAGGCACTAACGCCACCGTGTGCCTGATTGCTTACTTTGATTACTTGACTGTGGAAGCATGGATAACAGCGCTGTCTAACAGTTAAATTTCTCAATTTAACCACTCTTACTCATTCCCTCTGCCTTTTAGAAGTAGAAATCTACTTCATGGTCACAGTTTCCTTTTCTTTACTTGCAAATCAAACTTTTTTTGTCCAAGTTTGTGGAAATTGCAAGGTATATTCTGGAAAATGTACATATATACACTAGGATACAGTGTACAATCCCCTCTGAAAGTATTGGAATGGCATGTCCAATTATTTTGATTTTGCTATACACTGAAGCCATTTGGGTTTAAGATAAAAAAGTGAATGAATATCAGATGATAGATCAGAATTTCAGCTTTCATTTCCTAATATTTACATCTAGATGTGTTAAACAACTTACCTAGGAATTACAGACCTACAAGAACTACATCCTATGGACAAATGAGTCAAAGATCCACTTGTACCAGAGTGATGGGAAGAAAAGAGTATAGACAAGGCAAAGAAGTGGAATATTTTACAATGGCCAAGTAAATCACCTGACTTAAACCGAATTGAGCGTGCATTTCACTTGCTGAAGGCACAATGTCCCAAGAGCAAGCAGGAACTGAAGACAGCTGCAGTAAGGGGCTAGAACAGCATCACCACAGAAGAAACCCAGCATCTGGTGATAAATTTGGGTTCCAGACTACAGATAGTCCTTGACTGTAATAATTTGCAACCAAGTATTAAAACTGACAATTTAATTTATGATTGTTAGTTTGTCTAATTACCTTTGAACCCCTAAAATTGTAGGGGATATGTATGAAAATTGTTTTAATCCTATCAATTGTTTTAGTCACCTGATTTGGATGTAAAAAAAATCTTAAAATTAAAGCTGAAAGTCTGCACTTTGAGCATATTCATTATTTAATTTCAACTACAATATACTCTGGTAGACAGCGAAAATAACAGCAACTTTCTCAGTGTCCAAATATGGAGCCGACTGCAGTTTAGTAATATTGTGTTCTTTGAGACAGACTAGTTTCAGCTAAAATGAAGTGATTTTAGCTGTGTTTATGTGCTGACTACAGTAAGGACACGGTGTTCCAGTACAGTGGATGCAAATGTCATAATTTTGTCTGTATATATTGTTTTCTCTTTGCTTTGATAGTGTTGGATGTTTAGCTGAAGTAGACAGTACTGGCCCTAATCAGGCTATCAGGGTTATCAGGTTACTTAATGTTTATGAAATATTAAGGGTGTGGGATTATGCACATTTTAATACTAATACTTGATTGAAAAGGGAAATATAATGCTTGCACAAAGGCCTATTGTGAGAAGGTTCCACCAGTGAATGACACTGTCATACTAGTGGTATGGTACTGGGGTTGTGGTGGTCCCTTTTCATTGACTGAATGGGTAGAATATGGCTGAGAAATTGTTTCTAAAAAAAAAAATACAGAATAGAATCACGTCCCTGCAAAGTGACCTACAGCGCCCTGCAGAACTATTGGCACTCTACTGGCAAAATACTAGTTTCAAAATTATTGGCATGCTTACTTTGTGTCGAGATGATGGAATCATACAGTAAGTGTGGAAACATATCTGTTTTCAGATCACACACCTGATGGGTGCCGAGGTATCTCCCTCATCCCACCATTGTTTCGGAGGACTGATGTACATGCACCAAAGCTCCCAGTTGAAACCATGGCCTGAGTTCTCGTAGCGTTCCAGGCCAAATGATTTATGTTTAATGTTGTCTATTGAAGGTAGGATGATCCTCTTGGGGTCCTGCTTAATTCTGGACAGAACTGGTTCAGCCCTAATGTGAAAGACAAAATGATGCCATCATTAATACCTGAGCTAGATATTCTCACTTCTCAACCTCTAGGCTAGTGGTTCTCAGTGTTTTTTTTTGTTGTTGTTTTTGTTTTTTAATCTAAGAACCCCTTTTCTTGATAGTAAGTGTTGCTTGGGCCCCTCCACCCACTGCTTTTCTCCACAACTATCACTGGCCTGCATGTACAAGAGACTGTTGTGATTCAACAGTGCTGTGGTATAATGTTTAATAATGTCTACTATGTTTAAAACACCCCACTCTTTTAGATTTGGCCAAAGCAGATTTAATAAATGCATAAAGTTCAAAATAACTAAGTAGAGATACAATTTTGGGTGGCTGGCCCCCAGTTTGAGAACTGTTGCTCTAGACGATCCCTTTTTTTAATCACCCAGAGAGCTTCTTACCAAACAGGAGTGAATTCTACGTGGGCATCGAAAAAGCCTGTCACCTCCCCTGTGGCCATTTTCCAGCCCTCGATGCGAGCACGGATGAGGCCCTCTCGCTTCTGATTACGCACAATTTTGACAAGGCCTGGATACCGTTTGTTGACATATTCTTCAAGTGGCCCTTTCAGTTGCTCTGTCACACACATGGAAACACAAACAAAAACTGACTGATGAATCTAGCCAGACCAATGTACATAAAAGGAACAGCTTTCTTGCGCTATGCTTGTCCTTCTCTTTGGTGTGTGCTTGAAGAATGTGCATCTCTGCCACTGAAAAAAACCCAACAACTTTACATTAAGTTGTCATCTACATACATACATCTACAATGATAAGGGCACAGAGGGCTAGGCTACTTGTTTGCCCGCCTCATCATCTGAACAAAAAGGATCGCTACCCCTCACTTTGATGGACTGCTGGACCTCTGCCACTTGCTCGTGCCTAGAGTGTTCTGGAAATAGAACTGTCTCTTGAAGAAAGACTAGCACTCGTAGTATGATGGATCAGACACGGGCATCGTTATTCACGACATGAGCAAGGAACACTGTGAACACTTGCCCTAGTTTATCAGGGATGACGTTCCAAGTCAGAAATGGGCTGGTGGACTGTGGACCGTGTATTAAGTGGTAAAATGTAAACCAGGTCCTGCACAGTTTATTTCCAGTGTGGCTGGTCGTAATTTGCAGGTGCTACTGAAGAGATCATGCTCAGTTGGATTAGGTGTTAGATTATGTATAATTATCGTTTGATATTTGTACAAACCAGCACACTGTGTAAAAAACAATGTAGACAGGCCTAATTTTCCTAGACCACAAGTCAACCAATTTGAGTCGTTTAGTCGTTTACATCACCACAGCAAGTAATATACAATATGAAAATACATACCGTAGCACTAATTTGAAAATTGCTCGGTGCTACTAATTCCACTTACATAACGCCACACAGACAAAGTTAAGCTTTTATTTTTAGGACATTTCCTGCATTCCTCCTTGACCACGCTACACTAAACACTAATTATAAGCTTAATGCTTTTTTTTTTTTTGGTCTTTATAAGCAACATACGAGGTACAGTACATGGAGGTACACATGATCTATCTCTTTGTTTCTCACCATCATCGCTGTTATCGTCTACTAGGATGATCTCCTTCAGCAGATGAGGTGGAGTGTGATTGACGGCCGAGTGCACAGATCGCAGGATCACCGACAGCGCCTCGTTCACAAAGATGAATATAAGGGAGATCTGGGGCAGGTCTCTGGGATAAAACATGTTTTTGCACCTTGAGAAACAACAAAAAAAGACAATGTCATTGTCACATACACAAATAAACATCACTGTTCCCTTCATATCAAGTATAAGTATTCTCCTGCAGTTTTGGTTTGCACACTTTCAGTCCCAGAACTTGTGGGAGTGATGTGAAATAAATCTATTTATAGCGTCTGCTTTGGAAGGCGCTTGTTGTGGAGTATGGTGTTGGTGGGCATGGCTGACTACGTCTTGGGATTTGCATTTCCTCTCTCAGCCTGGCTATGAGGTTCAGAAAGAGATGTCAGTGGTGCTGCACGAGATATCTGCAAAATATATCAGGAAATGTCCAAAAGTATCTGGGGTGTGAGATGGCATTGTGAACTTTCAGAACAGAAAAAATGTTTATAAGCCTGTCCATTGTTTGTTCTGCATATTACATTAAGTAATAAATGTATACCGTATATGTGTACAGTTCTGTTTGGTAAGTTATGATTCGTACTAAAGAAATAATGATTATTTCTGTCACTTACAATGGCTAATTTGGACAAGTTGGTCCAATTAAGGCACAATATTTGCTCAAATGAAGGAAATAATGCTTACAGTATATTAGGCATTGTAATTTGCACCACAAAGTGTGGTGTAAATCATAGACAGCACTAAAAATGGCAAACCAGTGTTAAACTAGTGTTAATTATCTCTCGTCAGACCGCTGAATAAATGTTACGTCAATACATACAGTTGGATCTTTGACCGTGTAAGTACCGGGTCTTAAGAGTCTTGCTTACTTGCTGGGCCGATAGTCCGGGATGGACCTGTCCAGAGAAATCCTGTCACTCAGGAATGCATTGTAGCCGTACTTCTCCTGCAGGTATTTGGCTTGCTTTTCCTCCTCAGGTGTCAGTGTGGAAGGAAAGCCACCTTTGCCCTGGCCTCTGAAGCCCTCAATAAGCCCAAGAGATTTGGACAAACCTGTTGAACATCGAAAGAACTCAATTGTCTAACAACATATGTAATAGAGACGTTGAGACAGTCACAGAGGAGTGAAATTACCATTTAGCTGTCTGTAGACCACATCTTCCAATGATCCAAGCCTCTTCAGCAGGACCTCATGACTCACGCTTGGGTCCGAAGAAGATCCGTTGTGGCGAGAGTGACCGTTAACAATTTTGTTCGGCCGTACATCACACTTGCCCCAAAAAGCGACGAAGCCAGCTACCGCGAACACGTTCAGCACCACCAACACCTTCCATCTTCTCATCATAAAAGCCATTAAGGACAACAGCAACCTGAATCGGATCTTGAACGAAGTAACACCGATTAATAATCGGACGAGAAACTTTATCTCAAAAACAGACTGCAGTTTTAATCAGTTGTTCTTAATGCTGTCTCAATGGCAGTAATCTCTCACTGGCTTTGCAGTTTGATGGATCATTTCTTACCATTTCGTCCTGATGAGATGCATCTCGCTCCTAGAACTAGACAAGTTTCTCCATGAGCTTTCATTCGGTGGTGTTGAGGTTAGCCAGATAATGACATTGTCAGGAAATTGTCCGTTCCTGTGTGTGCATTCACAAAAGCAGTAAAGCAAATGGTTTGTGCTTGAAGGTTTTCGTCCCCCTGGGCTGGAGGTGAAAGTCTGTCTCTGTTGCAGGGGTCACGCAGCTACATATGAACGCAGAGGTGATGATGATGATGATGATGATGATGATGATCAAAAGCCTCCGACCGGCGAAGTAACGATCTGAGAAACGTGCGCCTCGCCTCTGGATTCAGTAGAAAGAGCATCACGGTGAAAATCCTCTGTAGACACGCTATGAGACAAACCGCGGAGCGCGAAATAAATAATCCACTCCAAATCGCGTCTGTTTGTTTTTAGTCATCTCGCCAGGTAAAATGTTTTAATCTCAGAACGTTGTGTTATTAAATATTTGCCACTGTCCCATGCTGAACGGTTATATGTGTTTAAGGAGAGCGCAGTTAGTATGGCTCCGTCCCAAACCGCATACTGCCCTCCTAAATAGTGTGTCAAAATTGTGCGACTCCTGTGCTGGTAACTATGGTAACCCGTGGTGTTGTAGTGTAGGCTACATCTTTGATAATGCGTGCTATTTAGTGTGGCAGTGTGCAGTTTTGGACGCAAGTAATGTGTTTCGAAGTGAAAGTGACTATTAATATTTTTCATGTTTAAATACGGTGCTCTGGACGATCTACTGCTATACAGTGTCCTCCAGTAATATTGGCACCCTTGGTAAATATAAGCAAAGAAGGCTGTGAAAAATGGTCTTTATTGTTTAACCTTATAGGAGAAGACTCAGAGCTGTTATCTTGGCAAAGGGAGTCAATACTTTGTGCCACCTCTCTTTGCCAAGATAACAGCTCTGAGGGGTGCCAATAATTGATGCACACCTATATTTAACAAAGTTTTTTGTTGTTTGTTTGTTTGTTTGTTTTTTTATAAACCTGTGCTGTGTTGTTTTTGTGATTTTTTTTTTTTTTTTTTTTTTTTTTGAACAAAAGAGCAAAAGGTTTATCCACAGCCTTCTTTGCTCATATTTACCAAGGGTGCCAATATTATTGGAGGGCACTGTAAGTACAGTAAGACATCCAGTCGACTCCATAATGATTCAAAATAAAAACACAATACATTTAATAACGCGTACAACGATTTGTAACGGCTGTTTTTGAAACAGCACTCCTAATAGACTATTAAATGAGATCGATATTGATGAAATAGAATTAAATTGCCTATCGCATTTATTTATTTATTTATTTATTTATTTATTTACTTATTCAAAAACACTTTCACACTCAATGTTAGCCTATCTGGAGCAAATAACAGAAACAGGACTGATGGAAACATACACAACACTTCATGCTCCTTTTTTAAGGTCTGTTTTGTTTGTTTGTTTGTTTGTTTGTTTGTTTTTGTTATGCAGGGTTCAAATTCAGATACTAAGCTCATCAGTGTTCCCATATCCTCTTCTGTGTTGATCTGGATTGATTATCTTCCCTTTATCATCCATCTATTTTCAGATGTAGAGACAGCCAAGTTTGGGGTAAAAATATCCTCATAGTTAGCAAAATTCATGATATCATCAGTCTTTTTAAGAACCCCTAAGAACAAAGCCCAAAGCATCAGGAATTCACCACCAATGATTCCACTTGTAGTTCCTGTTGTGCTTTTTGTTACACCTGCGCATTCATACAGTTATCTAATCAACCAATCATGTGGCAGCAGCACAATGCAAAAAAATCATGCAGATAATGTACAGGTTTAAGAGCTTCGGGTAATGTTCACATCAGCCATCAGAATCAAGAAAACATGTGATCATTGTGGCTTGGCATGGATGTTGGTACCAGATGGGCTGGTTTGAGTGTTTCAAAAACTGCTGATCTCCTGGGATTTTACACAGAGTTTACACAGAACGGTGCAAACAAAAAAAACAAACATTGAGTGAGTGACGGTTCTGTGGGTGGAAACGCCTTGTAGATGAGAGAGGTCAGAGGAGAATGACCAGACTGGTCTGAGCTGACAGGAAGTCTGTAGTAACTCAAATAATGACTCTTTACAAGCGTGGTGAGCAGAAAAGCATCTCAGAACGCACAACACATCAAACCTGTGAGGTGGATGGACTACAACAGCAGAAGACCACATCAGTTTCCACTCCGGTCAGCCAAGAACAGGAATCTGAAGCTATCATGGGCACAGACTCACCCAAACTGGACAGATGAGAGCTGCAAAAATACCAAAGAGGTGATTATCTTTCTAATATTCAACTATCCAGTATAGGTTTTCCTAATAAAGTGGACGGTGAGTGTGTTCAGAGTTCGTTTATATCGGTAGGGTGTGTAAATAGGAAACAGATGTGCATGATTAGTATACAGGTGAGTGTGAACGTGAGGTGTGAGGTGCTGTAGATTGTAGTCCATGGCGGCCATGTCTGTAGGTCACGGTGGAGTTTCTGGTGGATTCCGGCGCTGGCGCTGATATGACACTGCTCACCTGCTCATTCTTCACATGATTTGTGGACCATCTGTCTTGTTGGTTGAAAATTTGAAAAACCCCTGGTGATTTTGCTCAAAGGCAACAACAGAGTTTCTGGATACCGCATTTAAATAATAGCTGTTTTTTTCAATGATGACAATATTTTGAATAGAGAATATTATTAGTTAACTATGAAGTTATATTCTAGAGTTGATTACGTTGCACATTTCATTGCTATAAGAAATGAGAGCAGAACCTTCCCGAGTGGGATGGATACCGTCCCGTCCTAAAAGGCCAGCCCTCAAAACTATACTCTAATTGTCAATGAAGAGAACCACTTAGACATCCAGCAGTTCAGCAACCATAACCTGCTGTAAGCTACATGGCAGCATTGGGATGGGGCCAGAGCGTACTACTGCATCGGACATCGCCTTCGCTAAACATCTTTACAGTGTTACGCTTAGTGACCTCTGACTGACGAAGACGTATATCATTAGCTCCTATGTGAGTAAGTATCTTAGAAAACCTATGCTTGGCTAAGAAGAATAAAACCAACAAGGTACATGCAACATGATCATATTTAATAGTCTAATAAGGTTAGATTACATTGCAAAAAGGTTAGACTGCACCACAAAGTTGGAAGCACGCAATTGTATATGGTGACTTTGTATGCTGTAGTGTTACAATTTCCCTTCACTGGAACTAAGAGGTCAAAACCTGTTCCAGTATGATGATGCTCCCATGCACAAAGCGAGCTCCATGAAAACGTGGTTTGCCAAGTTTGGTGTGGAAGAACCTGAGTGTCCTGCACAGAGCCCTGACCTCAACCCCACTAAACACCTTTGTGATGAACTAGAACACCGACTGTACCCCAGGCCTCATCACCCAACATCAGTGCCTGACCTCACTAATGCTCTCGTGGCTTAATGGGCAAATCTTCACATCCAAAATCTAGTGGAAGACTCTCCCAGAAGAGTGGAGCTTATTATAACAGCAAAGGGGGACTATATCTGGAATGGGATGTTCAAAAAGCACATATACATTAAGTGTGATGGTCAGGTGTCCACAAATTTATTGGGCGTATAGTATAGGTGTAATAATCTTATATTTGATTTAGTGTAATTATAATAGGAAATAATAGGTCGATTTGACTATGTTCAAGGTATTTTTATTTGCTAAGATATCTTTTTTTTTTTTTGCCTTGTAGTTCTTGTGGAATGTTTTTTTGGCAGCAGTGAAGTTCAAAGCTCATACGTACCTTGCTTGTTGGAATTCCTCACACACAACTATTAGATCCTCCAAGTGACATTTAATTAATGTCACTTGCTAAAATTCAATATTTATTTTTGAACCTTGCATGAATATACATGTATATACAGTCATTAGTTCACACAAATTATGTACTGTTATTATAATTTTTGTTCGTGCTAATAATGGCAGAGCATGTTTGTGAGAAGTCTTTTCTCGATCACACCTTCATATTCCTTAAACTGGATAAGAAATAGGTTGCCCATGTAGTCCAAGGAATAAAAGTGCCAGACATGTAGCTGAAACCTACAGAACTCCCACATACTTCAGTTCCTCTCCACCTATCCAAAAAGCATGCACACACAAATATACAGTATTGGATAAGGCAGGAAACTAGGCAAAGGATTTGTTGCATAATGATTATGTAAGAATATCTGACCCATCTATGGCGAAGATGTTTGTGCTGTATTTTCCTAAGAGTATACACCTTGAGTATACAATGATGCCGCTATAACGAGTTACGTTAACACACATGACGTATACAAGTAACGGCATCAAGCACCAAGCTAAAACACTGCAAACCAGAACAATGTTGTGACACTCTATCATTAATCACATCCAAGAGAGTCCTGATTGCAAAAATAAACAGGAAATTACCACAATAGAGCCATATAGGCTGAGAAAAGCGGATAATCAGAAGTTGACATGGCTGCAAAAAAACAAGATTGTCTTAAAATAGGCTCTATGTGACGGACACACCCATTAAATCTCTTTGATGCAATTCAGGAGATAAAAGCAGACTGTCAGGAAATGACGTGGTTCCGCAATCTTTGAGTTAAAAAAAACACCACTGAAATCTCCATCTGTTTTTACAACAAATCTGTCAATCTTCCTATATCTATATCTGTATATCTATATATAATTCTTCCTATAAGAATTCTTCTGTATCTAGTCTAAATGACTCTAAATGGCTCAAATGACTCCAGTAGCTTTTCCTTCAGTGGTTTTGAAGTGTCTAGAAAGGTTTGTAAAGTCAGATCTGTGCAGTAAAATTCCAGAATCTTTTGACCCTCTTCGTTTTGCTTATAGACAAAATAGATCTGTCTCTAATGCGGTCTCACTACTTCCACAAACCCCCCCCACACACACACACAAAGCCACCAAAAATGTCATGATATGACATTTAATTATAACAGAACACAACTATTTATTTAACAACGTATTTCAACTATTTACACACACTATTTACACACGCTACTGCACATAGCTTTTCTGGTATATGCAGAAAATGTGACATTAAAATATGTACTTGTTTCGTATTATATTCTACTATATTATATTACTGCATTATTCCACTCATGGAGCCATTTTTTATATTTATTAACTACTTTACACATGTCTACAGGGAGTTTGGCCTCATCACCTAGACATCAATACAGTGGCTCCTTATAGCAGCTAGTTAAAATTACGTTAGCTATACTAATAGACGAATAACACCAATTCAACATGTCTTTTACACTCATTTAACCCACCATGGGTTGTTGGCTGTTGTTGTTGTTGGGTTTTTTTTACCTCTATTAAGCATGGATACTCTTTAGTGTAGTTTGGGGTGAAGTGCGTTTGGACTTTTTTTTATTTGGACACTCTGCTATGGTGCAGCAGACACTAAACTGAACTGAACTGATAGATGAACTGGAGAGAGAGAGAGAGAGAGAGAGAGAGAGAGCGAGCGTGAAATGAGAGAGAGAGATGAGAGAAAGAGAGATGAGAGAGATGAGAGAAAGAGAGATGAGAGAGAGATATGAGAGAGAGAGCGCGCGAAATGAGAGAGATGAGAGATGAGAGAGATGAGAGAGAGAGATATGAGAGAGAGATAGAGATTGAGAGAAAGAGAGATGAGAGAGAGATATGAGAGAGAGAGAGATGAGAGAGAGATGAGAGATGAGAGAGATGAGAGATGAGAGAGATGAGAGAGAGAGATGAGAGAGATGAGAGAAAGAGAGATGAGAGAGAGAGATGAGAGATGAGAGAGAGAGAGAGATGAGAGAGAGAGATGAGAGAGAGAGAGATGAGAGAGAGATGAGAGAGAGAGAGGTCGACTGTAAAGCCTGCCTACCGAGAAAACTGATAGGTTAGTTAGCACAAAGAGAGACGCGCATTGTGGCACTCACTCACCAGGTCTGTCACTCGCTCTCTCGGCTTCTCCAGAGCCTGTCTACCATTAGAAATGACACGTGAACTCTCTCTCTCTCTAGCTCGCTCTTAAAAAAAATAAATTGATTTCCGAGAGAGTTGGGATGTCTGGATGTGGCAGGTTGTGCTTCCATGTAGTTGCAGATAGCAGAGTTTTCCCTTGAGGCAGCAGGATGTTGAAGCTTTGGGAAGACTAGGATGCCCTCCTAGATGTGGGATGAGGGATTGTCATTTTGTTTAACAAATGCTGTAGGAACTGTTGTTTGAATATGAGAATCCTTGAAGGTTGAACAATTTTCTTAGATTTGGTGGTCTGGTTGGGAATAAAAATGAACACGTCAAACATACTTGGACCTGAGTGAATAAACAATAGAGAATTTCAGGACACAAAAATAACACCACCAAAAAGTCATATCTGTTATTACAGACATTACCAGCCATTTCCCTGTTTGGGACAATGTGCTTGTTGTCATGTAACATTAGAGAAGGGACTCTGGATTACAGTTCCCAGCAGCCACTGCACCACACCATCATGTTACATGCATTTACACGTATTTATAGCCACAGTTTGCATTACACTGGCTGTCTTACATTTGTCTTATTTTGCCGTTATGTTGTCTTGTTTCTCTGCCTAGATTCCATAGTTTATGTGTTTCATCATTTTGTGCTAGTACTTTGCATACCGTGTCATTACATTTGTCCTGTCGCCAATGCAGTTCAAAGCTTTGCAGCACTTAAGCTGTCAATGTAGCAAATAGCTCCAATTGCTATGTTTGTTTTATTTAATTTCTATTTAAACAGGGTAATTGCGTTCAGGCAAAAGTCTATTTGACCAGTCAACAGTGGTAAGGCTTCGCCTTCCTTAATGTTTGCCTCAGACTTCGAGGATTGCGTGTCCGGTTTCCTGCCACGGCCCTGTGTGTGTGTAGTTTGCATGTTCTCCCCGTGCTGCGGGGGTTTCCTCCGTGTACTCCGGTTTCTTCCCCCAGTTCAAAGACATGCATGGTAGGCTGATTGGCATGTCCAAAGTGTCTGTAGTGTGTATGAATGTGTATGTGATTGTGCCCTGCGATGGACTGGCACCCTGTCCAGGGTGTACCCCACCTTGTGCCCCATGCTGCCTGGGATAGGCTCCAGGTTCCCCGTGACCCTGTAGGATAAGCGCTATAGAAAATGGATTGATTGCAAACAGGTGTGAAGGCAGCTGTGCTGGTGAAAGTGACCTCTTGTGGTCATGGTGAGAAGTACGAGTAGTGACTGAAGAAGGTCTGAGATCATGATTATGTGGTCATACAGGATATACAGTAGATTTGAGATGTATGGCTGCTGTCTGATTGCTCGATGGTGCCACATGCTACAGTTTCTGCAGATCAGGGTCTTGAGGAAGATGGATTAAGCAGATTAAACCATTATGCCTGTTTACAAGAGCACAGCATAGCATACCCACCTCTCAGAAGACATACAGGTTGTTGTGATGTTAACAGACATGTGTCCTTAAACAAGGTTACTGAAATCGATGCAGCACCCAGCACCCGTTTTGAAAGATACACGATTACCATCAAAGTGTTAAACCACGGTCATTCTCCTTACCCCATTCTTGTTGAGTAGTACCATCAATCATACATATTTTGTTCCTTTAGTAAAGTATATAGCCAAACGTATGTGGACACCATATTATCACACCTATATGAGCTTGTTGGATACGGAGTTCTCCCACTTTGTGGCTATAAAAGCGTCCATTCCTCTGGGAAGGCGATTTTTATACGATTTCATAGAATGGCTGTGGGAATTTGCGCCCATTCAATCTAAAGAGTATTTTTGAGATCAGGCACTGATAATGGACAAGAAGCCCTGGCTCGCAAGTGATGTTCCAATTCATCCTAAAGTTGTTCATTGGGGTTGAGGTCAGGGCTCTGTGCATGGCCACTGGAGTTCTTCCACACCAAGCAGGTCAAACCATGTTTTTAATGGACCTCACTTTGTGCACAGGGGTACAGTCATGCTGGAACAGGAATGGACCCTCCCCATACTGTTGCCATAAAGTTGGAAGCATACAGTTGTCTAAAATGTCTTTGTATGCTGCGACATTAACACTGGAACTAAGGGGCGTAGACAAACCCTGAAAAACAGCCCAAGACCATTATCTCTCCTCCACCAAACTTCACTGTTGGCACTATGCAATCCAGCAGGTAGGGCTCTCCTGGCGTTCACTAAACCCAGATTCATCCATCAGACTGACAGCTGTTATTGCTCCTAGCCACTTCCATTTCACAATGACAGCACTTACAGTTGACCAGAGCAGAACTTGCATGGCAGAAACTTCACAAACTGACTTGGGGCAAAGGAGGCATCGAATGTCATCCTGCAAATTCATGCTATGTGCTGGATTTTATGAACTCGATAATTCAGAGTGCTGTCCATATATCTTTGGGCATGGTCATTGGTAGCTCAGTGATTAAGACGTTGGACTACTGATTGTAAGGTCGTGAGTTCAAATTCCAGCACTGCCAAGCTGCCACGAGTGGGCCCTTGAACAAGGCCTTTAACCCTCATATGCTCAGATGTATAAAAAAAAAAAAAAAGAGAGATAAATGTAAGTTGCTCAGGATAAGAGCGTCTGCCAAAATGCCATAAAATGTAGTGCATATACACCTACTACCTAAAACATTGCATGCTGTTACATTTAAATCTTTTCACATCTCCATAAAAAAAAAATACATATTTAAAGGTCCAAAAGGTAAGATACCACCCCAGTGGCAAGGACAGGCACAGTTTTGTACCCTTATTTCTGAGTTATAGTTAGTACAGAGATTTATTTATTTTTTTTATGTTCCAGTTTCTCATCTTTGAATGAATTCGTACAGACTGAGCACTTAACATTTATTTGAACACACATGCAAAAGAACCATGCAACAGTTAAACGTCAGTAAAAATGTTGGTACATTTTAGGATAAGGTCTGATATACGACGACAAAAAAAAAATAATAATAATAAAAAAATAATAATAAAAAAAAAAACACCCAAAAAAAACAAACACATTTTAACAGTGGAGTTTTAGCTTTGAAGAAACTTCCTAGTTTCAAAAGCATAACAATACATTTCAGAAGAAAACGCCATACAAATGACGTATGGATCCATTATGCTATGGCTTTAACAGTCCTGACTTTAAAGTGGAGACCAAAGCTCGATATAAACCCAGTATTAACTCAAATCAGTCGTGAAAATGGATGTAGCCTGGTTGTAGAAAATCTCCACTTTAATTGAAGAGCAGGCTTAAACACTGACTTTTTAAAAAACTTTTTTTTAAGCAAATGTTCTGTCAAAAAAGCAAAGTGAATGTTTGCCACTATTGTATACTATGTGTGTGTGTGTGTGTGTGTGTGTGTGTGTGTTATTGGTTTTCGGTCTCACGGAAATGACTCATCTAAGAACAAATAACCGATGTCTTGGCTTCATTGTCTGTGATCAACATTAGTTTATAAGAAAAATAAAACAACAAGGATCTAACCGTTACTTCCTTCCACAGCACAACTGAGTGTGGCATAATAGCCATCGACAAACTCAAAAAGAAGAAGAAAAGACATACATTTCACAGTGACAGACCACATATATCGTGTAGAAACTTTTATGAATATACACACAGTATAATGTGACACATGATGTTAGTGTAGAACAAAAATGAATAAATAAAAATATATTTATAGCGGCAGTTCTGCATGTAAGGTTCTGCAGTTGTAACAGGGAAGGTTGTCAGTTCAAATAGCAGCATGGTCCTAAACTCTCCACTGCTCAAGCGCTGTATTTGGAATGTATACTGTATTTCGGATTAAAAACAAT
This sequence comes from Stegophilus panzeri, assembly GCA_024331685.1. Classification (NCBI taxonomy): domain Eukaryota; kingdom Metazoa; phylum Chordata; class Actinopteri; order Siluriformes; family Trichomycteridae; genus Stegophilus; species Stegophilus panzeri. The sequence goes on from JANDJT010000071.1 coordinate 20,767,746, forward strand.
TTGATCTGTGTAATGTAAATATAGTCGTACTGGCAACTTCTGATAGCTCACATATTCAGCAGATGGACAGACGGTCATCCAGTGACTTCCTGTAACTAGAATCAGACCAGTGACATTAGACTCTGCGATCCTTCGACATCCCATAATTGCATCTCACAATATAGAAAACCTCCAGATCCGTAACACATCGTACCCCCTGGCCATTCGCCTTCTAAAGCTAAAAAATAACCTCACAACAGTGGCTGTTTTCCAAAATGCATTATGCGAATACATTAATCCCTACAAAGTCATTCACTCGCTCGCTAATAAAAACGCAGAGTCGGTCGAAACCGTTTTAAACGTTAGCGAAAGAGAATATCCCGTGCAGGAATATCGGAGCTTGACTCGTGAGTTCGTATCTAGATAAATTATCCAGCTAACGATATAGGCTGAACGAGAAGTATAAAGAAGTAGCACTTGGTTGATTGCATTTAAGAGTACAAGACCAGAGAATACGCTGCCTTGAAATAGTACTCTGTAGACTTGAATGCAAGTGGCAATTTCAGCATTTCCTGAATAACTGCAAGCTCAGTGACATGAGCAGCTGCATCGCAGGCAGCTAAAAGTATCATAAAAATACAACAAAAATAAATAACCGATGAATGCGGTTCACATGCGTGTAAAATACAACGCTACAATGAAAAAAATCTGCATGTCAGGATCTTTCGATATGCACTACGATATGTACCCCGATCAATCACGAATAAATAACATGAACAGGAAATGAGGAGCAGCAGTACATGCTAATATTCTGGTCCTATAAAACATTAAGGCACCAGAGGTATCAAAAAACATTTCTGGACTTCGCGGTTTTGACTTTTGAGTGTTCCGAAGGCATTCATAGTGAGTGCATAAAACATATTAGGAGGAAGAGGGATCGAACTCGATCACATCTCAGGCTTGAGCGCTGGTCATCTTCTGCAGCAGAGGGATCTGTCGAAGGGGAAGATGATCAAATTAGCACTGATCTTTTGGTTCGGCATTATTACTAGTCATGAGATTCTGTGTAGATAACAGGAGAAGTGTGCATCAAAATGTTTAGACAATTTTTAAGCACATTTCTGAAAGTTCAGTAAAACAAGTTGAGTAATTCAATCAACTACAAATACTGTGAAGATAGAAAGGATTTGACTATATAATAATATAATATAATATAATATAATATAATATAATATAATATAATATAATATAATAATAGCGCACTTATTATGGGTTTGAAACGTGCCTAATTTTGTTTTAAAGGTCTCATACAATAGATTTGCATGCATCCAAGATCAAAACTCACTTTAATGTGCTCATAATTTAAACTGCAGCATTACCTTTCCCCCAGTGACTCAAACGACTCGTTAAATGATTCGTTCTAAAGGATTCATTCTAAACTCCTCCTTTCAGAGAGCATACTCTGCTCTGATTGGTCAGACGTCCTTTTTGTTTCAAAAAGGAAACTACCACTACCGTAAACTCCGTCTGTTCGCGAGCAGCCAATGAAGACCAGAGGCGGGGCTTTTTGTTACAAAACTACGTAGGTTAGTACAGGAAGTAAGTCTGGAATCACTAACGACTCGTTTTAGCTGTTCAGAATCGATTCCTTCATTTGGGAGTCGATAACTCGGTTTGTCGTGGTCTTTGATTTTTGAAATTTGCAGACTTTTTACATTCACAAACAGCTTTATAACACACCACATGAAAGGTAATATTTGAAAAACCATAATAGGTGCACTTTAAAGAAATCAGAAACAGAGCCACCCAAGTCTGAGCCTCATAACCATGCCTTAAGTGTTTGCTTGTTTGTTTATATTTTATCATTGAAATCAGGCCTATATATTTTTAAATATAACAATTTATTGTGCATATTTTGATGTCATAAGTTGATGCCCAGTAATATAACAGTGTTATTAACATTAACGTAATGGTAATGAGACGTGTCAAAGTTTGATGTCATAACAGATTACGCTTATCTTACACAGGGTCTCGGGGAGCCTGGAGCCTATCCCAGGGAATTCAGGGCAACGGACTGGAGGAGGAAACTGGAGTTATCAGAAGAAACCCCCAAAGCGTGGGGAGAGCATGCAAATTCCGTGCACACAGGGCGGAGGCGGGAATCGAACCCCTGATCAGGGAGGTGCGAGGCAAAACCCTAACCCTAGGGTCACATTGTTGAACGAACTAAAACCCCTAAACCACTAGTCATTATAAATGAATTTGTCTTGTTTAGCTAGTTAGGTATGTGGCATTAACACTTAAAAGTTACTGCTTAAAAACCAAGATTTGTTCATATTTGTTCATTCACTCATTCCATCTTCAGTAACCACTTAATCCTGGATCCTCTATTCCGGGCATGAGACGGGAATACACCCTCTACAGGAGTCTAGTGCACGTCAGGGCATCACACACACACACACACGTTCACACACTCATTCACACCTAGGAGTGCTGCCAATCGACATGTTTTTGGGAGATGGGAAGAAGCAGGAAAACCCAGAGGAAACCCACATGGACACGGAGAGAGCGTGTGAAACTCCACACAGACAGAAACCCAAACTGGAGCTGTAATGCGGCAGCTCTACCCACTGCACCTGCTTACGTACCTACAGACTTATTTATCCATGCATTTTCCATACTGCTTCTCCTACACAGGGTCACAAGCAGCCTGGAGCCTATCCCAGGAAACTCGGGGCACAAGGCAGGGGATACCCTGGCGGGGGTGCCAACCCAACGCAGGGCACAATCGCACACCCATTGAACCCTTTGATTTGGAAATGCCAATCAGCCTACCAACCCCAGGGGTGTGAGGCAAACATGCTAACCACTAAACCACCGTGCCCCTCCCCCATCCTTTATAACAATATCCTAACCTATTTGTAAATCCATGTGTAAGACTGCTTACGTCACGGTTATCATGGTAGCCCGTTTATCACCGATCGCACTGGTTTCTTTCTTTTTTTTTCCTGCCCCGCTCTCCTCATCCCCTAAACATATTAAAGCTGTTCCTGAATATAAAACAGTATTTACATGCTTCCTTGGCCTTTGTAAATTCAGAAGTTCACAGTTGGTTCACATCATCCCCGTAACCACATGAGAACGCTCACGACTGGTGAAAATGATCCGAGTACAGAGCAGAAACAAAGAAACAAGAGGTACATGGCTGACTGTTTCATTATATTTATAGCATAGTGTTTTTCTTTTATGATCTAATCTACACACTGTTTTCTTTTCTTATGTGTGATCACTTTGTGCCAGCCTTCTCTAATTAAATTTGTAAATTTGTCAATCTACCAATCACTAGATTCATAATTCTAAATGTTTGGTGAGCTGCTGTTAATCTTCTAATTTGTAGAAAAAGTTAGTAAAATGTAAATATTATTTTGGGTAATATTAGCTTCTTTCACGAACGGTTTAAAAATGACGTTATCTGCGTTCTTTCTCCAAATGAGATAGATTATCAGCATCTATCAAGGATTAGCACAGATTAGACATCACTGATATCTGATTACATCGTTCTATCACTCAGTCCTACTAACTATAGAACAGATGTCATTATTGTGTCAAAAATGCACTCTATGACCATAAGTATTGTGGACACCCAACCATTACTTCCATATGTGCTTGCTGAACATCTCATTCCAGACTTAGTTCCCCTTTGCTGTTATAATATAAGTATTCTTCTAGGAAGACTTTCGACTAGAGTTTGAAGCGTGGCTGTGGGGATTTGCCCATTCAGCTACGAGAGCATTAGCAAGGTCAGGCACTGATGAGAAGGCCTGGGGTGCAGTCAGAATTTCAATTTATCCCAAAGGTGTCCAGTGGGGTTGATATCAGGGCTCTGTGCAGGACACTTGAGTTCTTCCACTCCAACCATGGCAAACTATATCTTCATGGATCTCACTTTGTGCACAGGGTAAGCTTGCTGCGATAGTATTCCCGGTGTTACACGGTGTTCGGCTGCACACCGATTACATCCCTTGCCCACTGCAGCACCGCCCCCGCTGTCGTTTTTCCTTTTTATAGTAATAAAAATCATTTCGTTCAGTTAGAGAACGGACGCTACAATTAAAAACTGAACGCGTCTGCTCGATTCAGCACGAGCCGAGTCGCAGCACAGACCAGCAGGAGTCAGATTTCATTTAGCACGTAACGAGAGGGAGGCGAGCTGACTGACAACACGATGGTGGAAGACTTGGTTTAAAAAGCTCTATGTTTAATATAAGCAAGTTTGTCATTGTACTGTTTTGTTGTTGTGTTTTTCATTAAGAATAATAACGAACCCACCATTCAAGCAATTACCGCCCCAGAAGTGCTGCTAATTTGAAAGAGAGAGTAAAATTGAAGGGAAATTGTAACGCAACTGCAAACAATGGCATCCCATACAACTCTTGTGCTTCAAAGCTTGAGGCAACAGTTTGGCGAAGAACCACATATGGATGTGATGGTCAGGTGTCCACACACTTTTGGCCAGGTTTATCAGGTTAAAGTGTCATATGTCCGCCAAAGCATTAT
>JANDJT010000071.1:20803397-20813899 GCA_024331685.1 Stegophilus panzeri
TTAAAGAAACTTCCTAAGATGAGGATTAACTTTTTGTATTTAGCAACTTAACTGCGTATAGCTGTATACTGTATAACAGTTGTCATTTTGCATTCAGACCAAAATAATTTACTTTCCACTGCTTGGTAATTTATTGTATTGGCTTTGTTATTGCAGCACAACATTTCAAAGTCCAAGGTCTCTCTCTCTCTCTCTCTCTCTCTCTCTCTCTCTCTCGCTCACTGTCATTTGCCAACAGTAACTAAACGATGCATCTGAATTGAACCCAGCTTTGGGACTCGACACATGCAGGTTGCAGTTACACAGCCCAGACTTGTGTTGGTTAATTGTGAATAGATTAACTAATTCTGGGTTAGCTTCTGCCACTTTGTGATTTATACTTTCTTTTTTTTTTTTTTTTCCTCCCCCCTTCCCCAAGAAGCTGCTATTTTAATTCCATCCATATATTAAGTTACAGTGATTTTAAGGGTAGAAGCCAGTTGTAATTTATGCTCATCTTTTTACAATGCAACGTTGTTAATGAATAAGTTCTAAAGTGAATTAATACATTTTGCTTGTCAACTGCTTATCATAATGAAGACATTGTAAAGCTTGAAGATTAGATCTGACACGATCCTTCATCCGTGTGTTGTTCCAGCTCCAGGGCACAAAGTCAGGTTGCTCTTTATAAAAGTTCCTGTTTCTATGTGAAGTGCCTACACTGGGCGGATGGGGACTGCGTGTATATATGTGACTGCCTAGGGGTAGAGTGCACACTACAAAGATCTGGTGCACTGTTCATGAGCGGGGGACCAAACTGCGTAAAACTACTGATGGGAAGAACGGTGCATGTGTCGCCTCAGGCATAAAAGCTATTTCAATTTGAATATTTGCTGCTGAATCTTTTAGTCTAGGTAGGTAAACCTACGCTGCTGAACTTCTTCTGCCCTTCTATGGATCGTTTGAGGAAGTTCTTTATATCTTACAGAGCACATGTACTCTCAGTAGTACATAACGACGGTTTTCATTTTGTTTCGGACTCACGCCACGGGGGTTTCATCTTGTTCTACCAAAGAACAAAATGCCGCATGAACGGTAGCAGTGTGCAACTGTAACTTAAATCTGTCATTCCAGATACCCATGTTTTTCAGGAATAATGTGTTGCACAAACATTCCCCTCTAACCAAAATAAAGGTTGACTTGCATTTGAAAAGCGTGTCGTTGCATATGTTTGTGTCCTGTTGTCATGAAGATTTGGACAGATTGTGACCGGAGTGGCAAACTTTCCAAGGTTTTAACCAGATGCTTCAGTTGAAGGTGGAATTTATCTGTCTGGGTGCGGTCACATCTCTTGGTCTGTTTGCTGAGCCTGAATAAGAGTGAATTTGGTTTGCACATAATTAAACAAACTAAAAGCCAAATCAATTATCCGAGGAATACGTTGGGTATACGCTCACTCTCTTTCATTCATCGGTGAGAAATACTGTGACGACAATATTGTGTGACCAAGTGTGCACAGAACTCCGGGAAAACTCTAGCACGGTTCTGTCACAATGAGAAGGTGATTCGACCTTGAACTGACCCAACTGCAGAAAAGTGACCTGAACGTGCCGTGGGTGACCCACGAGGTGAGAACAATCCTCACCGCTCCAAGCGAATCCCAGAAGAAAAACATAAGAGTCTGGCCATGTGAGTAACCTGAAGCAGCATAGCGTGTGTTTATACATACGATTATATACGTACACTCACCAGCCAATTCTGTTAGGAAAACTATTACTATTAGGTACACCTGTTTATTCATGCAATTATCCTGTCAGCCAATCATGTGGTAGCAGCATAACGCATAAAATCATGCAGATACAGTTCAAGAGATTTAGTTATGTTCACATCGAACTGAATGACTGTGGCACGATCGTTGGTGCCAGACGGGCTTGCTTGAGTATTTCAGAAACAGCTGATCCCCTGGGATTTTCTTTCAGTCTCTAGAGTTTATACAGAAAAACAAAAACATCCACTGAGCAGCAGTTCACCTTGCAGAAACACCTTGATGAGAAGAGACTGGCCAGGATGGTTTTAGCTGCCTGGAAAAGGTTAAGGTAACTCAAATAACTACTCTTTACAACCGCGGTGAGCAGAAAAGCATTTCAGGATGCACGTCAAACGCTGAGATGGACTCTGGGCACTAACAGCAGAGGAAAATATCTGAGTTCCACTCCTGTAAGCCACGAACAAGAATCTGAGGCTATTAAACAAAAATTGTTTTGTGTTATATCTGTGATTTGTTCATTTGCTATGAAGTAAAAAAGCTGAGTGAGCATCCTCTGTGTGTGGTGATAACATCATTTTTTGCCCAGGGTTATATTCAGCCTCTGTTTTGGGTCATTTTGGATAAAAGCATTGGGCAAATGAAAATTTTAAATATCGAAGGGTTTCCCAAGACAAGAGTGGGACATTCTTGCTGCTGACAAGAATATCCCATCATGCACCTGACAGAGGAGTTTAGGTATCTTGGGATTTTATATTAAAGTGATGGGGGGGGGGGGAGCATGCAATAACAGACATAGATCAGGTTACTGACAGAAGTGTTACAGTCTGTATACCAGTCTGTGGTGGTGAAGCAGGAGCTCCATTTTTGGACAAAGCTCTCTGTTTACCGGTCATCATACCTCTCCTCATCTTTGGTCACAAGCTGTAGGTGGCGATGCTGGGTTTACTCTACAGGTGCATCTCAAAAAATTTGAATATCGTGGAAAAGTTTATTTTTTTTCCCCGTAATTTAATTCAAAAAGTGGAACTTTCATATGTTATAGATTCATTACACATAAAGTGAAATATTTGAAGCCTTTTTTTTGTTGTTGTTGTTTTAATCTCGATGATTACGGCTTACAGCTCACGGAAATCAAAAATCCAGTATCCCAAAATATTAGAGTAAAGAATTTGTAATACAGAAATGTAACAGAGTGAACTGTTCTCACTCTCCTCTGAAGTGAGAGGTGCTGGTTTAGGTGGTTTGAGCACCTTCCAAGGATGTCCTCTGGTTGGCTGCCTCTTAAGCTGTATCGGCCCCCGGGACAGACATTAGATCGCACAGTTGGATTCCCCAGGAGGAGCTTGAATCTATGGCTGGGGATAGAGAAGTCTGGATTGACCGTCTCAGCCTATTACCACCACGAGCCCTATCAGGAAAAGCGGAAGGATAATGAAAGCGTTGTACAGGGTAATGCTTTTGGGCCTATGATGCTATTCTACCTGCCTAATTAATTCCTCCTGGATAGTGTATATCTATAAGAGAATATATTTAGACTGCCTTGACGATACAACACTACTGCCTCTGACAATGCCACAGCCATCCATTGCTGGGTAGTCTAGGAATCAAAATTGGCCGTTCTCTCTGGGTGGGAGGGGTCTTATCCTCCCTCTCCACTATCAATCACAGCAACACTATCTAATTATGGGCGTCTGTGAGCTCGCGTACATGGAAGAGGGCAGATAATGCATTCCTCAGAGTGTGTTACGCCACTCTGTGACGCAGAATGAACAGCAGTCCAAAAACATGTGGTTGGCTAGCTTCACATGTCTCAGAGGAAGAATGTGTTACCTCCTGGCTGGTAGTATTGAATGATAGGGGACAGCTGGCTGGCTGGTGGGTGGGAACTGGCAGGTGAGAAAAAAAAGACTCACTATTCACATATGAATCTGGTGATACATTTGGTAAAGACATTCCATCACAGTGCATTTAAAAGTTTCAGTGCAGGAGTCATAAATAACAGTGATGATAAAATCATCTATAATAACTGGAATAAACACCACAGGTCAATATTAAATTACATATGAGGTGTTATTGCTTCCATCTTCAAGTAAGTACATTATTGCATGGCTAATGACTTTGCATAGTGATCACAAAAGTCCTTAAAGTCACTTTAAGGACAGGTAGTTCCATGGAGCAGTGGTGTTTAGTGGAAAGGATGCATTCTGTATGGGATAGAGTCAGGTTTTTATGGCTGTTGTCCATTTTTAAAAAAAAGTCATAATTTATGTAGAGTCATATGACTTTGTCCCTTTGTCCTTTGGGTAAATCTGTTGTTCCTGGTGTGTGCTGATCAGATGGTGGGTCTGTGAGTTGCTCCAGCTCTGGTGGCTGTTTCACAGCCTCCTCAGACATGTCTGTACTCTCCCTGTTGTTATTTCCATTCCTAGAAAACGTGCAAAGCACATAGAGTAAATCGGTGCTTTCACAGACAGAAAGCACACGTTACCATATCAACACTTAAACATTTTACTTTTAGAATTTTAAACATTTTACACTTTTAGAATCAGTTTAGTTTCAGATTATGTCGAGCGTCCGCTGTACAAGTCCCTGTGAACGAGCTGTTACTATAGAAACAATAAGGCATTAGAAACAGCAAAAATAATGCACAACTTGTGACCAATCAGATTTGAGAATTCAACCACGCTCAGCTTGTCCCGTTACTGAGAAACCAGAAAGTACAAAGTCCGCTGTCCTGATGCCAGTGTCAGTTTTATGTCATTTGATAGAGTGTATCACCTTTACTAGTAGGCACTGTTCCAAAGATGATCAAATGTTTGTATTTAGTTTATGGTGATGGAAATCACAATCCACCGGCATATAACCCACAGTTGTTATATTTATTATTTAGTTCTTACCAGTTTATTAATTTCACTGGACACTTAATAAATAAACAAACAAACAAACAAACAAACAAACAAACAAACAAATAAATAAATAAATAAAGGGGTTAAATCCAAATGACTCAAATAAAAACATTTTTAAAAAAAAGGTCAGCCCATGAATAATGTTAGCTTCGACTTAATATGTATGTGAAAAGTTCAGGAATAAAAGGCTCTAAGGCTCCAAGGATTAGCCAATAAATGAATTACACATTTTAAATAAAGTGCATAATATTCAAATAGCTGGTTATATGTTGATAAAATAAATATGTACTGAGCAGGTATATGGAATTTATTTCAAGCTTGAGATGCAGAATTACTTTGGGGTTGGTGTTTGTGTGCCATACTTATTATCCGTTTCAAATTTCCTCTTCCTGTACAGGGTGCTTTTCTTCATCATGTACAGAAGGACCATGTCACAGAAAAACGCCCCCTGCAGGAGAAAGACAAGAAAAAGCGCATGATATTAACCAGACGTTTTTATCCCAAATGACTTTAAAGTGAGGCAAAGCACAATGCAAACCCAGGGCTGAGCAGCGGAGGGTAGTGGGAAACTTGTACAACAGCACTAGCATAGAACCTTTACTGCTAAGCTTGCCAGATATACTTAAACCCTTTAAAACTGTTGGGTTTTTATTAACTAGTTTCAATTGTTCCTTTATACGAATGCCTGAGTTTTGAACTTGCTTTAAAATCGCAAAAACAAATAAATAAATAAATCTAATATAAATTAACAGCATCTAATCAATAAAGGTTATATGACTACAAATATCAAACTCTGTTAGAAAAACTAATAGAGAACATGCTAAACAACGAACAGTTTAGATTTTAATACTTACAGCACCCATTAACGCAAGACCCGAGCCTATGTTTATGATTGCGGGAATTATATTGAACTTTCCAGCCTGAAAAATGACAGAATGTGAAAAGTTAACAACTTTTAAGTACAAATATCCGAGACTGGCAAAAATATAGGTGCGGTAAGAGGTTCTGCTGCATACCTTGCCATGAACCAGGATGTCGAAGCGAATCCCATACACCTTAAAAAGTGTCCTGTGGGTCTCTCCGTCAGCATTTTTGAAATACCGTGCATATCTAAAAAGACAGTTGTTAAAAGGAGGTGTATCTGTTACAGGAGGATTCTCAAGGTCAGGTTTTGTATGGCATGGAGTTTAAATTTTTTTTTTTTTAATTACCTGAAGTTGTACCCTGATGAGATTGCATTGGCTGTAGCATTCACATCCAGTCGCGTGAAACTGTAGCTCGGGTGGCACGCTGAGTAGCCTTTATCCAGGTCACAGTGCCACTCTATTAGGATTCCTATTGCTCCTCCCTACATAAGGAGGATGTTACTGTAGTCACGTGTAGTGTGTTGAAAAGAAAGCCTAGCTCATTTACACACAGCTAGTCACATGTCCAAATATCTAGTAGTAAGTAAGTTACGTGTAGAGCAGAGGAAGCCTCTCATACAAGTATATATAGTTTTTGAGTGTTGCATGTCCAAACATTGTTGTTCAAACAAAATTGGTAGTGAGCTGCCCAGCTAATGTTGGCAAGCTAGCTAAAAGACTAAAAGCGTGGAGAACAAAACATGCACACCTGGTCGTTAGCAGTGTGTGTGTATTTTTATTATTTGTTTTTTGTGTATTTTGTGTATTATTCAATCTAGCTAGCTAGACTATGTGTAAAGTCTATGTGGGAGCGGGGGCGTGGTCGAGTGTCAGCTGTGGACGGAGGGGAGGCAGGTTGAACCGGCAGATCAGAGTCATTTCCGAATTTAACTTAAAGTCTATGATGTTGAAGGCACAAAGACGTCCCGGTGTGAACAGGCCTTAAAAGATAACACTATATGGCCACTATGTGGACACTTGGACACTCTATGAAGACATGGTTTGAGAAGGTTGGAGTTGAAGAACTCGAGTGTCCTGCACAGAGCCCTGAGCACAACCCCACTGAACACCTTTGGGATGAACTTGGAACACCGACTTCACCCCAGGCCTCCTCACACAACATCAGTGACTGACCTCACTAATGCTCTCGTGGCTGAATCATCACAAATCCCCACAGCCACGCTCCAAAATCTAGTTGAGAGCCTTCCCAGAAGAGTGGAGGTTATTATAACAGCAAAAGGGTGACTAAATCTGGAGTTGGATGTTAAATAAGCACATATGGGTGTGATGGTCAGGTGTCCACATACTTTTGGCCACGGCGTATACACTAAAGGTACAAAAAGTGTGTGCTTGAGGGTACTACCCGAGTGACAAGGAAAGGTAAAGATGAGTACCCATTTTTTGAGACGGACATATATGTTAAAAAAAACAAAAAAAACCCCTAAAAACCTAAACATTATTTGTCCCATAAATTATTTTCAGAACTGCAGAACACAAACTCTACTTAAAGCTGCAGTGCATATTCTAATCAATGATTAGTAGCTTTCAGAGTTTTGTATTTTATAATCAGTTCTAATACTCACCAGCAGGGCCAGGTCTTGAAAATCATGTCCAGTTCTCTGGACTACATCACCAAGCCGGAATATGGGGCAGTAAGGATGAGCGAGCTTATCATATGAACAGTTCTTCAGATACGTGTCATCTGCCGTCTCCAAAACATTTGACCTGAGGACAGAGTTAAGTCATATTAAAAACCAAACACACTGACAGTGTATTATAAATGTGTTATAAACCTTGGTAATCATGTAATAATGTGTTAGATGGCATCAGCAGCGAGCGGTTGCATAATCAAGGCAAGAAAATGCTAATGTTTACACCAATATTCAACACTATTCGATTGTGAGTTATAAAAAAATAAAAGTCATAAAAGAAATAGTTCCATCTGAGCTTGAAAGGGTTTGGTGTTTTGTCTTTCTGAAGAAATTCTTAAAGATATGCGAAAGAGAAGCGGAAGTAAACATATTCTGCTCTCTACACACATTTTCAAACAGAACTTTTAGGTTCCTTCCAATGTATTTTGGCATTTCATCACCTTCATACAATTGCTAATGTATTAAAAAAAAAAGCAAATGACTTACTTTGAGAAGTCAAACTTGGGGAATCTGATGAAGTTCTTTATGTATATGGTGAAGTTTTCAGCTTTTCCTAACAAAGGCGCACTAACAAGACATAAAAAAGTACCGTCTTATATACAGCAAAATGTATGTACAGAAAAACAACTGACCAGGAAAACCATAGCCTCGATGGACTAGCATACGGAGATGAATTTTAGCCACTTATCAAATATATCAAACGGTTTGGCGATCACAGGGTATCTGCAGGTATCAGCACTTTAAACTTAATACTTTTTAAAACCATATACAAGACGTTTCCAAAACAATTTAAGACCTGCACGTCACTTCAATCATGCTACACGATACATCAGCTATAATGGATCGTCTTCATGCATATACATCCATTTCTGGGTTTAAGTAAACTATAGCAGGGTAAAAATATATATACAGTATCTCACAAAAGTGAGTACACCCCTCACATTTTTGTAAATATTTGATTATATCTTTTAATGTGACAACACTGAAGAAATGACATTTTGCTACAATGTAAAGTAGTGAGTGTACAGATATAACCAAATATTTACAAAAATGTGAGCGGTGTACTCACTTTTGTGAGATACTGTATATATATAATTTACTTATTTTTTTAAACGTAGCTATTTTGTAATATTTATATTGCACTGAATAATACTTAATAATAATAATACATTTTTAGTTGAGGTACAAATAGTAATAAATAGTATTATAACAATAGTAACATATTTCTGACTTCTTGACTATGCGTTAGACCTTGTGGCTTTTATTTATTTTTTAAAATTTCATTTCTCATTAGAAATCAGGTGAAATGTAAACCTCTGCCCACAAAAATGTCTGAGATTACTCGAACGTAAAACCAAAGAGAATCTGGCGCGTGTTGTGTATAAATGCAGGTTATAAGCGACTCACAGCACAGACAGAGATGAAGTTGGTGTGGAGCGGCGTTTACGGTGAACCGAGCCGCTCTAAAACAGTGACGAGCCGCACACACACACTGAGTATAACACGGTCACACGGGTTTACCATCTCACACACCAACCAGCCAAAATTAAGACATTTTAATGCTAATTAAGGCCTTATTTTTACATTATGGAATTTAAGACATTTTAAGACTTTTTAAGGATCCGTGGACACCCTGCTATCAGGAATATTTTCTTCTTACAAAACATTAATGCCCTTAACTGCACTGGACTCCTGCACAAATAAATACGTCCCGTTTAATGAGCACAATTCTTCATTTTGTCATAACCATTTAGTCATTTAGCACCGTCTTTCTCTGAGTCTGTGAAATGCTGTTACAGTGTTACGGTTATTTTATTCTTACTCTGGTCGGTTGCTTCGTTCAATGGGGCACCAGCCGTATATTTCACAGGTACCTGTAGAGTTCCGGTCTTTCTTTAAGCAGCGTCCTGTCTTAATTCCTGATGGGAACAAATAACAACCAGACTGTTTAATGTTAATTATTAATGACCAGATTCATTTGAACCTCTGGAGTAGTACACACCATGGCCAGCTATTACAGTGTCTCCTTCTGTGCAGTCTTCATTCCCACGGCATTGACCATCAAGCACCTTAACACTCTACAAAAGAGAAAGTGCACTTGATTCATTCGAACGATACATTATCTGGTGTAGATCTACCATCTGTGAGACACAGAGCGAAAGGCAGGGTTTTATTGTCTGACGCCTTGGCATGCAAGCACGTTTACATGCCCTAATAAACACTATGATATAAAGAGAGTCTGACTGTGACCATATGAGGCAATGTGAAAGGCTTCCATCGAATGAGCCGCTACTACTGATTGGCTTCTTGGATTGGGCTTGAGTGAAAACAGCATGGTGAGTCATTTAAGATTTTCTTCCACATACAGGGTCATGTTTCTTTCAGGAGGTGACAGATGGAAGGAGTGTTTGTGGCAACAAAAGAACGGTCAGAAAACAACGTAGGTTTTATGTATAATTGATACAGACACAAAAGCAACCGTTACTAAATGTTAAACCTGACACCAGCAACACCGCGCTGAGGTTCTCTACTCACAACGACGACTCTAAAGGAAACATCTTCATTTAATGGTCACCACATTAACCTCTAACATTGTACTGAACAGACAGACTCCTCTTATGGTCAATTCTTATATGTAATCTGTATCCTGGCCATAATTTCATCCTAAAGCAGCGTATAACTGAATTCCAATTTGTATTAGTAGGTCTATATGAAATAAAAACGTTGTGCGCTTTAGGTCAATCGAGTTTTGCTTGTGTCTTACCTCAGCACAGTATCCTAATTTCTGGTTTGGGGTTGTGATAAAATTTGTGGTTATGAAGAGCACAGCTTCACCCTGGAGGAATAAAGAGGGTAAAAAAACATTAGTTATTATACATACTAGTTTCGTACACAAGTTTACAACCCTGGTCCGGGAGTACCCCATGTCCTGCACACAGTTTTTCCTGCTTTAACATGCCATTGGGACCAGGGATTACTCTCAGACTAGGGTTGGAAACCTGTCCACAATGCACCTTAACACACACACACGGGTCTCACCTGTTGTGGGATGACATAATCTTCAGGACCCCAAAGCCAGGGTCCGGAGCCTGTCGTGTTCGTGAACGTGACCCCTTTCACTTTAGTTATGACTGAACTCTGCAGAGATTCTTCCTTCTCTTGATAGCCTTTCTTCATCACAAACACCCACCTGGACAGTGATCACATGACCCAATACTACAATGACCACATTCACACACATCATTTACATTTTCATGCCATTCCCAAATAAGGAAGTGCTTCCCCCATAACG
>JANDJT010000071.1:20816203-20832180 GCA_024331685.1 Stegophilus panzeri
GAATGCGTGTTCTAATCTGTACACAAAACAAGTATGGCTCCCATTTTGTTGATTCACTGAGACATACGAAATAATGTTTGTAACATTGTGCCATATCTTTCAATAAAAATATTGAATAAAAAAAAAAAAAAAGAACGTGTGGTTCACGTCCTCCAGGTCCTTCAGCTCCTTCTACAGAGCCACCTGTACGTAAAGCACGAGAAGTCACAGTTTCATCTCACAACTATCTCCTTCTTGGGCCAAAGACCAAAATGGCCTCAGCCCACGTTGATCCAGGTGGTCCAGCGGTTCTTGGGCTTCATAAACTTTTTCTGGTGATTTGTGAAGAATTTCAGTACCCTGAAAAGCGGGCAGTGCTCAGTACTGGTTTTCCATCTTGTACCGAGCCGATCCCTGTGACAATTAATGTAAATAATACTTACTATTTGGTTCATATCCCTGGCTTGCAATAACTGCATCAAACCAGCAACCAGGAAATCTAAGAATTTCTTTGTATTTATTTAAAACATATAGAATATATAATAGTAAACATTAAAAAGAACAAACCTAAGAATGTAAAGAAGCTTAAAATGTTCTGCATGGAGAAGTGGACCAAGATCCCAAGACGTTAGCTTGTCAGAAGAGACTCAGTGCTGGTGTTCTCACCAGAGCAAGTGATAAGAAATATAATGTCACTACATGGTGCAGAAAAACTAGTACATGCTTTTGTCATCTTTATTCTAGGTTGGATTTTTGTAATGCCTTGCTGTCTATAGAACCAATAGATATGACCACATCACCCCTATCTCATCCACACTGCGATGGCTACCAGTAAAAATTCACATTGATGATAAAATACTACTATTGACCTATAAAGCAATGGATGATCTTCCACTGCAGTACCTGGGCAAACTTTTGGTCTTTTGTGATCAGCCACACCTGTTTCAATAAGAAGGTGCAGGCTTTTTGTTGGTAGCTGGAATAATGAAGCCTACTGCAGGGGGCAGAGCTTTCTCTTTTAGTAATAGAATCTATCCCCCCCAGTTATAGAATTGCCTTATTAGTGTTATGGACTTAGAAATAGTCTCAATCTTTAAGTCTAGGTTGAAAACATATTTGGTTAGTCAAGCATTTTATTAATAGATTTGCTCTTAGGTAACAGCAAAGATCTGGAGGGTTTATGGGCATAGAGAGTTCCAGAGTGCCTTCTGGCTCTCCCTTTCACCCTTTTATGCTGTCATAGCTAGTCCCAGCTTGTACTCTGTACATCTTCATTTCCATTACAGGAGCATGCTTACCTAATAATCTGTGACAACCCCCCCCCTTCCCCTTGCTTCTTCGCCTCAGGGAGTTTTTCCTTGACATCGTTGCTTCTGTCTTGCTCATTTGGGATAAATTTAAATTGATTTTTTTTTTAAATCCAGATTTCTGTAAAGCTGCATTTGTGAAAATGTCTATTGTTAAATAAAATTGAATTGAATTGAACAGTGAAACTGTATTTTGCTAATTCTATCGGTAGCCCTACACCATGGACTTAAAGATGGTTGCCATCATACACCATATATGATATCATACACACTATATGGCCAAATGTATACACTGTATATGATGGCGAGGCCACGTGATTTTATCGCAAAAAAATATGATTTATGTCCATTAGGTTATAGGTTATAACATGCTGATCTTTGTTTACATAAATGTGATGGGTAAATACCACTGAGATCTTGACAATTAACCTGAACAGCAGGGATCTGTTGGAGCAGAACTCAGCAGCAGTGAACACAGTGGGGAGTTTTTAACTGCAGAGTGAACCAAATAACCACATCAAGGGGTTTACAATATGAGTAAACACAAAGCCGATACCAATAAGCTATATGTTTGCACTATGAATAAATGAAAAAATAAGTGTACTTATGCATTACTAAAGATCTTTTGTTTTATACCACATCATTATTGAATCTGGAATTTGACTGATCAGAAGGTATTGATTAATTTTCAATAACAGCAGCGCTGACATTAGCTTTGGCTGCAAGTTCCACCACATTATATATAACTATAAAGTGATTTAAAAAAATAAGTATGACATAAAAAATAGGTATAAAACGATAATAAAATAATAATAAACTTTGGGTTGGTAATGCATCACATAAACCCTGTCCTTGATTATTTTCCTATCACAGCATGTCCCATTGTATTTTATTTCTTATTAGTGCACTAAAAGTTGCTAAATTGTAACCAAATGGAACTCTTAATTTGTCAAACCATAATATCGCGGAAGTAATGGGTCTGAGAGTATGGAAGCCCTAAGAGGCCATGCATTATTATTTTTTTTCTTTCTCTTGTGATCACGACTTAATTTTTTCATGATCTCCACAAACTGATTTCTCGTGATGTAATTTTATTAGGAGAAAATCTCATGGGACTGGTGTTGCATACATGTTGGCGTATTCGCTATCGGCATCATAAATTTAATAATTGTCCGCTGTAGAGATGGATTTATCTTCATATTGAGATAGAGGGGTGTTCCAGAGGAGAACCAGGGTTGCTATATTGTCTTCAATGACAAAGTTGTAGACCCGACAGCCTCCTTTTCAAGTATCAGAGTCATTTTATAGTCTTCTTCTCCTTCTGCCTTCAAGTTCTGTCAGAAATATCCTATTTGCAATGTATGTGCACTTGAATGCCACCACAATGCCATATTTACAAGTTAGGACCTTTTCGATGAGCACCAACTTTCAGAGTTGTGGCGTGTCAATGCGGCCACCAATAATGAACATGACGCCTAAATCAGGTGGTACGATTTAAGTGGTAATTTTGCATGCTAGCTTCTCATTTCTTTATTTTCTTTCAGTACGGCAAAATAAACTTCTCTGTCATTGATGATTAAAAAAAAAAAAGTTCTCTCACACTGTTCCTCTGCAAAGCAAACCATCTCAAACCCCCACCCGCCAAAAACCATTTGAATACACACCACGTCGTAATCACCCCTTTGTTTTAAAACTTGGAATTGTAATGGTCTCTACTGGTAATTTGTAGAAATCCTCATAGAATTTCTAATGGTTTTAATGTGAATTGTATTGGTTTTAATGGAAACTGTAATGGTCTCTACTGGTAATTTGTAGAAACCCTCATAGAATTTCTAATGGTTTTAATGGTTATAATGTGAATTGTACTGGCTTTAATGGAAACTGTAATGGTCTCTACTGGTAATTTGTAGAAACCCTCATAGAATTTCTAAGGGTTTTAATGTGAATTGTATTGGTTTTAATGGAAACTGTAATGGTCTCTACTGGTAATTTGTAGAAACCCTCATAGAATTTCTAATGGTTTTAATGGTTATAATGTGAATTGTACTGGCTTTAATGGAAACTGTAATGGTCTCTACTGGTAATTTGTATAAACCCTCATAGAATTTCTAATGGTTTTAATGGTTATAATTGGAATTGTATTGGTTTTAATGGAAACTGTAATGGTAAATCTCTACTGGTAATTTGTTGCCTGCTATTGGTGGCATGTTATGTCTAGTGGATACCATTAAGGATCAATAATTGTAATGGTTTGACTGGGTAGCTGATGGTTTGTAATGGTTTTAGTAGTGGAAACCATTCGAATTTCTGTAAAGGTTTCTATTGTTTTGTTTGTTTAGGTTTTTTTTCAGCAGGGACGACCTCAGAACTCGTATGTACGGATTTCCGAGGACGACATGACGCAAGCATTGATTCGACAAAGAAGAGGAAACGACATTTATTATGAAAAGTAACGAATTTCCGGAAGTCAAGTCTCTCGTTTTTTTTGAGACGTCACACCGAAATAACTCTCTGTTCCCTATCGGAGTGCACTACATAGGGTATGAAGTGTTGGCGTCTGTGTGCTCTACATAGTGCACTATACAGACTGTAGGGAAGTATTTGGGATTCGGCCTGGGTTGTTCCGTTGCATTTGTCACATGCTTATTTAGTCATAGATGTGCTGATGACTGGGTACAAAATCCCCCCCTACACACACACTCACACACACACACACACACTTTACCCTCACCCCTGCTGGAGACTGATTAAATACTCCTGCCTGTGAATAACATGGCTAAGTATGAAGAAGTCAGTGTCTACGGTTATGAAGAATTTTGCAATGCTGTGGCTGAGAGAAAAGGAAAAGACGTCTTTGTGTACTTCAGTGGCGACAAAGATGAGCAAGGAACAAGCTGGTGTCCAGACTGTGTGAAAGGTGAGAACTTCATAGCTGACATTTCAGGATTTATGTACATGTACTGTAATGCTACATCACTTCACTTAACCAACCAGTACATCATTTCCTAATCTGTTCTTATCAAACAGCAAGTCAGGAGCAACTCTGACACAATATAACACAAAATGTTACTCTTCTACTAGTGTACACTGTAATGATTTACAGTTGAGGTCATAAATTTACACACCCCTTGCATAATCTACTAAATCTATTTTTAAAATAATTTCTTTTTTTTTTTTTTATTTAGTTCTGCCCCGAATAAGCTATTCCACATCACAGATGTTTACATCTAGTCCACAAGACACAATAATAACTGAATTTACACAAATTAACCAGTTAAAATGTTTACATACGCTTGATTCTTAATACTGTGTGTTTTTATATTTTGTGAGAGTTGTTCATGAGTCCCTTGTTTGTCCTGAGCGGTTAAGCCGCCCCCTGTTCTTCAGAAAAATCCTCCAGGTCCAGCACATTCTTTACTTTTCCAGAATATTCTGCATATTTGACCCCTTTCCAACAGTGACTCTATGATTTTGAGTGATGTCGGGGGGAGGGGGGGCGTGGGATGATCAGGATGATCGGTGTAAGTCATTATTTTGTTTAAAGATCTTATGTGTTTAAAGAGCCCAGAAGTCACCCAGAAGAGGATGAGTTCCTTTTGTGTCCGGTTTCTTCCGCATGTTGTCTCAGGGAGTTTTTCCTTTTCAGTGTTGCCTATGGCTTGCTCATCCAGGATCTAAATTTACATCTGGATTTCTGCTTTGTTAAAATATTTATTGTTAAAAGCATATATACTAATAGAATTCAAAGGAATTGTGAAACTAAAAACTTTACCTATTAATGTAGCACATTAACATGCTATGCCACATTCAGAATGCCAAGTTTCCTATTTGTAAATACTTTATTTATTTTTATTAGCCTATAAAGTAAGATTTCTCACTTTGATGTATATGTGTATACATTATATATATATAATATGTATAATATATATGATAAATTTGTGCACTTGGATAATTTTGTTTATAAGTTTAACAGCAACTGTTAAATATATGCCCTGTTTTTCTATTTAAATACAAATGTCATTTAACTTGTCTGTCTCTACAGCTGAGCCTGTGGTTCGGGGGGAAATGGCTCATCTTCCTGAAGGCTCGGTCTTCATTTACTGCCAAGTGGGAGACCGGCAATAGTAAGTTATTTCATCAATCATAAAATTCAACACACATGATCTTGTTATTTATGGACGCTTATCCTCACTATCCCTGCACTCCAGCAGCAGCTTGTGACCACATATTTTGGCATGGCTTGAGGACATGAATAACGACATAACCTCGAACTAAATCAACTAGGGCTGCAACTAACAATTATTTTTATAATCGATTAGTTGGCAGATTATTTTTTCGATTAATATGATTGGGGGGGGGGGTGTTTTTTTTTTTGTTTATTTAAAATAAAATCCACAAACTGAGTGTTACAAATATAAACTTCAGATTGAAACTTTACACAACTGTTTGTCCAATTATATAAGACTGAAAAGAACCCAATACACACACACACACACCAGAATATATATTATTCATCCAGGACTGTAGTTTAATTCAGTGCTTTTAGTGCATCCATAAAAAATAATGCATTAATACTTATATATATAATATAAACTAATATTATATATTTTATACTAATATTATTATAGTTTATATATTAATAATCTATACTATATAAATATGCATTACTTTTTATAAAAGGTAACGTTGACAAACAGTAAACTGAAGAAAGTCAGTGTCGGTGACTCTGGGTATCTGTTAAAGTCACGGCGTCGCATTACGTGTGTTTGACGTCATGCTCCGTCGACTCAGAAGCAGCTTATACTTCCGGTTAGTACAAAAAATGTTAGTGTTCCATTTGAGATTATATTACCTTTCTAAAATTCACACACTAGACGGTAGAGTACATAGTGCATAGTGTACGTGTACAGTACTTCATTTGGGACACAACTTGAGTATTTACTCTCTGAAGCATGTTTTTGGAACAGAAGTAATGTAATGAGTAAATCTCCCCCGTGCTGCGCGCAGACCAACTAATCGATAATGAGATTCGTTGACAACGCTTTTCATAATCGATTATTATCGATTTTATCGATTAGTTGTTGCAGCTCTAAAGTCAACAATGACTTATATTATAGGCTCCCATGTAGTGAATTTTTAGAGTAGCACTATGATAAGCAGTTGAGAGTCGGCAGCATACAGTCTAACACAGGGGTTTCCAATCTTATCCTTAAAGGGCCGATGTGGGTTCTCAAAAACCACACAAAAGACTTGAAACTAGCACCAAAGAATTTGATGTTGGAAAAGCTAGACACATTTTTCTTCTTTTTTCACAGTCTTTGTGTTGGAAACACATGAATTTCTGATGTACGGATATTTTCCGTTCCATAATCCCCCTTTCCTTCTCTAAATCTTTGCAATATATCTTAAAATAAAAATGGTTTCGTACATCATAGACACATTATTTAATATAAAACAGGATCTTGGCAGCTGTGGAGTATTTATAAACTAGCCCAATTTGGTGTAAAAGCATGGCCCTGGCAGCTCTGTCATTAACTATCCTGTCTTCTGTTCCTCCCCTGAGTATGGGGCAGTGTGATACCTTCCCCCAGTGGGCCTCTACTAGCACTTGTTGCAGTTTCCATTTTTGCCCACTAGGTGCAATAATAACTCTATGGAAACTAAATTGTGCAACATCTAGAACGGTGCGCAAATTGGCATATGACTCAAAAGGTTACTCAAAAGAAGTAAGTAGTATTTCAATAAAATATAAAAATGTACTGTATATGTTGTGAATGAGGACTTTGTGAAGAGTAACATTTGTTGAACGGTTGATAAATATGGCAGTCCCGTGCCCCACCTGCCCCTATGAACGAGCTGCCATTGCTGCAGTCCGGTAGGGCAACAGCCACTTGGGTAGGCTGTATGCCTGTATTAAATGGAGATAAATTTTAATAAATTTTCCCAGACAATTTGAATGAACAAATTAATTGTCTTTTCTGTTAACTCATAAATATAACATTATTACACATGAAGAACAAGAATTGATATATTTACTAAAGTTAAATAATGAATAATATTTATATATACATAATATACATTATATATTTAATATTTTATAATACATATAATGCCACAATGATTAATTCCAGGTGACTTGAAAACGAACCTAGCTAGACCATGTACTTATATTTAAACATGTCTGTGGAATCGAACAGTTAATCAGCTCAAATAATTGCATTTAGACGATTGTAAGATTAAATAAGACAGGTGTAGTAGTCAGTAGTGCTGAATGCAAGATAAAACCGAAAGGTTCCTTTGCAGTTAAAATGCAGCTCTACAAGCCAGGTGCAGGTAAACATGTAGCAGACATTACTGTAATGATGTATTGTAATATATGCAATTACTGCGATATAATAATGTAATATCAGCACATACAGTGCTGTGAAAAAATATTTGTCCCATCCTGATTTCTTCTGTTTTTGTGTATATCTCATACTAAATAGTTTTAGATCTTCAAATGAAATACAACATAAAACAAAGGCAATTTGCGTAAACACACACTACAGTTTATATTTTTTCATTTTTTTAATGAAGAAAAAAAATTATCCAACACCTATAACCCATGTGTGCCATCTTTAGCAACAATAACCGCAACGAAACACTTCTGATAACTGGAGATCAGTTTTTCCACTTACTTCTAGGACTAGGACTTACTCCTATGCTTTGGATCATTGTCTTGCTGCATAATCCAGTTGCGTTTGAGTTTCAGCTTACAGACTGAAGACTGGACATGCTTCTTGAGGATTTTCTGGTAGAGAGCAGAATTCATGTTTCTCTCAATTACTGCAAGTTGCTCAGGCCCTGAAGCAGTAAAGCATCCCCACACCATCACACTTTCACCACCATGCTTTACTGTAGGTATGATGATATTTTTGTGGAATTCTGTGTTTTGTTTACGCCAGATGTAACGGGACCCCTGTCTTCCAAACAGTTCCACTTTCAACTCATCAATCCACAGAACATTCTTCCAAAAGTTTTGAGGATCATCAAGGTGTGTTTTGGCAAAATTCAGACGAGCATTAATGTTTTTCTGGGTTAGCAGTGGTTTTCACCTCGCCACTCTTCCATGGAAGCTATTTTCCCCCAGTGTCTTTCTCATAGTGGAGTCATGAACAGTGACCTTTATTGATGTAAGAGAAACCTGTAGGTCCATTGATATTGTCCTTGGCTCTTTTGTGACTTCCTGGATGAGCCGTTGCTGTACTCTTGGAGGAATTTTGGAAGGTCGGACACTTCTGGGAAGGTTCACTACTGTGCCGAGTTTTTCCACTTGGAGATAATGGCTCTCACTGTGGTTCTTTGGAGTCCCAGAGCATTTAAAATAGCTTTGTAACCCTTCCCAGACTGATGTATTTCAATCACCTTCTTCCTCATCATTTCTGAATTTCTTTCAACTTTGGCATAGTGTGTTACTGGGTAAGACCTTTTAACCAACTTCATGCTATTTAAGTGTTGATTTGATTGAACAGGGTTTGCAGTAATCAGGCCTGGTTGTGTCTAGTCCAGCTGAACTCCATTATGAATGCAGTTTCACAGATTTGGGGAATTAGTAACTACGGGGGCAAATACATTTTCACACAGGCCCAGTTGGTATAGGATAACTTTTTTGCTTCAATAAATAACATTATCATTTAAAATTGTATTTTGTGTTTACTCAGGTTGCCTTTGTTTTATATTAGATTTTATTTTAATTTCTGAAAATATTTAGTATGAGAGATACACAAAAAGTGAAGAAATTCCCAGAGTGTATTTGTGTAAAAACAAAATAGCATTTTGTTCTGTTCAATAATGAGAATATTGAAATAACAACAGTAAGTTTTCAGTCACCCACTGGCTCTGGCTCACCACCCATGTTTTAACGTTACTTCTGCACTTATGTGCGTTTATGATTCTCTCATTATTGCTAAATGTCTTTTTATGTTGTGTATTTCAGTGTAGAAATTGAAGTGTTCTATCAATCGCTCTTTGTTTGTCTTGTTTTATGTCTCGTGTTTACGCGTTATATATATGAAAAGTACTCTTTCAATAAAAGTTATTATTGTTCTGCCAGCTGGAAAGATCCGAAGAACGACTTTAAGAAGAATCTTAAACTCTCTGGAGTTCCTACTCTCCTACGCTACGGCACAGTAAGTATTCCTTATCAGGGCTATGATATTAAATTTGGAAAAAAAAATTGCCATGTTGTTTATTTTAACATTATGTGTAATGATGGTGTGGTGTGTATAAATGACGTTCAATGTATTATACGTTTTCTCTAGCCGCAGAAGCTGGTGGAGGAAGAGTGTTTCAAAGCGGACCTGGTGCGCATGATGTTCACGGAAGATTAACGCCTCATGCTGGCGTTTTTCTAAATATCGTGACATTCTTCTCAAAACATTATGATTTAACGTTGTACTTTTTCAATGTTTTGTGTCCATGTGATCAGGCAAATACAGTGTGTGTGTGTGTGTGTGTGTGTGTGTGTGTGTGTGTGTGTGTTCACTGTGAGGTGAAGGGCAAAGTCTCATTCTTGCTCTGCATTCTGTATCCGAAGTATACTAAAAGCCTATGTGCTCACAAAATCACTGTATAAGCAAATACGAATATCTGATGCTTTCACTTAAGTGTGAATTCCAGTTTTTGCGCAAACTAACAGTAGAAATAATATAAACTCATTTGCAATCACAGAATGTCATTTGTAACTGTGTACAAAATAAAATGCTTACGAACAGTCGATGGTACAGGTTTGTTGATGAACTCGTTTTTATTTGCCAGGTATGTTAGACATACATTAAATCTGTCTTGGTGAATGAACATGTAATATCTCAGTCCCTCCGGAAATCAGGAAAGCTCTCTCAAAGGAGGCCGTCCATCGACTATTAATTATTTCCATGCACTGCCAGTCCATTCAAGGGCAGGCTGTAAATGAACAGGAATTGCTAGATGTACTTTATTTATCCGAGAAGAAAATTTGAGTATTACAGTAGGTGAAGAAGACGTGATGCTAAATACACAGAATACGTTCACCTAATTACACAGCTTTAAATACAGTGTATATGCAGTACACGGTGCAAAGATATATGTGAATAAGCAAGGCGAAGTGGAGAAACAGTTAAGCGAGAGCAAGGAATGTACACATATGTGCAAATCCATACATGGGGTGAGGTGGGGGGGATGAAGTGGTGCTGGGGCGGCACGGTGGTGCACTGTCATTGTAGCATTGCCACCTCATGGCTCCAGGGACCCCAGTTGGATTCTGAGATTGGGATACTATCTGCTTCTCATGTTCTCCCCATGCACTTGTAGGCTAAAGTGTGAATGAGTGTGTGAATGTGTTCGCATGGGGCCCTGCACTCCATCCAGGGTGAATTTTCCCACCTTTACCCAGTGTTCCTGGGATCTGGATCCACCGCTGTCCTGACCAGGATAAAGGATGAAGAAATGATGACTGGTGCTACTACAGGTTCTCCTCAAGTGGTTCATGTGGATAATTATACGTTTAATAAAACGCTGTGCTGTATTTCTGAGAAACGGTGCAAGATAGCATGTTGGGAGGTGGCTTTGTGAGACCTGATAGCAGTGGGCACAAAAGATCAACAACATCACGTACTTGAGTGATAAGACTTGTTCGGAATGTTGTCCAAAACTGGTACCATCCTCTACTCTGTCACTGAGTCAGTCCTGTGAGCTCACTGGCCTTAAGATGCTGCTCTCACAGCACTGAACAGAGTTCTGGACACAAGACACTGATAGAAAAGCTTCAGTATTCTGCTGCCACACATTAAAAGACCTGAGGCTTCTCAGAAAGGAGAGCCTACTCTGACCTTTTCTGTACAGAGCATCTGAGTTACCTGTCCAGGTACTTGTTGCTCAGGTAGACTCTTAGGGACTTGAGGAAATTGACATGCTAACATATGATGGAGCAGGAAAAAGGTTTAGGATATTAATGACGTTGCTGACATAGGCTATGGAAATGTGGATGTTGGACCGAATGCTCTAGTTCTACTGGTGCAAATGGCTTACATTACAAAACACTGTCAGTTTGGAAATGCCTAGCTACACTATACGGCCAAACGTTTGTGGACACCTGACAAGCACACCCATATGTGCTTTTTGAACGTCTCAATGCAGATTTAGTCCAACTTTGTTTAATAAGAACCACTACTCTTCTGGGAAGGCTTTCTACTAGATTTTGGAGTGTGGCTGTGGGGATTTGCCCATTCAGCCACCAGAGCATTAGTACGGTCAGGTTCTGATGTCAGGTGAGGAGGCCTGAGGTGCAGTCGGTGTTCCAGTTCATCCCAAAGGTGTTCAGTGGGGTTGAGGTCAGGGCTCAGTGCAGGACACTCGAGTTCTTCCACACTAACCTTGGCAAACCATGGGTGCGTCTCGATCAGCTCCCTACGTGGTGAATCAGTGTATATAGTGTACACGAGTTGGGGCACTGGTAAGGACCCTGGCTCACTACACGTCGGGACACTGATGACTCAATTTCCGGCGACATGACTACGTACTCGCGTTGTAAAACCTCACCACTGGTATTTATCAACAACAGGCAGCACCGATATCCTTCTAACATTATATGTCATAATTTTTTTAGCTTAATCGCATGCGTTTCTGTCATGGTACGTCAAGAAGGATTGTTGGCTAGCTAGTGGACTTTTTAAATCATTAAATACTACTTAAAAGTCATTAGACTCAAACAAACCGTATATAGAAGACCAAATAAAGGTTAAAAAATTGCTCACGTAAGTAATCATTTGAAATCTGCTACAACAATGCTAACAAGCTACTTACCTTTAGACGAAGTTGCCTGAGAGTTTGTCCGCCTTTTGAATGACATCATTTAAAGTAAGGGAACATAGTGAGCATGGATACTCCCTGGTTTTTGCGGTGCATTGTGAGATTTTTATTTTAGGGAGAGAACGGGTGTGATCTTGTGGCCGACACTCTGATCAGTGCCCTGACTACTGAACCAGGGAGCTGATCGAGACGCACCCCATGTGTTCATGGACCTCGTTTTGTGCATTGTCATGCTGGAACAAGTTGGGGCCTTTTATTTCCAGTGAAGGGAAGCTATAATGCTACAGCATACAAAGACATTCTACACAATTGTGTGCTTCTAACTTTGTGGCAACAGTTTGAGGAAGAACCACATATATAGGTGTTATGGTCAGGTGTCCACATAGTTTTAGCCATAAAGTGTATAGTTTTAGGCGTCTGTGGCTCAGGCGGTAGAGCGGGTTGTCCACTAATCGTAGGGTTGGAGGTTTGATTCCCGGCCCACGTGACTCCACATGCCAAAGTGTCCTTGGGCAAGACACTGAACCCCAAGTTGCTCCGGATGGCAATTTAACGCCCTGCATGGCAGCTCTGCTACCATTGGTGTGTGAATGGGTGAATGATACACAGTGTAAAGCTACAGTTAAAAAAGCGCTATATAAGTGCAGACCATTCGTTTAAGAAACGACAGCTGTTAAAGCTCCAGTTCTTCTGGTGCAAATGTCTCACCTTACAGAACACTACAGTCATGTGTTGAGTCTAGAAAGGTGTACAAGCCTAGCTGTTTTGTGTGTAGTTTGGAGGAAACACTGAAGTGTTTGAATTGTGAGGAGAAATTGCAATACCAGCATGCACCAGTAGGTGTCAGCAGTGCAGCGTGTAGTGTAGAGGGCGGGTAGCGGCGCCGCTGCTGGAGACGAGGCTAAAAGCAGAGCGCATTCCTGAACAGCGCTCAGTGTGTCGAGTCCTCATGCTTTACGCGGCGGTGAAGGCCGGTCTGTGCGCGTTAAAAACGGACAAATAAGGGGCTCCACAGCGGTTCGGTTTCCGTTAAGCCTGCTGTGGTTTTATTCCGAGCTAGTGGTTCGACAGACGGAGTAAAAATCGTCCGCTACAGTCCAC
Organism: Stegophilus panzeri; assembly: GCA_024331685.1. Classification (NCBI taxonomy): domain Eukaryota; kingdom Metazoa; phylum Chordata; class Actinopteri; order Siluriformes; family Trichomycteridae; genus Stegophilus; species Stegophilus panzeri. The sequence continues at coordinate 20,829,415 of JANDJT010000071.1, forward strand.
AGCGACGATGTCGGAGTTCCTGGTAAGTCTGCTCGGAGAGCGGCTCGTCACCGGAGAGAAAGCCGAGGTGGACGTGCACGCGCTGGGCAGCGGGCTCGCGCTCGTCGGCCTCTACTTCGGCTGCAGCGTGAACGCGCCGTGCCGCCAGTTTAACAGCAGCCTGGCGGACTTCTACTGCCACTTCAAAACCTCCTCCGAGCACAAGGACAAACTGGAAATTGTCTTCATCTCGTCCGATCAGGACCAGAAACACTGGCAGGACTTCTTGCAGGAGATGCAATGGCCGGCGTTGCCTTTTAAAGACAGACACAAAAAGGTCAGTATGAGAGAAGCACGAGCTGATCAATCCCTGCTGCAACATCTGGATTAACAGCAGATTATTTATAATAATAATAATAATAATAATAATAATAAACACCAAAGAAGTGTAGCCTTTTATTCTTTAGTTAAGTTCACCAGATGTTTTTGGCCCTTTATTAGAGATCACAGCTCAATCACATAACACATGAATCAGTGTGCAACTCAAAAGTCTGGATATTTGTAGTAATTTAGTGTTAATTCTTTCTAACAGTGATGCTTGCATTGCATTGCATTTCCTTGCATAACAAGAACCACTAATAATAATGCAGGTTTGATTACTGGATCACTTTATGGCACTGTTTCAACATGAGCATTCAGACTGATTTCCAGTTGTCTTACAGTGCTGATAACCAGTCTAACCATTTTCTATCTCGACTCTATAAACCATCATGTCCTTATTAATAAATTAATGTGCAAAAGCCATCTAAAGTGAGGAAGAACAGATTGTTGTTTAAAAAAAAAAAAGATGATTAATATCACTCTGTTAATAATCCTTAAAACAGTACAGCAGCAAATGAACATCAGACAGCAAAAAAAAAAAAAAAATGTTTGATGGAAACAATGCAAGATGCAAAACAAACATTACACAGTTATTTATTTATTTAAAGCCTAAAAAGGACATAATCACATAATTGCCCAGAGCCTGGTTTCAGGGAGTTGGAGAAAACCTAGAAAGATAGAGTCGTCATTATCTACCCTTAATCTCTGAATGAAGCTAGTCTCTAATAAACACACACCCTTCCACAATAGATACACAAAGTACACAGTGTCTTTTGTGTATGAAAGCAGTGTGCTGTTATTAAGATTAGTTTCAGATTAGACGTAATCTTAATGACAGCACGGTGTAATTGATGTATTACGTTCACACAGCCTTAACATAAAACCCTACCGTCAACACCAGGGTGGTGTTTATTTTCTAAAGCGTCCTCACAGTAACCGTTTCATTCTTTCAGGATTTTATTTCGAGATCTGAAATCATTTCCATTTCTTTTTCTTTCTTTCTTTCTTTCTTTTTTTTTTTTTAAAGTGAGACCATACAGTATGCTAGGCTAGAAAGCATTTCGAAGAATGTGTTGTAATCGCAGGACAAATAAGGTATTCTTCACGTTTTCTGGTGTGAACAGATGAGCTTTTCTCTTTCTGTAACAATTTGACATGATGCCGTTTAAAAAAAAAAATTTAAAAAAAAAAACAATAATAAAAAAATTGTGTAAAAAAAAAAAAAAAAAAGCATGCACTTTGCTAACAGAGCGGATTCTGTTGATAATAATGGTGAGATATTATACAATGGAAACAGGATTATTTTCCTAGGGTTGGATTGGTGTTAAAGAGTAATTAATATGACATGATGCATATACAAGCCAGTATCATCATCGTATCGGTTTACACTTTATAATATGAAAACAATTTAACCACATAGACTTTCTCTGAATTCTTGGAAACAGTTTTGCACCTTTATTTTCATTTGTGAACTATATCGGTTGCAATATAACATTATACGTGTTTTCGTATCGTTTCATGGTATACACCCATACTAGTGTATAGTCTCATCCCTGGTACTGATATCGGATTGCTTTGTGTAATTGTACCTCCATGTTATTTCCCAATTACACACACTGGCGCTTGCTTCCTGTATGTTTTGTTATGATTTATATCCCCTGTGTTAGGAGATGCATCTGGGTTGTGTTCTGATTTGCAACGCTGCTGGTATCAGATCTCGTCCATTGCATCAGCTCAGCCTCTTTCTGCATGTGTTTACATGTTGTTGTCTTTTAGACACACGTTAGCAGTGCGATTACTAAACCGCAGTGCTCTTCTGTTTGAATGCATCGCTGTGTGGAAGTGTGAGTAAAAGCAATTCAGTGCTGTGTGTGTGTGTGTGTGTGTGTGTGTGTGTGTGTGTTTATAAATGATCTGTTTTTACACAGTACAGGTTGGATTAGTACTGCGTTCCTTTCTGGCAGTTAATCGATCATAAGTACTGTTTGTTTGGGAATTGAATCCCCAGTGCCTTCTTTAGGAGACCTCGTGTAGAACGTGAAAACCCCTGATTGTTCAGTAATGCTCTCTGGTCACACGGTGATGACTAAACCTCTTTCAAATGCTAGATTTATGTGCAGTTCTTTTGGCCCTGCGTAATGCTTGCACTCATGACTGCTCCTTCAGGCTGAATTGAGTTTCAAGGTCATGGCACTGGGTTGGAAAGGGTGATTTAAAAAAAATAATAATAATAATTCGGCTTGTGAAAGTACACTGTAATATTATTGTGTGGTTTTTGTTGTTGTTGTTGTTGTTGTTGTTGTTTTTTTAGCCATCGGATGTTATTTGGTTGCTTTCTAGAGCTGACGCTTACAGCATGTAGTTCAGGTGTCTGTACTGTAAGTAAATCTATCTGGGGTAGCTTTT
>JANDJT010000071.1:20848209-20861556 GCA_024331685.1 Stegophilus panzeri
TGTGCATCCATAAAAAATAATGCATAAATACTATATATATATATATATATATATATATATATATAAACGTGGGTTTTGGTTTGAATAAAAGTGTTTCAACTTTTTATTTTTTTTTTAAGCTTACTATTTATGGTTTTCTTAGTGAACATGGCAAGAAGCCAACATTACAAACTGAAAATTAGAAGTCGGCTCCTGAGTGGGAGTTCGCCTTGGCGTCTGAAGATCGTGATTTTGCGTCCTGATGATGCTGGAGCTTTATCTGTGGGCAGGAGTCTAGGGAGCAAAAATGGCCGTGCTCTCTGAGTGGGAGGAGTTTTATGCTCTTTCTGCCATGTCAGTCACGGTGTGAGGGATCGATAGCCGATCGCCGACGTCTTTGAGCACACGTATGCAGAAGAGAGGCAGATGGCGCTTTCCTCGGAGTGTGCTACACTGCCTTGTGATGCAGCATTAGCAGCGGTTTGAAAAGATGCAGAGGCTGCCTTCATGCAGCTCTGAGGAAGCATGTGTTTGCCATTAATCAGTGCTTGCATTCAGAGAAGCAAAATGGTTCTCTTCGTACTTGGAATTACCCTCGATCTGTGTATTTATTTACTTATGTATTTATTTAAGCCTCCAGGTTTTTTTTTAACTAGCGCTTTGCCATGGAAACTTACTCAGTGGTATGCTCTAGAGAATCAGTCCTGAGTATCACAGCTCAGAGACGGTGTGAAATTGTTTTTAAATTATCTTCTGACCTGGAATGACTCACTCTGTGCAGCTCACTGAAATATCAAGAAAAGCAGAGTTGTCTTCACGCCAGCTGTAAACCAATTGGTGCTTTTGATAGATAGATACCAACCATTGATCAATCATTGATCGATAGATACCGGCATTGTAATATTTGAGATAGGAAGGCCATCCATCCATCCATTTTCCATACCGCATATCCTACACTGGGTAATCGAGGAGCCTGGAGCCTATCCCAGGGAACTCGTGGCTCGAGGCGGGGGACAGGGGACGGGGGACGGGGTGCCAACCCATCACAGGGCACAATCGCACACCCATTCACACACTACAGACAATTTGGAAATGCCAATCAGCCTACAACGCATGTCTTTGGATTAGGGGGAGGAAACCAGAGTCCCAAGAGGAAACCCACGAAGCACGGGGAAAACATGCGAGCTCCTCGCACACAGGGCGGAGGCAGGATTCGAACCCCCAACCCTGGAGGTGTGAGGCAAACGTGCTAACCCTTTATAGTGCTTCCTTTATAGTGTATAAAACTTAAAAGTGTATAAATCAACATCATGCACGAACCAGTGTGTGTTGTGCTGATTACTGTATCTATGGCTAAAATGCATTTAATCAACTAATCAGGAATGAAAATTTTAACATCCAGTATAATACCATAAACCAAATGTTTGCATAGCAGCATCTGGTCAGCACGGTTCACATAAATGCTTCGTGATGTGTGGTGACTCCACTTAACAACTCACATGCTTCATCTGGGTCCAATTTATAATTCATGCATATGCCTGCAATGTGAATTCTGATCAGATTTGTGTGTTTGTTAAATGTTGTTACATGCATGAACTGTTGACTAAGATCCTTAACCCTGGCACAAATCCACGATGCTTAAAGGTGCGTTATTATTATTATTTTTACTTTTTGAGCCTGCCCCCCCTTTTCCCACCCATGAACACAAAGCAGTGGTTCTACCAGAGTTAGCATGGTGACTAGTTAGCATTAGCAAGGATTGTCCTGACCTCACTTTTAAGCGCACTGTATAACACTGTGAAAACATCAAATCTGTCTCATAATGATTTATGAGAAAGGTCACAAGGGCAGTTGCTGTCTGTTTTTCTTCTTAATAAGCCCTTATGAGTGCTAAGCTGTGATATTAGAATGTTAGCATGGTGCGGAGTGAAGCTGTGTGAGGGAGTGTTTACAAAATGACTGACAGCATGGCCATGTAAACACAAAGATGCATTCTGCACCGTCCGGCAGAAAAATCCACTAGTGCACCTTGAATCCTTTATGTTTCAAAATTTAGGTTTTTTTTTTTTTTTTTTTTATAAAGTAGAGCTAATTTTGGACCATTGAGGTTGTATAATAATGGATGTACACGATATAGTGGTATATAGTGGAGTGGTATAAAGTCTCTCACACCCCTGGCAGTTTTTGTGATGTTAAATTAAAAAAAAAAATTTAAACCAAGATAATTCATGCCAGAACGTTTTTCCACCCTGAATATGAAATTATAACATAAAAATAAAGTGAAAGACACAAACATTTTAGGGAAAAAGAGGAAAAATAAAAAAGCTTACCATAACCTGGTTGCGTAAGTGTGCACAGCTTTTTATAATTGTGGTTGTGGCTGTGTTCAGAACAAACCGATCGCATTCAGTCTCGTGTTCAAAAGTAATTATCATACAGCTGTCATCAATTCAAGTATTCTGATTAACACCTAAATAAAGTCCAGCTGTTTCTGGAGGATTTTCTTCACATCTTCGTAGATTCGTCTGACAGCCATGGTCCGCAAAGAGCTTACAAAGCATGCACGATGTCTCACTTGTTGAAAGGAATCGATCAGGAGAGGAGTATAAAAGAATTTCTAAAGCATTAGGGTATAACACCGTGAAGGCCATCATTACCAAGTGGAGAAACTGGAGCACCACAGTGACATCAGCAAGAGGAGAAACTGGAGCACCACAGTGACATAACCAAGAACAGGACGTCCCTCTTAAATTTATAAAAGGACTAGATGAAAACATACCAGGGACGCTGCCAGGAGACCTACAGCTACGTTAAAGGTGCAGCAGGAATATCTGACAAGTACTGATTACTCTCTACATGTCACAACAATCTCTCGTATTCTTCAGATGTCTGGGCTATGGGGTGAGGTGGCTAATCGGAAGCCCTTTCTCACGAAAAAAACATCCAAGCGCAGCTAATTCACCCCAAACCATGTGGCGAAATGTGTTATGGTCTAATGAGACCAACTCCAAAAGGTATAATAATTCCAAAAGGTTATGTTTGGCACTAGGGCTGCAACTAACGATTATCGATTAGTTGGTCAATTATTTTTTTCCGATTAATCAGACCGGGGGGATTTCAGTACCATTTTCTTCTTTTATTTAAAATAAAATCCACAAACTAAGTGTTACAAATATAAACTTCAGACTAAAACTTTACACAACTGTTAGTCCAATTATATAAGACTGAAAAGAACCCAATACACCCACACACACACACCAGAATATATATTATTCATTTAGGCCTGTAGTTTAATTCGGTGCTTTTTGTGCATCCATAAAAATAATGCATTAATACTTATATATATAATATAAACTAAGTATACATCTAAGTATATAAACAGTAAACTGGAGAAAGTCGGTGACTCTGGGTATCTGCTAAAGCTAGCAGGGTCGCATTACGTGTGTATGACGTCATGCACCGTTGACTCAGAAGCGGCTTATACTTCCAGTTAGTACAAAAAACCCATTAGTGTTCCATTTGAGATGATATTACCTTTCTAAAATTCACACACTAGACGGTAGAGTACATAGTGCATAGTGTAAGTGTACAGTACTTCATTTGGGACACAACTTGAGTATTTACTCTCTGAAGCATGTTTTCTGAACAGAAATAACATAATGAGTATATCTCCCCCGTGCCGCGCGCAGACTAACTAATCGATAATGAGATTCGTTGACAACGATTTTCATAATCGATTATTATCGATTTTATTGATTAGTTGTTGCAGCTCTATTTGGCACAAAAAAGCACATCACCAAAAGAACACCATCCCCACGGTGAAACATGGTGGTGGCAGCATCATGCTTTAGGGCTGTTTTTATTCAGCCAGATCTGGGGCTTTTATCAAGGTGGAGGGAATCATGAATAGCTACAAAATACCAGTCGATTTCAGTGTAAAACCTGTAGGTGTCTGTTAGTAACCTGAAGATGAAAAGGAATTTCACCTTTCAACAGGACAATGACTCAAAGCATCCATCCAAATCAACAAAGAAATTCTTCACCAAAAGAAGAGCAATGTTTTTGAATGATCTAGCCAGAGCCCAGACCTGAATGTAATAAAAATCTGTGGGGTGACCTGAAGCGGGCTGTGCACAGGAGATTCCCTTACAATCTGACGGATCTAGAATGTTTTTGCAAGAAAGAGTGGGAAAGTATTGTCAAGTAAAGATGTGCCGCTCTGATAGACTCTTACCCAGTAGGGCAGAGTGGTGTAATAAAATCAAAAGCTTCTTCAACAAAGTGTTAGATTAGGGGTGTGCACACTTTTATACGACTATATTAGTTTTTTTTATTTTTCCTTTTTTCCCCCCTAATAAGAAAAGTTCTGTTTTCCACTTCATTTTTCTACGCTGTAACTTCACATTGAGAAAATCTGGTTATGGAACGATTTGAGTTATTTTTATTGAGTTTCGTCTCAATAAGCTTTTAAAAAATCATCAGCATGAAGCATCAGTTTCTTGGACTTCCTGTCTGCCATATAACGCTGATCACTATATAATTACCATGAAACGAGGCTGGGCAACTCTCATGCAAATGTCAGCCTTACCCTACTGTAAAAAAACGGTTACGAAAAAAACCCCCCACTCATTTATTTCTTTCCCTCTTCAGTCTCAACAGCTTCAAGTATTAAATGATACAATTTCCTTAAAACGCAACCAGATATGAGCGCCACGTCCAAACCAAACAGCACATTTCAGCACCCACATTGCACTCGCGTCAAGAGAGGCATACTTTTTATGTCATCTCATCAGTAATAAATATTTCAGCACACAGTCATGGATTGTTTGACGCCTAAATTGACCATTAAATATTGCCATGTTTAAACAGGAAATCTATAATGAACCTTGATTTATTTAGATTTCATTTAAATATAAGGAGATGGGTACAGGGACAATCCTGGGAAAAACTGGGTACAAGATGGGAAACCAGTCCATGCTGGCACACCTCCACATATTCACACACTCGTACACACCTATGTATTATATATGGACTGAACATTGTCTGTGAACGGGTGTATGAGCAGATGTGGACTGAGTTTGTGCTCATTGATTTGCATTTTGATTGCATGTGTAATGGAGGTAGCAATCTAATGCTAAGGGGTGTGTGTGTGTGTGTGTGTGTGTGTGTGTGTGTGTATACAGTATGTGTGTTAGAGAGAGAGACACACAGAGACGGAGTGAGAGAGGGAATTGGGGCAGAGAGTTCTAGAATGCTGTGTGTTTGTGTGTGTCTGAGAATGTGTGTGTGTGTGTGTGTGTGTGTGTGTGTGTGTAAGGACTCAAAGCCACTCCCCTCTCGTGGCCTCCTTCGTTCTGCCTCCATTTTCTTCTTGCCCTTTTTTTTTGGTTCACAGCTGAGAGCTCAGCCAAGCTAAATATCTGGCTTGGCCTCAAAACATGGAATATTTTAGTGGAGAAGAGCAGAGCGGTTTACACCAGTTTGGTTTGAAGGGTTTTCTGCCTTTTGTGGCCTAGTTGTTGTGGAAATCTTCACCACACACTGCCATTGAGCTGAATTCGCATACTTCTTCCTGGTGGATTGTACATCACTAGGATGAATGATATGTATGATATTAAACACAGAAATCACGATTCTTACTCCGGGGAATTTGATACAAAATTGCTTTTTTTGTGTGTGTTTGTTTGTTTGTATGGTGCTGTGAAAAAGTATTTGCCCCCATCCTGATTTCTTCGGTTTTTGTGTACATCGCGCACTAAATTTGTTTAAAATATTAAAAACAAAATCTAAGATAAAACAATGGCAACTTGAGTAAAACACAAAATACTGTTTTTAAATTTATCCAAAACAGTTGTCTAATACCAACTGGGCCTGTGTGGAAATGTATTTGCCCTCATAGTAAATCCTCAAACAAAAAAAAAGAGAAGGTACACCATCTGATGCAGTGGTGACGCAGAGGTTAAGGCTCTGTGTTACTGATCGGAAGGTTGGGGGTTCAAGCCCCAGAACTGCCAAGCTGCCACTGTTGGGCCCTTGAGCAAGGCCCTTAACCCTCTCTGCTCCAGGGGCGCTGTATCATGTCTGACCCTGCGCTCTGACCCCAGCTTCCTAACATGCTGGGGTATGCGAAGAAAATAATTTCACTGTGCTCTAATGTATATATGACCTATCATTATCATTATCATGCTCCGGCCAATTTGACTTGAACGCACCTGACATTGTAATTATGACTTCTCAACTCATAAATGCGAACTTCCCTAGTGTGTGGCTATAAACAAGACACTTTTAATTAATGCCACAGAGTCAACCAGTGAGACATGTGTTTTGAATTTGACATGAGGAGAATTACCAGCATACTTCTCTCTCTCCAGTCTGCCATGTAGTCTGTTTGCTAATCAGACCAGAGATGGCATGGCATGGCAGGGTTGCAAGGAGAAAGCCACTGCTCTCTAAAAAGAACATCGTGCTCTTCTGCAGTTTGCTGAAGATCACGTGGACAAACCAGAAGGCTATTGGAAAAACGTTTTGTTGATGGATGAGACCATAACAGAACTTTTTGGTTTAAATGAGAAGGATTATGTTTGGAGAAAGGAAAACACTGCATTCCAGCATAAGAACCGTATCCCATCTGTGAAACATGGTGGTTGTAGTATCATGGTTTGGGTCTGTTTTGCTGCATCTGGCCCAGGACTACTCACTGTCATTGATGGAACAATGAATTCTGAATTATACCAGAGAATTATAATGAAAATATCAGGACATCATTTAGAGTATCAGCATAGTTTGGTCTCATTTGTTTAATTGGGTTCTCTTTATCTACTTTGTGGACTTGGGTGAAAATCTGATAATGTTTTTAATAATGTTATAATGTTATTTCTGCAGAAATACAGAAAATTCTAAAGGGTTCACAAACTTTCAGACTGGAGTAGGGACTCGGGAGGTGAACTAATCATTTCTGTTTCCTGTACCGAGCCTACGGGACTGTCACGTGACAAAAGAATGAACAACTCGGACCAGAGATCCCAGTTGAGTGGTGAATTAATCATTTCTGTTTCTCATAAAGCCATTGTCCTTGGCTACAGTATCGTTTCTCCCTGTGATTTGGGGATTTCCTCCCTGTGGTTCGGTTTCCTCCCCCAGTCAAAAGACATGTGTTGTAGGCTGATTTGGCATGTCCAAATTGTCCGTAGTGTGTGAATGTGTAGTGTGTGAATTGTGCCCTGTGATGGATCGGCACCTCATCCAGGTTGTCCCACACCTCGTGCCCCGACTTCCCTGGGATAGGCTCCATGCTCCCCCGCGACCCTGTGTAAGATAAGTGGTACGGAAAATGGATGGATGGATGGAATATGATCAAAGTTTCCGTCAGTAGATGTGTTTGGGGGAATTTAGCTGTTGAAAATGTACCATTTCAATTTAATTCTGCTCAAATCAACGAAAGGAACAAAATGACGAATAAAGATTTGTTCATTTTGCTGAACAAATAATGATCCAGTCTTCTCATCACTACTACAGAAGCCATGTTGGTTCATGTCATGGCGAAAACAATGACTTTTTTTCATGTTAATCGGTACTGCTACAGTATTTTGGCACGTACAGTTTTAATACTTTGCTGGGTTCACATCTGGGCTGCAGTCTGTCAGTTGATGTCCCATGGTCAAAAAGTCTCCTACTGCCTGTAGGTGCCCGTTTCCTCCGGGTGTGATGTAATCGGGGAATATTTCAGCCGTGTGGTTTTGCTTTCCAGTCCTACGCAGCTGGTGTTCTTTCTCTTTTCCTGCTCGGCTTTTTGAAGTGATCCTCACGAGTGGTTTTGGCCTTGATTGGCGATCTGCTTGTCCCAAAACAGTTGTTGTAACTGAGATGCCATTGCCTCATAGCTCGAGGTTCTAGAGGTGCCCATGGGAAATTAAAATCAGAGGAGGCAGGCTGAGGCAATCTTATGTCTCAATCTTTGTGTAATCTTTGTGCTCTCGCATAAAGAGGCTGAGTAAAAGCAAAACAAAGCAAAAAAAGAAGTTTACTGAGGCTACATTCTCTAACTTGACCGTCATTACACAATCAAGCATATTCATCCTTCAAATAAATGTTCTCCTGCATTCATGATTAGGATTGTTGGATAAAATATGGCTCCGGTGTGTACCTCTTTGATGGCTCGTTATGTTTTTCCTGTTTTATGTGCTCTGGGGTTGCTTATTCTGAAGGTTGTTCAGCATCCTAGGCTCTCCTCCTCTCTGGGTTTCCTCTGGTTCCTATGGTTAGTGAGCTTCCTTCAGTCAGAACGTTTGGGTTTGAGGTTTATACTTAGTGGTGGAGTTTAAGTTTTTTTGTGGTTTGAGTTGGCATTGTGTGAACGTGGGGAGATGGAAGATGGACACAGAGAGGTATAGCTTTTCTGTTTTTTTTTTTTTTTGTTTTTTTGTTTTTTTGTTTTTTTTCTGCAGAGAAGACCATCCATTTATCTATTTTCCGTACCGCTTATCCAACACAGGGTTGCAGGGGAGCTTGGGGCCTGTGTCAGGGAAATCAGGGGCACAATGCGGGGGACACTCTGGACGGGGTGCCAACACATCGCAAGGCACAATCACGCACACATTCATACACGACAGGCAATTTAGAAATGCCATTCAGCCTACAGTGCGTGTGTTTGGACTGGAGGAGGAAACCGGAGTACCCGGAGGAAACCCCCGAAGGCCGGGGAGAAAATACAAACTCTACACACACAAGGTGGAGGTAGGATTCGAACCCCAAACTCCACAGGTGCGAGGCAAACATGCTAACCACTAAGCCACCTTTTTTTTTCTCCATGGTTCTGGCAAGATAGTTTTGTTGTTGTTGTTGATTTTTTTCCCCTTTTTCTGTGGTGATGAGAGACAGTTTTGTTTCTTTATTTATTTCCCCCCTTTTTCCGTGGTGATGAGAGACAGTTTTTGCTTCTTTTAAGCATGAACAGTTTTCTGAAAGCCTCGGCAGTTTGAAACATAAATACCGTTAAAGTTTAATTGTCTTTGGGGAAAGTCGGAGGGAGTGAGAACAGCCGCTAGTGTGAAGAGGACCAAGATTTATTGCGAGGGTGAGACGGGGGTGAAAGCAAAGACACGGTTTTGTTTCTTTTCTCCTTTGACTGCTTCGCTCAAGCCCTTCACCAGAGACACAAAGGAGCGAAGGGAAAAGCCGCCTCACACTTCCTCTAATCACACCCCCCCCCTTCCCTCTGTTCCTTTCTTTTATTCTTTCTCTTTTTCTCACTATGTCATGTCACGACGTCTAGTTTTATACATTTGGTTGTAATTTTCTGCCACTGCTTTATTCATAGCACTAAATCTACATGTGGAATTCCATCCTGTGCAGTTTCTACTCTCAGATTATATTACTGGATCTGCCATACTGGTGTGGTGGTGGTGGTGTTTTTTTTTTGTTTGTTTGTTTGTTTTCTGTCTCCACCCTCAAGAAATTTACCTTCTGTTTTTATCTCAGAAAATTCCTCTGTAGCATATCCAAGGATTTCATTTAATACGATACACTAAACAGACTTTCGATTCGGCACTTTCTTTTTTCAATAACGTGCGATTCATTTGATCTTCAGCATAGTGCTGAGACGCATCACATTATAATATCGATATTGTGTTAAATTGTCACAACACTCATTTCTGCTATATTGCTACTTTCTACAGTATTTTAATAACCATTGCAACAGATTCAGAATTCGTTTGACCTCCTTTTCACTGTGAACTCATTTTTGTTAACATTAACTAGGCATTATCGAACTCTCTACATTGTACAAAGTACTGTGATATAAGTTTTTGTTTGGCATAGTATTTTCTTCCAGTGTGAACAATTCAGTATTACTTTAATTGTTTTAAGATGCATTGCAACAACTTCTCTCTGAGAAAAACGATGGGTCAGATCATTTCGCACTAGAACGAAAAAGAAACTAGTTTTCAATTAAAAAGAAACTTATTTCAAAAAAGACAAAGTCCTCAAGCTGATTAAACGAAATATTATAACAAGCTACAGGTATGCAGCTTTGGCGTATACGCAGCTTGTAGTGTTCCGTCTTATCCATCTATCGATTCATTATTGGGATTGAATTTGAGTTTGTATGAAACTGATTAGCACTATTTCCATGCGTCACTGCTGTGATTATATGAGCAGGGTGGGCTTGTTGTTGGTTGTTGGTTTTGAGTTCACTTTCGTCGCTGTCTTTCTCCGGAACCAAAGCAGAATGTCATCTTGTTTTCCAGAAGAGGAAAAAAAAAACCCTCTTTGGGTGGTTAATTGAGTGAGCATAAAGCCAAAAACTCTTAACCCTGTTCACAAGCTGTTGGTTCCTATGTTGATAAAAGGATCTTCCCAACCCTCTGGACTCTTTCTGACACCGAGCAGCGGGGCTCTTCTCTCAGAATTGTCCTGGTGGTGGCTTCCCTGCTGTTCTGTGGAGTTGATGGTCCTTGAGCAGCACTACTGCACACACACACACTTTCACAGGATCTAACAATAGCCTCCTCAGTCCTGGCCCCAAATAATCCTCTCATACACGCTTTACTCTGAATGAGAGAGTGTGTGTGTGTGTGTGTGTGTGTGTGTGTGTGTGTGCAGGCCTGTGTTTGCTCACTGCAAGAGGCTGCATCGGCTCCCGACTCTGTTGTGTTCCAGGAGCATATAAACAAGAGTTCTTTCAACATAGTATACCGTTATTTTAACCTAATATCTCCGTATTAAGACATAATAACCTTGTTCAATATATCTGATTAATTTCATATATAGATTGTGGAGTATATAATATTATCAATAACCAACTGATACCAATAAACACCAATTTATTGAATATGAGGTTCTGAATCTTATTCCTTATGCTGTTTTGCTGCTTGAGTAGAATTCAGTGCTCGAAATGGCCGCTGTGTCCGCTAAAACTGACCGGATTCTATCAAGTTAAGTGTTTGGAGTTGAAACCTTGCCAATACCGGAGTCATTTTAAGTGCGTTATCGGTCATAAAGATGTGTCTGTGTTAATGGAATTCCACTAAAACATCTGGCATAAATTGTTTTTATTATTGTGTTTAAAGATGGTTTTCATGTAGTACTGCCTTTCAAAAGCTACATAGGATATGTACGTTTCCCAGATGACAAAATAATAACAATTTACCTTTGAGTCATCCTGTTTAAAAGTTTACACCCCCCTGGCTCTTAATGTATCGAGTCCATCAGTTGTCCTCAGTGTGAAAAGATGGACCTCGACATCATATACTCGCTGTTGGAAAGGGCTCAAATATGCAGAAGATGCTGGAAAAGCAAAGAATGTGCAGGACCTGGAAGGTTTTTCGTCCAGAAGAAGGACAGTGGGCAGTTTAACTGCTCAGGACAAACAACTATCACAAAACACACCTGGATGGATCATCCAGGTAACAACACGAAGTATTAAGAATGAAGCGTATGTAAACTTTTCAACTGGTTCATTTGTGTAAATTCAGTTATTATTGTGTCTTTTGGACTATATGTAAACATCTGTAATGTGAAATACTGTAGCTTATTCAGCGCAGGACTAAATAAAACTAAATGCAATTTTTATGATGCCTTTCATTTTAAAATTATTTTAAATGATTAACATTTTTGCAAATGTACACTCATGACCTCAGCTGTAAATATTAAGTCAAAATACCAAGATATTAATGAACAAATTACCACGTTTGTTCCCACAACTTGGTGTGAGAGTGTGTGTGTGTGTGAGAGTGTGTGTGTGTGTGTGTGTGAGAGAGAGTGTGTGTGAGAGAGAGAGTGTGTGTGTGTGTGTGTGTGTGTGTGAGAGTGTGTGTGTGAGACTGTGTGTTTGTTCCATTGCTCCTGTCTACCAGGGCATGCTGTGTCTGATGTAAGTTGCGTGTCATGCTGCTGCTGATAAGATTCCTGAAAGGCTCTGATCACCATCAGGACAGAATGAGTTTTCAGGGAGAGGAAAAAGACGGTTAAGATAAACACAATGTTAAAGAGAGTTTTTTTTCCGCTCTCTGTACCTTGACTGTTTCTTTCCCTCTTTTGCCTACGACCTGTTTCCCTCCAGTTTTCACCGTGAATAGACTATAAACATCAGTCAGATACAAAACTGCTTCAGTCAGAGGAGGAGGAGAGCTGATACTATGTTAATTGTTTCTTAAAACATCATCAAATGCAACCCAAATTCCAAAAAAGTTGGGACAGTATGGAAAATGCTAATAAAAACAAAGAGGAGTGATTTGTAAATGTACTTTGACTTGTATTTAAACAAAAAATGTATAAAGACAAGGTATTTGATGTTTTACTCAATCAACTGCATAGTTGTTTTTTTTTTTTAAATATAAAAGTTTATTTTAAATTGATGCATGCAACACGTTCCAAAAAAGTTGGGACAGGGGCAATTTAGGACTAATAGTGATGTGAGAAGTTGAAATAAGAAGGTGATGTGAAACAGGTGAAGCAATCATCTAATCATAGTATATAAGGAGCCTCCAGAAAAGCCCTAGTCCTTCAAGATCAAGGATGGGTCGAGGCTCGGCAATCTGCCAACAGATGCGTCAGTGAATAATCCAACACTTTGAGAACAACATTCCCCAAAGACAAATCAGTAGGATTTTGGGCATTTCACCTTCTACAGTGTACAATATAATTAAAAGATTCAAGGAATCCGGTCAAATCTCTATGACATCTCTGTCTTAAAAACCGTCATGAGTCTGTAATGGAAAGCCTGACATGGGCTCGGGAAAACTTTGGTAAACCTCTGGCAGTCAACACCATTCGCCGCTGCATCCACAGATGTAAGTTAAGACTTTACTATGCAAAGCAGAAGCCATACACAACACTGTCCAGAAGCGCCGCCGACTTCTCTGGGCTCGGTCTCATCTGATATGGACAGTAGCACAGTGGAATTGTGTTTTGTGGTCCGATGAGTCGACATTTCAAATAGTTTTTGGTCAAAACAGCCGTCGTGTTCTCCGGGCAAAAGAGGAAAAGGACCATCCAAGCTGTTACAGCGTCAGGTCCAAAAGCCAGCGTCTCTCATGGTATGGGGGTGTGTCAGTGACCCAAACCACATTCTGCCCGGATTACAAGCGCATGGTTCTGTAAACAGAGAGTGCGAGTGCTAGCATGGCCTACCTGCAGTAAGTCTCCTACTGAGAATGTGTGGCGCATTATGAAGCGCAAAATAAAGCAATGAAGGCCCCATACAGTTGCGCAGCTGAAGAAATGCATAATGGATGAATGGGGGAAAATTCTGCTCGCGAAACTTAACCAACTGGTGTCTTCAAACTCTTAACTCTGTTATTAAAAGAAAAGGTGATGTTACACAGGGGTAAACAGTCGACTGTCCCAACTTTTTTGGAGTGTGTTGCAGTC
>JANDJT010000071.1:20905468-20916117 GCA_024331685.1 Stegophilus panzeri
AGAGTATGTTCAGCTGAGAGTATGGTATGGGTACCTGAGAGTATGTTCAGCTGAGAGTATGTTCAGCTGAGAGTATGGTATGGGTACCTGAGAGTATGTTCAGCTGAGAGTATGTTCAGCTGAGAGTATGTTCAGCTGAGAGAATGGTATGGGTACCTGAGAGTATGGTCAGCTGAGAGTATGTTCAGCTGAGAGTATGGTATGGGTACCTGAGAGTATGTTCAGCTGAGAGTATGGTATGGTCATAAAGTCAGATTTTTACAGAAATATTTTCTGTCTGTTAATAGCCATTAGACATTTTGCATGTTTGTGTTTTTGTGTATATATCTAGAAGTTTGTATAAGTGTATGCAGTTTAGTAAACAGTGCTTGCAGAGAACATCAGCTTTTAGCTGTAGGATGTGAACCAGTATAAACTGTACATTTATTACTAATGTACAAAAAGACTATATATACACCGATCGGCCATAACATTAAAACCACTGACAGGTGAAGTGAATAACACTGAGTATCTCATTACAGTGGCACCTGTTGAGGGGTGGGGTATATTTATTAGGCAGCAAGTGAACAGTCAGTTCTCAAAGTTGATGTGTTGAAAGCAGGAAAAATGGGCAAGCATAAGGATCTGAGCGACTTTAACAAGGACCAGGTTGTGACGGCTAGACGACCGGGTCAGATCATCTCCAAAACAGCAAGTCTTGTGGGGTGTTCCCAATATGCAGTGATTAGTATCTACCAAAAGTGCTCCAAGGAAGGACAACCTGTGTACCAGCGACAGGGTCATGGGCGCCCAAGGCGTGCGAAGCGAAGGCTAGCCCGTCTGGTCTGATCCTACAGAAGAGCTACTGTAGCACAAATTGCTGAAAAAGTTAACGTTGGCTCAGATCAAAAGGCGTCAGAACACACAGTGCATCACAGTTCGCTGTGTATGTGGCAGTATAGCCAACAAGAAAAAAAATCCAAACCTGACTCTGGAAACTCTGTACGATAAATGTTCAATCAACAATTGTACAGTAACGACAATGTTAAAAGACCTGTTAACTGTCAGATGTAAATTATGTGAGCGTCACTTTTAACAAGCCCCTTTGAGTTAGTTGTTGCCATAGGACAGATAATGCATCAAAACCAGTGCATTAATATAAAATTATCATTCGGATCAGAACTTCTGCTATAAAATGAAATCGGAGAACACCATTTACGAGTCTCTGGAACTGTACTACAGGAAGAAACACCAAAAGACATTCCCTCGGCTAGTGTTTTGATGATCGTGGCGGAGAGCGCTGTCTAATGTGTGTTCTGGGGACTCGTGATGGTCCACCAGATTTATGTTGGGTTTTTCCTTTAATCAGTGTATGTATGTGTATATACTGTATAGATACTAAAGCCAGCCTTGATCTGCACTGTTGCTTGTGCATGGTTTATCAGATTGTTTTGGAAAGCTACAGTAAGCAGAAGAAACTTCACATTGTGTGGCTGTTATGATCTTTATCTCGTTATGAGACAGCAGGCAGCACACACATCACTGCGACAATCACTGTGGCAGTGTGGGTGTTTTGTGCATGCTATATCTTTCTGAAAAGCAGTTTATACATGCATAGCAGCCTTGCAGAAAGAAGACGCATGGCTCAGCCGAGAAAGGCAGGCAGTCTGAGAGATGTAATCTCCTCCTATCTTGGAGGCGGGAAGCCCAAGACTAAGATTTCATGTTTCTTCTGCTGAGCCCTAGCTTTAGAGCGTCTCCGCTGACTTTATCAGAGTTTGTAGAAGATTTTCGGACCCCCCCTATGATTTTGTTGCAATCCAGTGGCATGAGTTCTGGTGTTTTAGTCTCAGCCTCCAAGAGGACAATAGTCTCCATCTGGACTGGAAAAGGAAGTGATTATGAGTAAGGTCATAGCCTCCCTCCTGCCTGATGCTGTTTCTTCTCTCGCTGCCAGATTACAGGAAGTGTGTAATCATCACCACTGCACGGCTTTATCGTTTTCCACTGGTCTTTCTGTTGGTATCGTAACAAACATGTCAAGAGATTTGTAAGCATTCGAAAATGAATTTGTAAGTGAGAAGTGAAGCCGGTTGCTCTTTTGTCTTGCTGTCTAAACAAAAGTGTGCCTGATCCATCTGTAATCAGTTTTGCACCACCATCAACAACAACAAAAAAAAATCATGTCACCGACTCTGTGCTCACATTTTTTGTCCTTTTTAGGTAGCAGAACAGTAAAGTAGTTTTTTGAGAGGCCCGAGATCTGATTGTGTGGTTTAATGCATTTACTGCTACGTGGACTAGCTCATGGTTTCACTGGAATGAAGTCAGAGCTGGAATGGACAAACTGAGATTTTTTTTTTTTTTTTTTTTTTTAATAATCAGGCTTTTATTTTACCGCCACCTAGTGGCTGTTGGAATGATAACGTTTTTGACATGAAATTTCCACATGTCCAATGTCCTCCCTTCTATTCCTGAAGGACTGATTTCTTCTGTTTTTGTGTACATCTCATACTAAACTGTTTCAGAAATGAAAACGAAATCTAAGATAAAACAAAGGCAACCTGAGTAAACATAAAGACATGGTTTGCCAAGATTGTAGTGGAAGAACTTGTGGAAGTTTTCCGCACAGAGCCCTGATCTCAACCCCACTCAACACCTGTGGTATGAACTGGAACGCTGACGTGCTGCACCCCAGGCTTCCTCACCCGACATCAGGGCTGACCTCACTAATGCTCTTCTGGCTGAATGAACACAAATCCCCACAGCCACGCTCCAAAATCTAGTTGTAAGCCTTCCCAGAAGAGTAGAGGAGGATATTATAAACAGTAAACGGGGACTAAATCTGGATAGGGATGTTCAAAAAGCACATATGGGTGTGATGGATAGGTGTCCACATACTTTTGGCCATATAGTGTATGTAATGCAGAGTTTTGACAAGCTGCCACTTTGATTTAGAATTACAGGACTGTATGTTCGGTGTCATTAAACAAAGGAAAGTTGAAATTGATCTGGAGGAAAAGGCAGCAAAAGGCATCAAATATATTCAATGACTTAGTTTAAGAAGCACACACACACACACACACACACACACACACACACACACACACACTGCTTGCAGCCAGCATGTTGCATCTCTGCTTGTTTTTTTTCCTGCTCAGTAGGCCATTATATCCCTCTCAGAGGGGAGCCATGTTTTTTTACCTCCTCCTGTTTTCTCCTGCTGGGGGCAGAGAGAAGAAAGCAAACCGTCTCCTAACTGCCATGCAGGATCTAATGAGAGATAACACTGAGCCCTGCGTGACTCCTCACTGCGGAACCATTCATGCTTTAAAGTTCTGGCCACAAAGTCTCCTTTGATTGTTGCTTATCAAAGTCCTAAATGTTGCTTCAAAGAAAGAGGCATCGTTCAGTTTGACTAATAATCAGAAGACTTTACAGGTGGATTTAGCACCAAATCAATTTCCATGCATTAAAACTGGATAGAAAAAAAACCAAAAACCCCGAACACAGCTTGACAGAAATACTCTTCGAGACCCGTCCTTCCTTCTCAGTTCGATACTGATAGTGGGTTAAGAGGGTATAGGTATAGATTATGAAGGGGTACATGCCTAAATATAAATAAACATCCTAAATTGGAGTTGAAAGCTTTGTATTAGAGATGAAGAGATTTATATAAAGCTGGGGACATATTTGTCACCAAACACTAAAGTGTTCATGTGGAATTAGCCACATTAGCGTTACTAACAGAGACAACTCTTGTTATATTCGTGTGCAATATGTCCCCATGATGTATGATTAAGCTGTATGAGCAGAAACCTGCAGAGAGAGGAGGATTTCTGCATTGATTTGATGAACTAAAGGTGATCAGGTACAAGCAGTCCATATTTAGTTTCCTAAATCATATAATTTAGTGTTCTTGTTTAATGTGGTACTCATTGGAAATGTCAAAATTTATGTAGATATTGTGATGTGGGGGGAGGGGGGGTGTCACGGTGGCTTAGTGGTTTGCATAAATTAATGTTATCTATAGCATGTTAGCCGTGCACCGGGGGGTCGGGGGTTCGATTCACACCTCATCCCTGCATGCACGGAGTTTGTATGTTCGCCCTCTGCTTCGGGGGTTTCCTCCCCCAGTCCAAAACCATGAGTTGTAGGCTGACTGACATCTCTAAATTGTCTGTAGTGTGTGTGTGCGCGCGTGATTGTGCCCTGCGATGGGTTGGCACCCCGTCCAAGGTGTCCCCCGCCTCGTGTCCTGAGTCCCCTGGGATAGGCTCCAGGTTCCCCTGCGTTCCCTGTGTAGGAAAATGATACAGAACATGGATGGATGTTGTGATGTATTGTAGACCATCGTAATGGCTTGACTGACGGTTTCTAATGTGCCCGCAGGACGACATGAGCGACTCTCTGCGTGATTACACCAACCTGCCTGAGGCGGCACCGCTGCTCACCATCCTGGATATGTCAGCCCGTGCCAAGTACGTCAAAGACGTGGAGGAGATCACGCCGGCCGTGGTGGAGCAGTTCGTCAGTGACTTTCTAGCCGAGAAGCTCAAACCGGAACCGATATAAAGTTGGACAGTATTACATCTCCCATCAGCCCCATGACTTCCACTTCCCTCCACTCCTCCTGTGAGACTCTGAGATGCTTCACTTTGTACTGACTTTTTTTTTTTTTTTTTTTTTTTTTTTTTAAACAAACATTACCCCACATCCCCGGAGTCTCCTGTGGTGCCTTGCATATTTACAGCCTGGATGGTCAAATTTCATAAATCTTTGTGGCAGTATGTCCGATCTCAGAATGTAGATGAAACCCTAGAGCTGCAGTACACTCGGATTTAAAACACACTCTTTTTATTTTATTCAACATTAATAAGACATGGCTTTTATTTCCACGTAGTAAGAAAATCCTGGTGCATTTCTGAGGAACGCAGGACACGCGTTTCAGGACCAGGCTGCACTTCTGTCTTTATGGGTGCTGATTATACACTTTCATGGACAACCTGATATTTCTGTAAAGTTCACAAAGTCTGTTCTTTTCTTAAAGCGGTTTTATGCAGTCTGTGATCCAGAAAAATCATTTTTCCACAATTGTTTCCCCACATATTTTCCCATTTCAGTCAGTGGATTTTCTGTGAAGGTCCAGTTTAATATAAAACAGTCCAATTTTGAAGGCACAGAATAGCTTTTAGCAAGTTTCCACACTAAATGTAGGAATTTATTAGTGTCCAGCTTCTGTCTCTCCTTCATTATGTTTTCTGCTGAGCCCTGGCCATTAAAACTGACTGTCTCTGTCCTGTGTCTCGTCTCGTATTAAATGCAGTCCTCAATTTCAGGAACAAAATTTATGGCACTCTTCTTTATATATTTTTCCCCCACCACAGTGATGATATGGTACACTTATAATGGTCATGAAAGACCATACTTTCCGAGAGAGAGAGAGACCCAGGAATTATAAGTTTCTCTCTGACTTTTGGCATCAAGGAGTTAATGTTCAAAATGTCATACATTTACAGCATTTGGTAGACGCTCTTATCCAGAGCGACTTACATTTATCTCATTTATACAACTGAGCAATTGAGGGTTAAGGGCCTTGCTCAAGGGCCCAGCAGCGGCAGCTTGTAGGTGCTGGAGGTTTGAACCTTCCGATCAGTAGTCCCTATAGATTATACATTCATTCATTATAATATTGTTTAAAGGTGTATAAAACATAGGGGTGGCACAGAACTCTGAAAACTCAAAGGTTCTCCCAATAATTTTTCTCCAATTGGTGGCATTGGTGGATTGACGGTTAAGGCTCTGGGTTACTGATCGGTAGGTCGGGGGTTCAAGCCCCAGCACTGCCAAACTGCCACTGTTGGGCCCTTGAGCAAAGCCCTTAACCCTCTCTGCTCCAGGGGCACTGTATCATGGCTAACCCTGCACTCTGACCCCAACCTCCTAACATGCTGGGATATGCGAAGAAAAGAATTTCACTGTGCTGTAATTTATATGTGATCAATAAAGACTCATTATAATATATGTATGGGTTTCCTCACACCTCCCAAAAGGTGTCCCTCTGTTGGTGGATCGGCTATGCAAATTGCCCCAAGTTGTGAAGGAGTGTGTGTGCGTCCATGTCTCATGCCCAGGGTTTCCAGGATAGGCTCCTGATCCACTGTGGATAAACCAGGATAAAGTGCTTACTGAACATGAGCGAGAGTTTACCTGTGCTTATTTGGCAGACACCGAAAGCGTCTTCTCATTGAGACAGAATACAAATGAGCGGTTGAGCGATCTTGCTCAAGGACCCAACACCTGGGTGCTGCTGGGATTTTACCTTCTGATCAGCAGCCCAAAGTTCCATCTGCTTTGCTCTTACTGAGGATCGAATGCTATTGTCTTACTGTGAAGTTTTGCATGTTCTCCCGGTGTCCAGTAGTGGATTGCCGGTTTTCACACTGGGCACGTTCGCTACGGTCTGAACCAGAGTGCGATTGTTCCTGGCAGCCCGCAGCGTTGGTCTGGTTCTGGTCCAGTGTGAAAGCTCCCTAGGTCTGAATGAGTATGCGAATGTGTGTGTGCATGCTGTCCAGGGTGTATCCACAACTTCACTCCCAGAGTTCAGGCTCAGGACTCGCAAGGGCTTACTGAAGAAAAGAACATGGGGAAAGAAAAAAAAATTTAAAAATCAGAGAAATGTCAAACATAACTTTTAATTCCAGTGTCCGGACCTGTTTAACATTAAAGAATGTATTAAAGAATTACTGATCAGTGGATGATGGATTTTGCTCTTCTTGCTTTCTGGGCAAATTTCATCAACTGTCTCCGCCCTTCAAATAGCAGGATACTAGCCATCATGGCTGAATTCAGACCCTTGACTCCTGGAGCCATAGGAACAAAGAGTTTATAACCGTCTGTTTCCTCAGCCAGCTGGAGGGCCTCTGAGCTCAGTCCGTGCGTCTCACCACTAATCACTAGAGCGGTGTTTCTCTGTGCCCAGTTCTCATGATACAGCTTCTGCTCCATGCACGGAAGAGACAGTTCATCATCAGATTCATCCGAGTCTGATTCAGTGTACTGCTCCAAAACAGCATTATTGCAAATCTTTCCCGGCATCTGAACCTCCGCGTCAGAGCTCCTCGTGTTCCTGCTTGCATCATCTGCAACATGGACGGTCACTGGCGTCGGTAAATGCTCTGAAACGGAGTCCCAGTTCAAACCAGAGAATATGGGCAGACGGAAATGGGCTCCCATTGCGGCACGCAGTACCTTCGGCTCCCATGGATCCACACAGCCTGTGAGAGGACGGACAAATTAGCTCTGGATTAACTTGTGAAACTATTTGAATGTTTTACAGACTCAACACACACTGCAGTACCTTGAGTGAGGAGGACACGATCGCAGCCGGCTGCAGCGGCACAGCGCAGGACGGTGCCCAGGCTCCCTGGGTCTCGCATGTTATCACAGATCAGGAACAAGGGGACGGACTGGAGACGAAGATCTTTGGGGAACGTGAGCCGAGATTCATCTGGCTTTGAGAATATAGCTACAAATAAGACAAAAAAAAAAAGGGGGCTGAGATATTGAGGATGGAGTCAGTCTCACAACAGACATCTACATGAAAGGAAGAAATACTGAAGAAAAACATTTTTTTAAAGAAATCTCTCAATATTTACAAGAATACAAGCAAATCTCAGATATTTTCTTTTTATTGGCTTATCATAAGGCTGTGTATTAAACTTGTTGACTAAATGACCCAAGTCTATGCCAACAAGTCTAATCCTTCGTGTTACTACTGTGTATGCCTCAAATACAAAAATACAGTACACTTCAAACAGGAAGGAAGCTACTGAAGAAAAACTTCATTTCTGACATTTGCTGTGAAATCGTCTCTGTTTAAATTAATTCCAAAGTCTACTCGGTTCACCTGCTTTTTACAGTGATTCTATAGACATCCTCCGCACGTTCAACCGCTCATTCTTGAGGGATAGCCCTTAACGATATTTTCAGCAGGACAACCGGAAAGAGAACCCGAAAACATACAGTAATTCCTTCATCACCTACTGGCCGAGACACAAAAATACACGTCAAGAGGTCATTACCTACCTTGCGAGTCCCGCTTTTTATGCGTTTGAATCTGAAACGGTGTCCTGTCAGGCCAGTGATGCGGTGCGTAGGTTATAGAACGCCGGTGTACGTTTTACACCCTAGGTAGTGAGCATATGCACTGAATAGGAGGTTATTTGAGATTCAGACTAAGTGTGTGTTGGGATATTGCCTACACTTTCTGTGGTTGATGGGATACAAAGGCATGGTTTTATAAGTGATGCTGCTTAGAAAGTAGGCAAATTAATAATTAAATATATAAACAAATACTTTAATCAATAATTCAAATAGATTTTAATGGTATTTGGCCACACTGGGGCTGGAAAGTCATATAGTGTGTGTCTGTACTTTTCCTTTTGCAGTGACTTTCTCGCTCACAGGACAGTCCAGGGTAATGAGCACACCTGCCTGTGCTATTGGTCGTCTCTCGCTACTATAGCTCATGATGAAGTAAGGAATAAGCGGAGTAATATATTACCACCCGGAGTCGATTATTTTCCTAGACGACCGTGTCCTGAAGTGTTTTATTGGTTCTCATACCACAGACTTATGCCAACAATTATGCCAAACTTATTAATGAACAAGACACCATAACTTTTAACCATGTACCGTCTCCTCTTAAATTACTGGAACCGTGAGGCCAAGCCAATTGTTTTTGCTGCAGACTGAAGACATTTGGGTTTTAGATTAAAAGATGAAGATGATGAGAGTGTAGAATTTCAGCTTTTATTTCCTCGTATTTATATGTAGATGTGTTCAACGCCGTAGAGCACAGCACGTTTTGTATCAGACCACCCAATTTGTAGGCGGGCAAAAATGTTGGAACATGTGACTGACAGGTGTTTCTTGATAGCTCTGAACATCTACTCTTTACTCTACTCTTGGTTTTAGTCTTCAGTTTCACCTGTGGAGACTGTGTTTGTTGAAAAGGATAAACCAACATGAAGATCAGAGAGCTGTCTATGGGAGAAAAGCAAGCCATTTTGAAGCTGAGAAAAGAGGGAAAATCAACCGGAGGCAGTGGAGAAGCATTGAGCATGGCCAGTACAGCAATTTGTAATGTCCTGAAAGTAACTATTTGGTGTACCTAGTTTAAAATAGTTTTATGAAAGCAAATGAGGGTGAAATATTACAATTCCAATAAAAATGCACATCGTTTGCATTAACTCAGACAAATTGATATTTAAAAAAGAAAAAAAAAAAAAATGTCCATAAGGACACACAAGGGTTAAAAAAAACAATCCATTTATTATTGGCCTTAGATTATTGTGGAGTATCTACCTTGATGAATCAGATACGAGAACTGAACAGCACTGTAGTGTAAGATAAGACAACTCGTTCACATGGTGTAAGGTTTGCATTTTGTTTATAGGGATGCCACAGCTTCAGCACATGATGATATAAACTTTAAACCATGCACCTGAAGCCACAACAAGAACGATACTAAGAACTAGCTGAGACAAAATGTGACATTATGCAGCTACTCACCGATAACCCCCTGTGGAGTGACCAGATCAGACCAGATTCTGATGTCCTCAAACTTGACCTTGACCAGAGACGCCTGGCGCAGTTTGTCCAGAGGAAGCTCTCGCAGGTTCTCCACTCTGCTGAAGAACAGCACCTGAGGAGACGCTCCGGCAGCCATGGCGTCGCAGATCAGACGCTTTCCCTCCAGCAACACTTTGCCCTCCTTCTCTCTAAATGCTCTGGAGCGGGCAATGCTCGCCATCTTCCTAAAAAACAGGAGAGATACACAATTGGCATAATGGCTGATCAGAAGAAGTGAAAGGGGATTTAATCAAATGTTTACAATAAGATAAAGGAAAGGAAATATACTAAAAAAAAGTTGAACATGCTTTAAAACTGGCCAAAAATGACCAACTTAATAGTGTAAATAAATTGGAAAAATTTTAAAATAGAGATCCAAGTGTAGAAATATACATGTAAATACAAATCTAGGTATTTAGGACTTGGAGAACCCCTCTCTGCCGAAACCGAGGGGTTCAGGAGTACAGAAGAAAAGACCTCATGTGGAGGTGAGTTATAAACAGCCTCAGTCCTTGTCATTAGAGAATATAAAGATTTTGCACTGCACTGAGCTCACCATGGTGTCGAACAGTCTGTGCTGTTAATGTTTTACTCTGTCAGGAGAGCAAAAGACATTCTGCAACAGGATGGCTTTTAAAGTTGTAAATGTGCACAATCCTGTTATTTCTAATATCCATTACGCCTAATGATCATGTCAGGAATTGATATTCAATTCTTTTTCATTTGGACAGCACTTTTAAGACATGGTCAAAAAGCAGCTTTACAGAAATATATTAATTCAGGATATACATTTTAAACGTAGAAATTTATCCCTAATGAGCGAGCCAGAGGCGACGGTGGGACGATCTCCCTGAGACGATCTGAGGAAGAAAGCTTGAGAGGAACCAGACTCAAAAGGGAACCCGTCCTCATGTGGGTGACACCGGATAGTGCGATTATAAATAAATCCCTTCCATAACGGTGTACTACATGGTCAAATACTGCAATTGTGTAACCAGGAAATTCATTATAGTTTTCACATGAAGTCTATT
>JANDJT010000071.1:20927692-20938619 GCA_024331685.1 Stegophilus panzeri
GAACATGAAAGGAGTATTCTAAACGCGACTCATGTAAACACCTTAATCACAATATTGTCTTATTCAGAGTAAGGTCAATAATTAGAGTACTGCTGTCCGTGTAAACGCAGTCACTGATGTAAATGCTCATCAGGACGTTACGTAGAGGAGATGCTGTACATGTTTAATTCTGCTGATGTTCATGTTCCACCCAACACACCTTTCCACCTGTACAT
Source organism: Stegophilus panzeri (assembly GCA_024331685.1). Lineage (NCBI taxonomy): Eukaryota > Metazoa > Chordata > Actinopteri > Siluriformes > Trichomycteridae > Stegophilus > Stegophilus panzeri. The sequence goes on from JANDJT010000071.1 coordinate 20,927,908, forward strand.
GAGCACACTGCTGTATCAGCCATGTGGCGTTTGAGCAGATCTTTCTGTACTCAATACTTGTTCTCTGTCTGTCATTTTGATTACACACACTACCGGTCAAAAGTTTGGAGACGCTCGACTGAAATGTTTCTCACGATCTTAAAAATATTTTGATCTGAAGGTGTGAGATTAAATGTTTGAAATCGGTGTAGTAGACAAAAAATACAATCGTGCCAACAAACTCGTTTCTTTCATTAGAAAAATAACGTTTTATTTACAATAAAAAGTTTTTTTAAATGGACGACTTGGAGAGAAATATTCTGGAAAGCAGCCGATGATAAGAGTCCAGCGTAGGTGTGAACTCCTTTAATACTGTTTAAAAAAGAATCTCAGGGAAATTCCTCAAGAAATCGGCTGAGAAAATGCCAAGAATACATTTCTGTTAATTCTAGGCAAAAAGGTCGTCTACTTACTTTGAATATGCTAAAATATGAAATTATTCTGATTTATTTTGGATTTTTTTTTTTTTATCATGACATAATTCCCATAGTTTCATTTGTGTTACTCCAGAGTTTTTATGACTTTATTATTATTATTATAAAATCTGTGGAAAATAAAAATAAAGAATGAGTGTGTCTAAACTTTTGACCGCAAATGTCGTTTGCATGCTTCTGGAATAACTGAGTAATTGTGTAATTATTAATAAAAATATAATACAATTAATAATTGTGTAATTGTGTAAATGATTAATAATGAGTAATAATGATTTCACTTCACACTATCCGGTGTCACTCAGAAGAGATTCCCTTTTCAGTCTGGTTCCTCTCAGGGTTTCTCCCTTATTTGGTATTCGTGAAATTCCTGTAATTTTGGAAACACGGTCGTACCCTGCTCGTGCTCCTGTGTGGGTAAATTTCCACATAAGATCAGTAACTAATGTAAACCTCGACTTGATCGACCTCGAGTCATACAATTTGTATGGACTACTGTACGTTTATATCTGGAATGTGCTATCAAGTTTAAACTGCTTATATTTTATTACATTTTATGGCATTTAGGACACGTCCTTATCCATAGCGACTTATAGAAGTGCTTTGTAGTCTCTATCAAAAACACACTGTATAAGTATAAAATAACCTCCACATCTGCCTTCGTGCCTTTTCTTTCACCGTTTAGCAGCCATTTCATGTTTCCTTTTTATTTGTAAAAGTGCTGTATATCAGCACTCAGGGATATACGCTAGCTTCTTCACGTTCTACATTATGAGCCTTAAAATTTGTGATGTGAGTTTTGTTTACATACAAATCAGATATCTGGAACACATTAGCGATAAATATTCATCAGGCTCCACCCATCACTGATTAAAGACAAAAAAAATTAGTTTTACCTTACCATTTAACTAGGTTTAATTATTTGCCTTCCCTTTGTTGCCACTTTATTTTTTTACTTTATTATTATTATTATTATTATTATTATTATTATTATACTTTATTCTGTACCCTTGGACACATCTTATGTTGTCTTTATTTTATATAGTGATTTTCTTCTTTCTGTCACTGCTATTATTTGTTGTATTTTTATTCTTTGCTTTATTTACAATACATTTTACAAAAGGTTAAAGCACTGTGAGCTGTATGAACGGGAAAGTTTATTATTAATATTAACTCTAAATAACAAAATACACAAAAGCAGTGAATTTTATTTTTTCTAATGATGTATTGGAGTATATTTTCAATTTCATGAATTAAGCTGATGACGTGTGCGTGCATTTCAGCCCTACGTACATGTACTTACTGAGGAGTTGTTCAAATTTCAGACCGGTTATATTTGCAGGTTTAGTCACGAAGCGTTTGGTTAGGTCCTTGTATGATTAAAGCGTAAGTGTGCAGCAGAATAAAACTTGCGCTGACATTTTCTCCTCGCTTGCTTTCAGATGGCTCTTTTGCAGGCTGGCGGTGAAGTTCTTTCACAGTGTCCTGAAAGCTGAGTTGAAAATTAAGTCTTTGGGCCTCCTTTCACTCCGAGGAATCAGTGTACAGTTCTTATCTCAGCATACACTGGTGGGTGAGCTTTCTGATGTTTCATGGTGTGTTCACCAATTTCACACATGAAGCCAACATGCGTTTTCTATTCGTCTCGCGGTGCTAAACATTTTGACATTTATTTGAGTTCAGAAGAGAAGCTGCTTTCGGCTCTCCACCGAGGCAAGGAGCAATTAAAATTTATTTCTCATTGCCTGAAGACGTCCAGTTGAGGTTTACGACAGTACAGTGGTTTAGCGTTGATTTTTTTAAAAGGCCATTATTTGGTAAGCTTAGCAACTTTACACACTCATGTGCTATTTCCAGTTAGTCAGCTAGCTAACTGCAGTTAGAAATACCTGTCATATAGTTTATTATAGCTCTTTATTATAGCAACTGATGGAAGGTTCTAGAGAAATCCGCTTAAAAAAAAAAATCTCAAATTAGTTCAGCTCATATAAGCAAATCACAGTCACTCAGTTCAGATCTGGTTAGTCTGTTAACTTGTGTCTGTTTGTCTTGTAGGAAATAGACAGAATATGGATTTCAAGCAAATTATTCAACCAGGACTTGCCGTAAGTATTAAAATCAAGCAACGTGCATGAGCTGTATTGTTATATATTTTAAACTACTAAAAGCACTGAAATAACATAGATTTGAGAACTCAACAGTGCGGATTGGTCAGAAAGTATTGATTCAGCAGCCCTGAATGCAAAGCACAGGTTCTAATAGGTTATCGTTTCTATAGCAACAACCGAGTCTCTCAGCCGAGTCTGATGCTGGTAATTAAAAACAGTCACTAGGTTGTTTTTTTTGCCAGCCATGTGAGCGCACTTTCCGTTTCTCAATACAGCAGGAACTATAACTACAGGAACTACCTTGTTTTGCAGAAGTTCTGCAAACAAAAACTCAACTATAAACAGATTAAAAAAAAAAAAAAAAGTATAATGTGTTTTCTAATTTATCGAAAAAAATGACTGACATGTTGCTGTGGATTTAGAGGAATTAAACACTTTGGGATGCGGAGTTGTAGGAAAACAAGCAACTTCAGAAAGGTAACGGTCGGTACGTTCTTATGGACAACAATAATCCGATATTAACCCGATTAAGACGATACTCTGATTAAGAAACTAGCATGTAAACAGCAATTTTTAATTACCTTAATCCGATTAAAGACATACTCGAAGTAAACACAAATCGAATTAAGACTTGTAGAGTATTCCTGTTTTAGTTGCATTATGTAAACACTTTAATCACATTATTAACGTCGTGTGAGAGTTTTCAGCGTATTTTGCGACAGGACACGATCACACACGGCAGCACTCGACCGTTTGACGGTAAACAAGAGAGCACGGCTGCGTCCGAAACCGCATTCTTACTTACTGTATAGTAGTGAAATACATGTTTTTGCGGTTTGGGACGCAGCCCACGGCTTCAAGCAGTCGTCTATTAGCATGACAAATAATTAACTGCACTTGAAGCGTTCGTAAAAATTAAAAATAAAAACATCCAAAACTGTATACGGTACCATAACGAAGACCAACTGTATGTCGATACGTGAAATTCTGGAGGGAACGTCGGACGGCGTGGCGTGGGGACGTAATGACGTGTGACGTTAATCTATCTATGTTCTATAACACGTAAAACGGGAACATGAAAGGAGTATTCTAAACGCGACTCATGTAAACACCTTAATCAGAATATTGTCTTATTCAGAGTAAGGTCAATAATTAGATTACTGCTGTCCGTGTAAACGCAGTCAGTTATATCTCATCACACCATCATTGATTATTTTCCTGCGCGAGCACACCTCCGAGTGTTTTATTCTTTACGTAATCTCATGAGACACTTGTGTTTATGTTGCAGAGAAAAGATTTAGTCTGTGTAAAACTGAACCGAACTGAATTCAGTCTAATGTAATGAGCTTATTGATGTGCTCACATGTGCTGAATAGTTGACCGTAATCATTCAATTTGCGCTGATTAATTCCCTCACACAAAAACAACAACATATTTAGGTGTTTAGTGCAGCAGAAATTGATGTTTATTACAGCAGGTATATGGTATGTTCATTAGTTTTTATATTGTTTTATGGTATCTGTGGGAAAATTGCTAACTTATCGGCCATCAGCCTCCCTACCCTGTAAATATCGGCATCATCATTGGCCGCTGAAGAATCCGTATCGGTCGACCTACTAATACTCACGTGTGGATGCTTTGTCCTCCAGGAGATACTTGGCACTGCGTGTGGGTGAGACTCGGGTACGGATTGACCTGCAGGAGCCTCTCAGGCCACACCTGACCCGGAATCATGATGGAAATCCCAGCAAGTCACCGCTTAGTCCTTCGACGCTGCGCTTTCTGTCCCAGGTGTGCTTCTGAACACACGCGAGCCTCTGTCCGAGTTTCCGTGTGATCTGTCGCCGTTACGTCTTTTCTCCTCTTTCCCCTTGGCAGCTGCTCTCACTCCACGTCGACTCCTTGAATGTGATCGTGCTGAACCTGCTGCTGCCGGAGTCCCTGTGGCACATGACGAGCACAGCTATCACTCTACTGCTCGATCACCAATGCAAGAGGTACAAAACCGGTCTTGCGTCACGTTATGTATGGGAATACTCCAGTGTTTTATGTCGATCCCATGTAATCCCGCAATCCATTATCACCCTGAAGAGGAAGCGATCCCTCTCAGTGTTTACTCGGGTCATCTCAGGGAGTTTTCCTTGCCACTGAGGTACATGGAGATTTAGATTGAAAAAAAAAAAATGCAGGAGTATTCCTTTTAATGTCCAATCTGAATTTTTTTTGGAAATCACTAGAGTCTTGTGCTAAGCTGAGCGGTCGTGCTGTGTTTTTAGGTTGGCCTGGGACTTTGCTGTGGGACAGATCAGCAGTAAAGTTTTAAAAAGCAGCAGGCTGGTATGTGCTCGTATGTTCTTATACATAGATATAGGCTTATTCTTATACAGTAAACGTGACCCTTTGTGTCTAGTTAATTTCTTGCATAAATGGCACCGCTAACAGTGCGCGCGTTAAATGAATGTCCTCAGTCGTCGGGTCTGTGCCCTGTCTGTAGGACACGTGTCTGGCGGAGGTTTCTCTGGGCCTGGCTGTGAGTGGTGACGTGAGGCTGCCTGACTTGCGCCCGGGCAAGCTGGCACTCGGTGTGAGGAGCCTGCTGGCAGAGCTGCACGAGGGACTCTTCCGCTCTCAGCTGCTTCTTCCGAAAGGAACCCACGCTCCAGAGACCGACACGTCGTCTTCACCAGGTGAGGCTACACGAGGACGTGGACTTACGCTGGGCTGTTCAGCTTCACTGAACGACATAAAAATCTCCCAACAAACATGAATCTTACTAGAAAAAAGTAATTCATGAACACTGACGTTGTCATTTTTCTTAAGCTGGTGTTAGGCAGATCAATGTTCTGACATTTAAGTGACAATAAATGCTGGTTTTATGTTGATTTTTATCCTACTGAAGTCTTTAGATTTGTCCTCTGAAGAGTGCGGAGGTCGCAGGCCCAAAGGAGGAAAAACAAAGCCAAACTGTATAGTCCGTGTTTGCTTATTTGCTTTTATACTCTGCACACGGCTGCGCTCGTTAACCCTTGTGCGTCCTTATGGACGTTTTGGTCTTTTTCATTTTTTTTTTATTTTTTTTTTTTTTATCATTTTGTCTGTGTTAATGCAAACAGCATACATTTTGCAAAAGATGTGTGTTTTTATTGGAATTGTAATATTTCACCCTCATTTGCTTTCATAAATCTATTTTAAACTAGGTACACAAAATAGTTACGCTCAGGACCTTAAGGACAAAAATGTCCCCACTGAAACCCATTCAAACTGCGATATTGAATCCCCGTGACGTATAAGTATAAAATCATGCATTGTGTGTTGATGGGCTTTTATTTTGTTGACAAGATTTCGAAACATATTAAAATGTTCTGAAATGTGTAGTATTTTCTCAGGTTTAGCTTTTGGGGTCATATACATGCGTTTCCTTTTTTCTGATTCTGCTGTATTATAGAGCGCTGCAGACCAACTGAATAAATGATGCAGCTATAATTGTGTGGGCGTGTGTACGGATATCAGAGAAATTTTGTGTTCGTGAACAGTTTGAAAGAAAGAAATGATGATGTACTGGAAATCACCAATCCCACCCCATGTATACGGGTCCAAGAAGGTTCCTGAGCTGTGAAGATTTTTATGTAAAGAAACTGTGGTTTAAAGGGTTAAAATTCTGAATATGAGTGAATGTTTGGTAATTATGATCAGAACTGATGCTGGTAAAAAAAAAAAAAATCGAAGTCAGTGAACATGGGGAAAAAAATAAAAATATGTAATATTTCTATGACCGTTTTCGGACAAGGACATTTTTGTCCTCTATGGACCTATGTGTAGCTTTTTTTTAATTGACGCACAAAGGGTTAAATTTATAAACCGCTCATATTCACCCCACAGGTCTCTACTCGAAAGGACCAGGTTAACGTTTTATGGCCGAATAAAATCCCTCTTATTTATTTGTTTCTTTTATGCTCTCAGAACATGCAGAAGATGAGTATATCCAGATGGAAGCAGTAGAGAAGATTCACCAGATGATTCCCCAGAAGGTCAATGTGGAGTTTGAGAACACGAACATTACCCTCTCTATGCACAGCCAGAAGCGGTGAGTGGACAGGTTTTTTTTTCTATCTTTTGCAGATTTGTTGTGTTTGTTTCCTTGCTGTGATCCCTCTTTGTTTTGTTTGTTTTAAGGCACCTGAACTGGACGCTGAAGTCTTTAAAGCTCGACTACGACTGTGACGAGGAGCAGCTTCCCCTGAAAGGGTTTGTTCCTGAACTCCGATTCCCCCACAGCTGCTTAGAGCTCCTGCTGGAGGGTGAGCAGGGATGAGACACACACACACACACACACACACACACACACACCCACACACACACACCCACACACACACACACACACAGCTATCTCTTTAACGTTTTGAGGTGCTACCTTTTCTTATGTGTCTCTCTTTTTCTCTCTGTAGACGGCCTTCTTCTCTCACAAAGCCGGCAACGGATTATATGTCTCACCTCACTAAAAACCGTGCTGCAGGTGAGATGCTCTGCAGTCAGGCTCGTGATTATCTTCTCATCAGATCTCATCAGATCTACACTTTCCATCCAACAAATATTTAGTCTCGTTTTATAAAGGGGAAAAAAAAACAGGTTTTATGTTTGCTTTGAAGGTGACCTCGGCGGACATCTGTGGCTCTGTGACGGTCAGCACGTGCATCATCCACTACCGCCAGCAGGAGTTCTCTCACTGGCTGGACTTGTTCTCATGGGAACAGCTCATTCATAGGAAGGCCACTCACAAGAAAAGGTAGGAAGATGATTACTTACGGTGTTTACAGCGCGTTAGTATTTACAAGCATGAAAGAAAAAAAAAATCCAAAGCATAATTGATGCACAAGTTGTACATAATTTGGTAGCCTTTGGTCTGTCCAAATGAACAGAATGAATAACGTGTTTTATTTTATCATGATAGTTGCATTAGCTAGGAGTATACCCCAGTATCCCCAAGCTCCGATTTCAAGGCGTTGTCGAAGTTATGCCTTGCGTTTGTCCTGCAGGCGCTTCCCGCTCCTGGACGTCCCTGTGAGATTCAGCTCTGCTGTGTCAAATGTGAATGTGTCTATTCAGCTGGGAGACACTCCACCCTTTGCTCTGGGTTTCATTTCTGTCAGTACAGGTAGGCACAGCAAATACAGATCCTCCGGCTGTGTTCAGTTGGCTTCGTGATGCTTAAGTTTACAATCTGTACGTTTACATGGACAACAATATTCCGATGTTAACCCGATTAAGACGATACTCTGATTAAGAAACTAGCATGTAAACAGCGATTATTGATGACCTTAATCCGACTAAAATCATACTCGAAGTAAACACAAACTGAATTAAGACGTGTGGAGTATTCCTGTTTTAGTCGCATTATCGATGTGCGTTACAGACATGTACACACCTTAATCACATTATTAACATCGTGTGGGAGTTTTCACCGCGTTTTGTGACAGGACACGATCACACACGGCAGCGCTCAACCGTTTGACGGCAAACAAGAGAGCACGGCTGCGTCCGAAACCACGTATTTACCTTCTACAGTATATAATAGGAGATATACACGTATCTCAGCTACTATATAGTAGGTAAGTATGTGGTTTGGGACACAGCCCACGGCTTCAAGCAGTCGTCTATTTGCACGTACGGCATGACAAATAATTAACTGCACTTGAAGCTTTCGTAAAAAGTAAAAATAAAAACACCCAAAACTGTATACGGTACCATAACGAAGACCAACTGTATGTCGATACGTGACATTCTGGAGGGAACGTCGGACGGCGTGGCGCGGGGACGTAATGACGTGTGACGTTAATCTATCTATGTTCTATAACATGTAACACCTGAACATGAAAGGAGTATTCTAAACGCGACTCATGTAAACACCTTAATCACAATATTGTCTTATTCAGAGTAAGGTCAATAATTAGATTACTGCTGTCCGTGTAAACGCAGTCATTGAGTGAGAACTACTCCAGTTGAGTAGTTCATCATATATCTGGTTTTACTTCTCCCCTTTGAAAACAAAACAAACCCAGAACAATTTGAATAAACCCGTCCTGAAGATACATAATACATATAGAGCGGTGGGTCCGTGCACGTTGCGTTCATTCGTTTTTGGTTTCAAAAGTGGACAACAAAATACAAATAAAGACTTGTTCATTGATTGGTTTTTGTTTTAATATTCACAATTAAATGACTAATTCAGTATGTTTAAAACCCATTTTTGCTCAGAAATGCTAAATATTTCAAATATGCCTCAATTATAAGCTGCTTTCTTGCCGTGTTATTTTTTTGAGTTGGAGTTATTTCGTTTTGTGACGTGCTCGCATAACCCGAGTGTCAGAAAATACACCAGTAATACCCCACTCGTGATTTTTTTTTTAAAAAGCTTTTACGTGTATTGAAAAAGGAAAGGCGGTTGCTAACAAGTTGCTAAATGGGTCTACAGACGTTCTCGGGGACATTAAACGTCATCACGCAGAACAGGAAAAAAAAACAACTTTGCAGATAAACTGGTTCAGGTATGCTGTGCACAATTTCCAACAAAAATGACGTATTACAGAAAAGGTTTTTAAGTCAAGTTTGTTGTTGGAGTTGTGGGAAGCTTGTTGACGGTGACGTCGAAGTCGAGCGGCCGTGGTGTAGTTCGTTTATAGAGTACAATTAGCTTTTTATTTCTGCCGATTGTATTTAGGCTTCAAACTTCATAAACGTCGTGTTCGCTTGTGAAAATGATCTTGATGGACAAAACGTGTTAGTGTTGTAAACGTTCGTCGATCACAGAGCATTTATTTATTTATTTATTTATTTATTTATTTATTTATTTGCAATAATCCAAAAGCCTTTGGGAAAATCCTATTGGGATTGTGTCGAGGGAGCCAGCGTGATGCTAACTTCCGGGTTCAGGTACAAAATGACGTCGTCCCTGCACCACTCTATTAACCAAACATATCTGAGGGAATGCTGTACAGTATATTCTCTTTGTATTCTTTAAAAAGGCTAGTACCTGGGTATAATGCCACCTGAATATTTTTGTACTTGTTTTAAATTTCATATGGTTAAAAACAAAGGCACTACCAAACATCAACACCGTTTCATTTTCGGATAGTGAATGTTCCCGTTTCCACACAGAACTGCAGCACTGTGTGGAGTCCGCTAAACAAGACGAACGCCTGACAGTGTCCCTGGACCATTTCTGGTGGAGGGTGGGCCAAGGCTCTCACATCCAGCAAGCTCCTCATCCACCAGGCAAACACGTGTGGGGCGAGGCACTCATCATGGACTCCTTCACACTGCAGGTCAAACAGACGCTCTCACACGAGTTCTTTAAGTTTATTACATTGTGAGCTACAGAATAAAATATTTTCATTAACACACATTATATATTTTTAGGGACAGGATATGTTAGCAGTGCTTAAATGAACTTGGTCGTCCCTCAATAAGACAGTCTGTGAGGGACTTATTTTCCAGAAAGCAGTTAGGGTATGTCGTATTATTTTAAACGTGTTTTCCGGTTGTTTGTGCGTGTGATGTTCTCGTTAGCACGATGTCTCAAGAACGAGTGGGTGACTGTTTGTAGGGTCGATATGAAATAATCGTCGTGTCTAGCAGATAAAACTGATTAGATTTTGGAATTGGTCCAGACGTGGTCAAGGTACATTTTTAGGGGTATTTGAGGGTAACAACAGGGACTAGACTTTAACATCCCGTCAGCATAGAATTCTGCGTGTTGCACCTCGCGTCTTTTTAAATGGAAGGTCTTTTACGTTTAAAGTAATCTAAAATGTCTGGCACACTGTAGTTATTATTTGTGTGTATGGTGTTTCTGAATCGGCAGGGCAGCTACAGTAATTCCCAGAGTGCGGACCCCGGTTCCTCAGCCAGTGTCTGTGTGGAGTCCGGTTTGCAGGGCCTGCAGGTGGAGCTCTCCGAGACCTGCGCTCTGTGCCTCTCTCGTCTGCTGTCCGTTCTTAAACCGGGCCGAGCTCTGAACTCACTCGCTCCAGCACCTTCCGCTACTCGCGAGTCAGCATCTCGCTTACCTCTAGTTTTGAATCTTCAGCTCAACCTGCAGGATGTCAACATGTTCACGCTCTCAAATGTAGCAGGTGAG
>JANDJT010000071.1:20938810-20963928 GCA_024331685.1 Stegophilus panzeri
GTATGCACACATATACATAATTTTCCCCCCTCCTTTAATCGTTCTCTCTAATCACCTGCTTAATAACTACAATTCTGTCTGCTTCTGGTGGTGTAGGAGCTGTGGTGTTTCGGGTGGATAAAGTAGGAGCCAGTAGCTCTGCCGAGAGCTCGCAAGCGTTAGTACAAGGCGTGGCTCTGTCGATATTAAAGTTGCTCAGCGAGAGCACTGAGCCGTGCTGCACCGCAGACCAGGCCTGCAGCCCTGTCGTCAGTCTCAGCAGCCTCACTGTGGCCTACCAGAACAGCAGCCACACCCTGGAGGTGCCTCACCTCACCTCACTGACACAGTCTTACACACATCAACTCCAGGTTCCTCTTTCTCCCAGGGAAGATTTTTTTTTAGCTATGTAGTGATTTATTTATTTATTTATTTATTTATTTATTTATTAAAATATTTATTATGCTTCAAAAATATTTATTATATTTAAATTAAGTAATTTAAATTAAATAATTAAATATTTATATTTATTTATTTATTATTTATTATAAAATAATAATCTGCACAATGTTATTTTAAATGATTCATAGTTCTCTTTTAGTAATTCAAGGTTCTTTCTCTGGCGAACATACAGAAATTGGCATTTATTTTACACAATCCTACTGAGTAAAACACTCAATCCCAGTCTTAGTGCCAGGACTGGCACGCTCTGATTGGTTGGTTGGTTGGTTGGTTGCTAGTGTAACAAGGCTTATAACAGGCTACTATCGTGAACAATTGTTTCATTAAAAAAAAAATACAAAAAATATATATACATATATATAGTGTGTATATACTTAATACGACACTTCTCCTTCTAATGGCGCTTTTCCACCGCATGGTACGACGAGACTCTGCTCGCTTTTTGGGGTCTTTCCACTGTGGATAGTGCCTGGTAGCTGGTACTTTTTTTTTAGTACCACCTCGGTCGAGGTTCCAGGTGAGCCGAGCCGATACTGAATGTGAGCCACGCACTGAAGGAGTAGGGAATTCTCCTTAACGAGTGGCTCTGTATTGTGCTTGAATAAATGTGTGTCGTTTTATACATACTTTGCGTATGGTAATATTCTATTAATCGAAAATTATGAATCTAACTTAGTCGTATTGAGCACTACGTAGGTTCTAGAGTGCCGTTATTTTACATCCTTAAGAGGGTCAATGTCCAGTGGACAGGAAAGGCGTTTGGAATACGGCCTGAGCGTGTATCTGTACAGGGCTTCGATAATACAACATTATTCCTGCGTGAAGGCGAGTGGAAGATGGCGCCCACGTTGAGGCGGCACTAAACTGCAGCGGAAAAGTAAAGCGAGCCGAGTCGAGTCGTACCGTGCAGTGGAAAAGTGGCTTAAATGTTACATATTGTCTACCACTATTGTCTACATTTGTCAGTCAGCTAAAGTACCTGCTCTACAAATAAAGTAAAGTTTAAGTCAGTTTTTTTTTTTTTTTCATCGCATCGCATTTAATCCATTTATTTTGTGCACAGATGCAGAGTGAAAATGCCTTGGCCTTGCAGTGGACTCCATCCGATCACATGTTTCTGTATCAGCACGTCTGTGAAAGTCGTAGCTGCTGGAGCACACTGCGTGCGGTGTTCGGCACAAAGCAGGAAGAAGTCACCTTACCCGCTCCGCCCTCTTCTGCTTTAAGAAGCCTCAGCACGCGTTTTGTTCTGGCCAGCACCCGGCTCACCGCACACGTCACCGAGAAGAACTTCATTATCGTCTGCGCCGAGGCTCTGTCTGTTTCCAAGCAGCTGGGAGCCACTCGCCTCAAGTCTCGTCGCTTGGTGCTCAACTTTGACGGCAACGATATTTTCACGTTCTCCGAGCCCGAGGTAAACGCGCTCGATTATTCAGACGAGCTCCAGCGGTACCGCGATCGCTTCCCGTTCCTGTCGACGCCCCACAACCGCGCTTGGCTCTTTTCCTTCCCTGTGCTCGCAGTGGAATTCCCGTACCAGTACAACTTCTCCAGCACTTTCGACAAGACCGTGAGTGCTCAGAAATGGCTGAAGAGCCTCCACAGAACCGGTTCGGCCGAGCCCGAGCGCCTTCCTCCGGACCTCTTCTTCGACGTAGGCCAGTTCTCCTTCGTCTTTCTGGACGACGCGTTCGAGATCAAACTGCGTGACAACTATGAGCTGATGAAGGACGAGAGCAAGGAGAGCGCCAAACGCTTGCAGCTGCTCGACCGCAAAGTGGCCGAGCTGCGCAGGATGCATGGCGAACTGCTACCAGCACGCAAGATCGAGGAGCTGTACGCCTCGCTGGAGCGCAAGCACATCGAAATCTACATCCAGCGCTCGGGCCGCCTCTACGCCAGCACCCCGATGCGCAAGGCGCTGCTCACATGGAGCATGTCGAAATTAGAGCTGGTGGCGCTGGCTGATCACTCGCTGCACGGGCACGAGCGAACGCGCGAGCTGCTCTGTGAGATCGACGCCATCAGTCCCTTTCCCAGAGAAGGACTTCCTCTGCTGGTGCAGTGGTGCCGTGCCGTCTCGTTTAAGATCAGTGCGTTCTTGGGTCAGTACTTTATTATTATTATTATTATTACTTTTATTATTTATTATATATAGGCACATACTGTTTCATCATTTTTGTTAACCGTTACCTTTCATTTCACTGTCGGCGCAGTGAGGATCCGAGATTACCCGCGATACCTGTTCGAGATTAGGGATTGGGAGCTGTCGGGGCGTCTCGTAGGGACAGAGCAAGATGGACAGGTGCGTGGGCGGCGCAGCGAGGTGGTCCGACTCGGCCAACCTTGGGGAGACGTGACCGTTTACCGGAACATACCTCCTCTCAAATTCTTCTACGATGTCACCTGTGAGTTTCAATATATTCATTTTCACACTAGACGTACTGTGAAAAGGTTTAAGAACCCGATATTCTCTCTTTTTTTTTTTTTTTTTTTTTTTTTCCTTTTCTTCTTTTCTTTAGCAAACATATCACTTTATACCATCGTGTGGGGGCCTTGCTGGGACCCGGCGTGGACTCTGATTGGCCAGGCAGTGGATTTACTGACTAAGCCCACTGCTGACCCCTCTCCTCCTCTGGCCTGGTGGGACAAAAGCAGGCTGCTCCTGCACGGACGCTGGCGCATGGACATCGAACAAGCCAATCTGCACCAGCTCGCCACTGAGGTACTTCCAACAGCAAGGGTTTTTTCCGGTATTGCATCACTGACTTTTCACAGCATCACATCCATCTTCGAGTTCAAATCCCGACTCAAAACATATGTTTTCTCAGTGTTGTTTTTCCTAATGTGTTGCTATGCATTTTCTCTCCGTGACTGTACTATCTGTACTGCGTTGTTCATTTTCTGTGTCTGATTGTTCATCGTTTTGTTTGTCCATGATTGTTCATAGTTTGTTTTATTGTATTGATATTTTAAAGCGTCCTTGAGCTCTGGAAAGGTGCTATAGAAATTAAAGTTCTTCTTCTTCTTCTTCTTCTTCTTCTTATTATTATTATTATTATTATTATTATTAAGAATACTGCCTGTTCATTGGGTCATTTCATGTCTGCAGGACCCTTACAACACTACAGAAAACATGCACTGGGAGTGGAACAAGCTCGACTTTGACTGGAACCCTGGACAATTCGTCTTTAAGGGTGACTTGGATGTCAATGTTAGGACCGCCTCAAAGTATGTGACCTTTTTACATTTAAAATCTTAAAACCAGTGATCTAAAAATCTTTTATGTTTGGATAACCCATCATTTTTATATTGAAAACTGAGAACTTGCCATTTTTAAATTGCAATAGCTTCCATTGTTTTAACGTAGAAACACTGTAAATTTGTAATAATGCTTGGTAAATGTTTGATATGGTGTAGACCACCACTACAGGCTAATGAAAATAATCACCACTTGTAATTGCAATATCTGTCCATTAGAATCCCCCAAATCGTTCGGCTCTAGTCATTATAGACGTCGTCTTGTTCTTTTCAGATATGATGATATCTGTTTCCTGCACCTTCCCAACCTGTGCATGACCCTGGACCTGCAGTGGCTTTGCCATGGCAACCCACACGACCACCACTCGGTTATGTTGTGCAGTGCAGAGAGCACAGCTGATGTCACCTCTGGACAACCACACGATTCCTACAGGGCCTTCCGCTCAGAAAACCTCAACCTCTCCATCACTATGGACCTTAACCAGAACAGCGGCATGGGTATTTTTTCCCTCCTGTCGAATATTTCCAGCTTCTACATTTGTTAGTACGCTGCAGTTACCTTGGAATTTTTTGTTTGTTTGTTTTTTTTATCTACACACACACACACACACACATCATTAGTGCTCTAAAACGTTCAGAGTATGATAAAATGGTTGTATATCTGTTTGCTTTCAGAGCCCTGCCAGCCTCGAATACTCCTGTATAGCAGCACTCTGCGCTGGATGCAGAACTTCTGGGCCACGTGGACCAGTGTGTCACGGCCCATCTGCAGAGGAAAACTCTTCCACAGCCTCCAGCCCTCCCGCAAGAAGCTCGGCCAGCACTACAAACAGCTGTCCTACACAGCTGCATTTCCCCAGCTGCAGGTCACACACTGGGCACTCTGTTTACTCAATCACACACACACACACACACACACACACACAAGCATTTTGACGAAATATTCTATGTCTCGACAGACAGATACCGTTGATCTTGTATCTGAGGAAATTCTTACAAAGCACATGGGGGGAAGAGTAGGTCATAACCAAATAGGAACGAGTGATGAATAAAATCTAAATATTCTTGGAATAAGGTTATTTGTAATTTTGCACACTGTCATTGACCTTAACACGTATAAGTGCATCGCATGTAATAAGTACGCTTGTTAGAGTAACATTATTAAATGCACATATCCTTATGAAGGAGCTGCTCCAAACTGTAGTCATGTGATAGAGCATTCAGTTTTAGTTGATTAAATCTGCTGCTTTGATCTAGACTAGATCTAGTGTCCCTGTCACTATACTGGGGCATTAGGACTCACACAGACCACAGGGTGAGCGCCCCCTGCTGGCCTCACTAATACCACTTCCATCAGCAACCTTAGTTTTCCCCAGGAGGTCTCTCATTCAGGTACTGGCCAGGCTCAACCCTGCTTAGTGTCAGTGGGAAACCAGGTGAGAACTGCAACTCTTGAGGCTAATCCTTGATGATTTTTTCTGCTGTTTGCAGGTTCATTATTGGGCATCTTTTGCTCAGCATCGGGGAGTTCAGCTGGAGTGTAGTAAGGGTCGTATCTTCACCAGAGGAGCACAGAGGCTTATACCACAGGGTGAGAATGAACACATTATATTTACATTTACAGCTATAGCATTCATCAGATGTCCTTTTCCAGAGCAACTTATAGAAGTATCATCAAAATCTTCCTCATGCTAGTACAATAGGTCAGGGTATATGAATACCATCAAGCTAGAACTCTGTTAGAGAGGAGTGAGTCCATCATGAAAAACACACTCATCAAGTTTTTATTTATTTAGATCTCATTTAAGTCCTTTGTCAAGAGGTAGGTCTTCAGTCTTGGTTTGAAAACTGTTTGGACTATCAGGGGGTCTTCCTTGTACCTTGAAGGATAGTTTTAGCTGTTTTAGCTTTGTAGGCGAACGTGAGTGGTTTTTGAAATCTGAAGCGAGCAGCTACAGGAAAACAGCGGAAAGAACACAGCAACGGGGTGACGTGCGAGAGTCTGGCAGCTGTATGCAAGGGTCAGAGCACACAGGGGAAGACCTGCCAGGAGCGAGTTACAGTAGTCCGACGACACGTCCAAGACGCCCTGTGTCTAAATAAGCACGTGTGTTTGTGTGCGTGCAGCGGGCACGGTGATGAGGAGGCTGATCTCCGAGTGGAACGTGACTCAGATGGTGAGCGAGCTGTCCTCAGTCACCGTGCACCTGATGTCCTCCAGCTCGGACGAGACAGCTGACCACCAGATCAACGCGCAGGTGAAGAAGACCCATTTACTCAGCCTGTCTTCACTCAGCTATCAGAGACAAAGCAACCGCATGGAGGAGGTGAGACCACATACTGAGACCACAGCTCAGTCGAAATCATTTAAATCAAACTGTAACGATGACACGAAGCTGTCCGATTTCTAGCTCATTCTTATCTTCTCATCTTCTAGGATTGTGCTCGAGCTAATGGAAATGTTTAATTTGGGTAAAGAGAATGTGGTGTGTGCATGGTGGGGCAACGGATCGCAGTCTGATCCTGAGCTCCAACGACTGTCTGTGCACACGTTTTCCTAATTTCCTAATATGTGGGTTTCCTCAGGGTGCTTCGGGTTCCCCCCGCTTCCTAAAGTAATGCCGTTAGCTGGATTAGCTATTCTAATTCGTGTGTGAGAATGTATATGACTATATGCAGTGGACTAGCATCCTGACCAGAACTTCCTGCCCTGTTCTGTGTGTTACTGGGATAGGGTCCAGATCCATCGCATCAGAAATGTACTAGTCCTGTGACTGAGCCAGCTCTTTTTTTTTTTTTTTTTTTTCCTTTTCCCTTCTTCAATAATGCCAGTCGAACATTTGTCAAATTGTCCTTTTTGTCTTTAAATGGATGCTTTGTGGATCGTGTAAACCTTCTTATGTGTCGATAAAATGGTATGAACCAATTAGTTACTAATTGACGTTAACGAATAGTTCATATCATTTTGAAGAAGTACGGCGTCATCACTTTCGTTTCCAACAGGAAGTCAGTTCAAAGGACGATTGCGACGCCTCCTACACGCATAAGCTGTGTTTGGTGGATCTGCGTGCCTCGTGGACCGCCACCAACAGGAACATCGCGTTCGGTCTGTATGACGGTTACAAGAAGGCGGCCGTACTGAAGAGGAACCTGTCCACAGAGGCGCTGAAGGGCCTGAGGATTGACACGCAACTCCAAGCCAAGAAGCTCAAACGCTCCATGTCCACTTACACCCCTAACACTGCTCTTTCTACCCCTGTCGTACCTACTGCCAATCGCACAGAGAAGAACCAGAATGAAGGTGCACACACTGTTTTCCAATTTTTTACAAATTTAAACAGACTGTATTACGGAAACATCATGGCTGAATCGGTGTGATTTTGCGGTTTCCAGGCACGTCCATGCTGCAGAAGCTGATAGAGGAGACGGATAAGTTTGTGGTGTTTTCTGAAGAGGACGCCGGAGTGAGCGACCAGCTGAGCGGAATCGCTGCGTGCCAAACGGACGACGTGTACAACCACAACTGGTGCATCGAGCTCATCAACTGTCAGGTAGAGGACAAATCTTCACTTTTATTTTTTTGTTTGTTTGGATTGTATCTGAATCGAATCGTATCACCCTTTCTGTTTGTTTCCGTTCAGATGATGCTGCGAGGCACCGAGACGGCAGGGTGCGTGCTCGTTTCGGCCGCGAAGGCTCAGCTGCTGCAGTGTGAGCATCTTCCAGCTTGGTACAGTGATACGCTGAAGCAGAAGACCACTTGGGCCTGCTCGTTGGACTGTATGCAGTATTTTGCCACCATGGAGCCCAATCCTTCAGAACAGGAGGACTGGCAACTGTGGCTAGAGGCGAGTTCGTTTACTTTCCTCGGCTGGATAAGAGCGCCTTCGATAAGTCTCGATAAGTCTCGTCCGGGTCGTCCACATCAGCTAATTTCAATATTCGGTGAAAATTTCAATGAAAGCAGCTGAATTCTGGCTACGGTTTTTAACACTTAATACAGACAGCATTTGAGTTAAACAGAGGCGTGTCCCGTTTTGTGAACGCGCAGGTGAAAAACATCGAGGAACACAGGCAACGGACCCTGGACTCTGTGCAGGAGCTGATGGAGAGCGGGCAGGCTGTGGGCGGCATGGTCAGCACCACCACAGGTACGCTGCTGGTCTTGCACTGTAGGGTCATTTGAGTATATTAGACGATTAAGCAGACAAATGACGATTAGAACCTGTACTGTGTTAATAAATGTTTGGAACCTGTTTGAAAAACTCCATATACACTGTACAGCCAAAAGTTTGTGGACACCCGTTTGTGTTATTATAACAGCAAAGAGGGACAAAAATCTATAAGGGGATGCTCAACAAGCACATATGGGTGTGATTGGTCAGGTGTCCACAAAGTTTTGGCAATATAGTGTGTGTGGATGTGTGAGATGAGGACTGATTGTGAAAATAAAGGCTGCCAAACCACTGAACAGTAAAACATATTTAACTACTGGGCATTTCGAGTGTAATTTATTTATATTTGCACTACCGGTCAAAAGTTTGTGGACATGCGACTGAAATGTTTCTCATGATCTTAAAAACCTTTTGATCTGAAGGTGTGTGAATAAATGTTTGAAATCGGTGTTGTCGACAAAAAAAATAATTGTGCCGACGTATTCGTTTCTTTCGTTAGAAAACTAACATTTTATTTACAAAAAATATTTCTTTAAACGGGCGACTCGGAGTGAAATGTACCGGAAAGCAGCTGATAAGAGTCCAGCGTAGGTGTGAACTCTTTTAATACTGTTTAAAAAGCATCTCAGGGAAATTCCTCAAGAAATCGGTTGAGAAAATTCCAAGAATACATTTATGGAAATTCTAGACAAAAAGGGCGTCTATGTACTTTGAATATGCTAAAATATTAAATTATTCTGATTTATTTTGGAATTTTTTATCACAACATAATTCCCATAGTTTCATTTGTGTTACTCCAGAGTTTTGACTTTATTATTATTCTAAAATGTCGGGGGGAAAAATAAAGAATGTGCATGTCTGAACTTTTGACCGGTAGTGTATATGTTTTATTTATGTGAGTGACATTCAGTTGAGTTTCACAACAGTAACTTCGGTCATGCCAGGACAGATACCGTGTACAATTTCACAGCAGTTTGTTGATTTGCATCCTAACGTTAACGTTGTGAGAAAACACGTGGATATGTTCTGTACGCGTACCTTAGACTGGAACCAGCCGTCGTCACACGTGCAGGAGACTCAGCAGGTCCAGCGCATTATCTCACGTTGCAGCTGCCGCATGTACTACGTCGGCTACAGTCACGATATCGACCCAGAGCTAGCGACACAGATCAAACCTCCAGAAATACGTGACCGCCATGAGAAAGAGGATCTGCTCAAGAAGCAGGCTGGTAGGGCCCAACAAACATTACTAAAATTCGGCGTTATTGTATTGTGGGAGTACGTAAATAAAGCCTCCGTTCCCGTTCTTCCTGCCAGGTGCGGTAGACACCTTCACGCTCATTCATAATGATCTGGAGATCTCCACCAACCCAGTGCAGTATGCTATGATTCTGGACATAGTCAACAACCTCCTGCTACACGTCGAACCCAGACGCAAGGTTAGAGATTTTCACAAGTAGTCCGTAACGCTGCTGGGTTTAAAGAGACAAGGCTTTCTAAAACGCACTGTTGATGACTCACAGGAGCACAGCGAGAAGAAACAGCGTGTGCGCTTCCAGCTGGAGATCTCCAGCAATCCCGAGGAGCAGCGCAGCAGCATTCTGCACCTGCAGGAGGCAGTTCGCCAGCATGTGGCCCAGATCCGGCGACTCGAGAAGCAGATCTACTCCAACATAAGGGTCGGTGTCTAAGATCTGACAACGCTTCAGTTTTTTTTTCTGTTGTTCGGTGGACCTAGCTCAGTATGACTAAATATGTCGAAATAAATACGTACCATATTTTCAGCGTTGATTGATTCATTGGTTCCTAAGGCCAGGTGTAAGATTCACTGAATTATCTGGACTACACATGGGTTAGAATGCTGTATGTGTTTGTGATAAGGTTAAATGTTAGGAGATTTTCCTGGAATGAGAACTATACAACACAATATTACAGTTTTCGAAATAGCACATTATATGCACTGTATCATAACAATGTAGGAAATATTGTTTTGTCTTATTTTTTTAATAAAGCACCCTGTTTAAAAAGCAGGTTTAGTTAACGTTATGGTAATGCTCTAAATGGACATGGCTTTAGGGCTTTTTTTCTCAGTAAATTTACATGTTTTCACACTTTGTTTGGATTCCTGCAGTCCCAGCCTGAGGAACTAAGAGGAGATGAGCTGTCTGACATCAATATTCGCCTGCAGAATCAGCTCAATCAGGAGAAGACTGACCTGCAAATGAAAAGTGAGGAGCTCAACATCCTCATCAGGTGGGAATGCATTGGAGCAGCATGAGTATCAAGTTGAAAAAATGAATGGTCTTCGTGACTGACTGCAGTTTCTGCTATACACTGAAGACATTTGGGTTTGAGATCAAAATATGAATTTGAGATGATAGATCGGAATTTCAGCTTTCATTTCCTGATATTTGCATATAGATGTGTTAAACAATGTAAAACATGGCACCTTTGGTGGCAGACTGCCCGATTTTAACTGAACAAAAGTATTTGAACGAGTAGACTTAATATTTGGTTGCATATCCCTTGCTTGCAATAACTGCATCAATAACATCAGCAAACTGTTGCATTCTTCTTTTGTGATGCTTTTCTGGGCTTTTACTAAAACTTCTTTCAGTTGTTGTTGGGAGGTTTCTTCCTTCAGTCTCTTCTTCAGAGGGTGAAATGCTGTTCAACTGGGTTAAGGTCTGGTGATTGACTTGGCCAGTCTAAAACCTTCCACTTTTCCCCTTGATGAAGTCCGTTGTTGTGTAGGCGATGTGTTTTGGGTCATTATCTTGCTGCATGATGAACTTCCTCCTGATTAGATTAGATACATTTCTCTGTTTGGCAGACAGATTGTTCCTTCTGAATTTATTCTGCTGCTACCATCATAAGTTACATCATCAATAAAGATTAGTGATCCTGTTCCAGAAGCAGCCATGCAAGTCCAAGTCTGTGACGCTACCTCCACCACGTTTCACAGATGATCTTGTATGTTTTGGATTATGAGCAGATCCTTTCTTTCTCCACACTTTGGCCTTTCTATCACTTTGATAGAGGTTAATCTTGGTTCCAGAACTTCTGTGTTTCCTTGTGAATTCCAGTCTGGCTTTCGGATTCTTACTGCCGTTTGAGTGGTTTGCGTCTTGTGGTTTGCATCTCTATATTTCTGCTCTCGAAGTCTTCTTTGAACGGTGGATTGTGATAACTTCACTTCTGCCCTGTGGAGGTTATTGGTGATGCCACTGTTTTTCTCACAGCTCTCAGAAGGTTTGTCATGTTCTATGTCTGGTTGTTAGTACCCCAGTGGTTTCTTTCTTTTTCAGGACATACCAGATTGTTGCATTGGCTATGCACAATGTTTGTGCAATGGCTCTGATCGATTTTCCGTCTTTTCTCAGCTTCAAAATGACTTGCTTTTCTCCCATAGACAGCGCTCTGATCTTCATGTTGGTTTATCCTTTTGAACAACAAATGCAGTCTTCACAGGTGAAACCCAGAGCTCAGACCAAGAGTAGACATTCAGAGCTGTTAACTGTTTAAACAATCAATCTAACAGGGCACACCTGGGCAACAAGAATCACCTCTCAGTCATATGTTCCAGTATTTTTGATCACTTGAAAAATGGGTGGGTTCAAACAAAATGTGGCATGCTCTGAGTTGTTTAAAACAACTAGATGTAAATGAAAGCTGAAATTCTGATCTATCATTTGAATATCTTTTGATCTCAAACCAACATGTCTTCAGCGTATACAAATAATAATAATAATAATAATAATAATAATAATAATAACAATAACAATAATTGGCCTTGCCGGGACAGTATTTGTATAGTTAGGTGATTATATTGAAAAGTAAATAAATAAGCGCACTCTTTCCAGATGTTTTAAGGACTTCCAGCTGCAGCGGGCGAATAAGCTGGAACTGCGAAAGCCTCCAGAAGACGTGAGTGTGGCACGTCGTACCGAAATCTATTTTGCTCAGGCACGCTGGTGTCTCACAGAGGAGGACGGACAGCTGGGCATCGCTGAGCTCGAGCTGCAGAGGTTCATGTACAGCAAGGTGAGCTTGGTATCTACAGCAAATTGTTGCCCTCAACCCAAAACACACAACATGGTTGATTCACTTCCAGTTAGGCCACTTCAGGCTCGAATCGCTTCCTCACTCCAGTTGAACCGCACGACGGTTTGATTGGAACCCGACCGAGACCACCTTGCTCAGGCCATCTCTGACTGATTGTTGTGGTCTGCACCCGAGTATTCTCAAAGCGAAAAATTCACCAAGGTTCGATTCGAACAGACTAAATGCTGCGCATGTGAAAGCATCCTTCGGATATTTTTGGAAAAAGAACAACATTGCTGAGAAATTGTAAAGAATTCTAACTTTACAATGGGAAATAAGTTCTCACTTTGATTATCGGCATAATCCACATCAGTCTGGGTTAAAAGTCACTGGAGCCTCATCATCTTCTCTTCACTCCACTTCTTGCTGTCCGTGCCACCTGTGCATGCATCAGCCGGGAAATAATCACTGATTAATGCAAAAATGTATACGTGCTCTTGTCTGCTTTGATGATGCCATCTGATCGTGAAACAGAATTGAGTAGGTTTAAGTACATTATTGGCAGAAAGACACAATTTTGGTCAAAACCCGAATTTTCTGGCCCGCTCCACGTATAACTTTAGTTTATATAATTATCTGGTTGTGTATTAATGGCGGCTTGGTGTTCTCCATGCTCTTTATGTGCAGATATGGTGAAGGATTTGTTTACATTTTTCTGCTGTATTTCTTTTTTTTTTTTTTTTTTTTTTTTTTATAACACATTTTTATTGAAAAAACATGGAAGATAACAAGAAAATATCCAAAGAAAATACATTTTATATACATTTTAACCCCCCCACCCCCAGCATCCAAAAACATCAATTACACGGGTAAAGAAGTTATTGTACAAAGGCCAAGACAGACATATCCACATATTTTCAAATACAGGAGCACAACATGTATACACACATCATTATACACATACACACATTACACACACAATACAATCAGTGGAGTGAGAGGTATCTAATATTGCCTGTGTCGATATTTGATTATTTTCCAGAAAATGTATATAAAAAGATCCCACATTTTCTGGTAGTCTTTTAGTTTGCCCTTTATACTGTAGGTTATTCTTTCCAGTGCAATGCAGTGTGACCGATCTTTCAGCCAATGATCAATGGATGGGCCGTCTATGTTCTTCCAGTAAAATGCTACTAAACGTTTTGCAAGAACTAGACAAATGTCAATCATTTTAATGTGATAACCTGATCATGATAAACTTACAGGAATTCAACCCAAAGCACATATTTCAGGGGACATTGGAATTGGTTTTGAGAGAATTGAGGAAATTACTGTTGTCACTTTTTGATCACCTCACATTCACAGGTACAATGAAAGAGTGTTCCCGTATGTTTTTGGCATTTAAAACAGATATCTGGGATGTTTGGGTTAAACCTATTTCACTATTCAGGGTTGACGTAAGTACGCATTACGCAGTTGTATTGGATCAGCTTAAATCTAGTATTGATTGACAAATTCTGGGCTCTAACACACATCTGTCTCCAGTTTGAATCTGAAAGGTCATATAGCAGATCTATACCCCAAGCGACTCTCTTGGATTCAGGTGATTCTTTAGACCTGTTAACAAATGTGCAATAAAACGTCTGCTGTATTTCTATTTACATCTGCTGTTTTTGTCTATTAACTGTTGATGAGGTATAAATAGTTGAACACTAAGGTGAAAGTCGTTTAATGTATTTCTGCTTTTCCCACAGCTGAACAAATCTGATGACACAGCAGAACATCTTTTGGAACTTGGCTGGTTCACGATGAATAACCTGCTTCCCAATGCTGCTTACAAGGTACTGCATTGTGCACTCATGCAAACATGAAAACTACTCACTGTTTCTTTCAACTGAAGCTTCCGGACACGGGGAACTCGACTAGTCGTGTTTCTGTGAAAGTACGACTTTATTAGCTTGGTTTTCGAGAGATCACTGCCAAGACGATGATTAAATATAACTTTACTGTATAACTGTTATGATGTCGGCTCAGATTTTCTAAGTCTTGTAACTTTTCTACTTGGTCTCTCTTGTGCAGCACGTGAGGGTATGTATGGTATTAAGTATGTTTGTCAGTCATCTTTCCCCATTTCAACTGTAGAAGATGCACTATAATGTCAAACGTTTGTGGACACCTGACCCTCACACCCATATGCAGATCTTCCCCAAACTGGTGCCACAAACCTGTTCCAGCATGGCCGTGCACTAGTGCACTTTAGGGCGGCTGTGGACACTGAACCCCAAGTTGCTCCCGATGGCAATTTAGCGCCTTGCATGGCAGCTCTGCTACCATTGGTGTGAGAGAGTGAATGGGTGAATGAGACACAGTGTAAAGCACTTTGGAACCACTAAGGTTAAAAAAGCACTACATTAGTGCTCCATGAAGACATGTTTTGCCAAGAACTGCCAAGTCTCCTGCACAAAGCCCTGACCTCAACCATTTGGGTTGAACTGGAACCCTGACTCCTCCCCTGACATCAGTGCCTGACCTCTAGTGGCTGAATGGGCACACATTCCCACAGCCACGCGCCAAAATCTAGTGCTAAGTCTTTGCAGAGGTTATTATTATAACAGCAAAGAGGGACTAAATCTGGAATAGGATTTTAAAAACGCACAATTGGGTATGATAGTTAGGTGTCCACAAACTTGCTCTCTGATCAAAAAAGCTTGCAGGAATTTACTGTTTTATTTATATATACATTATTTGCTTGATTTTAGTCCTACATTTTCATCTGATTTTTTTTGTTTGTTTGTTTGTTTTGTTTTCCTATATACTCATCTGCCACCGCTATACTAGATTATTTAGCATTTTTTGGTTTAAAAAAGAAGAATATGAATAAAAAATAGAACCATACAAGTTTTAGCATGAGCGCGCTCTAAACGCGAGTCACATGATACGTGTTGTGGTTCTCTGCACTACTGTTTTGCACTGTAGGTGGTGTTGCGTCCGCAGAGCCCCTGCCAATCAGGACGACAGCTCGCCCTCCGCATCTTCAGTAAAGTTCGTCCCCCTGTGGGCGGGATTTCCGTCAAAGAGCATTTTGAGGTCATTTTCATAGAAGTCTACCCGTGCAAGCTTTGAAAGTGCTTGAGACGTGCTTGAGAAAATAGTCCTGTGAACATTTGCTTTGCACCATGTTAAAACCTGTTTTAATGACTAGGTCAACGTGGTCCCGCTTACCATCCAGCTGATGTACCACTTCTTTAAGAGAATGATGGGGTTTTTCTTCCCTGGAAGAAATGTGGAGGAGGAGGAAGTCGGAGACGAGGAGGATAAGTTACGAATGGTCACCACAGGTTCGAACGGTTATATTTCAAATGAACAATGCTCTTTTCTTTGACTTTTTTTTTTTTTTCTTCTTTTCCTTTCCTTCGCGTAGCCCTGACATGCCGATATCCGTACCGCTGTTGCCTTCTGGTCAATATTAGTTTGATCTGTTCTGCGCGTCGGGAATATCGGCTTTCTAATGGCTGCGCCCAAGGCCACACTGATAGCTCAGGCCTGGCTATTAAAAGCTCAGCTCATTGACATTGAGTGGAGATCCTCATGATCAGAGCCAAAAATGTTCCTCAAGTACAAGTAAAACTACTTAGAAAAATGATTACTCAAGTAAAAGTAATAATGTTAATAATTACTTGAGTAAACAGAGTAAAGTATCCAATGAGAAGATTACTCAGGTAACATGTTACTAGTTACTTCAGATCTGATTCAAATGAATCTTAGACTGCATGAAGGACCGTAAGTCTCTCGTCTCCTTGAAAGTCTCTCTGTTCTGTTTATATGCTGCACATAAAACCTGGGTTCAAGATAAAGCAGCGTATCCCAGTCCTGTGATAGGTACAATAACACACAAACTGTCATTTTCAACACAAAATCTCTCATACACACCCCCAAAAAACCAAACAGTTGACTGTCTTTATTTTCACAACATGTTAACAACACAAACCTGTCAGCATCTGCATTTAAACAAGACGACAGAGAACAAAAGGACAGACTATGGAACAGAACAGATGAGAAAGTGTGTGAAGTGACAGTGAGTGTGTGTGTGTCCTGTCTCCGTCGACACGCTCACTCCTTCCCCGTCTTTCGGGCATTATTTCCCAGGACCGAGCCGCTAAAAAAGTGAGCGGTTGTTGCGGACGCGTTCAGACCACTGCAGCGTACCGCGAGACTCGCTGCTTCATTATACGTGATATAAGCGAATTATTAAAACTACGTTCATTCATTAACGTTTAAGAGCAACGGAGGAACGCCACCGAACGTAGCGAAGTAAAAGTACATTTCTGTGATTAAAAATGAACTCGAGTGAGAGTATAAGTATGGCCAGTTATTCTTAAAATTAAGTTTTACCCAAGTAAACGTAGCGAAGTAAATGTAGTGCGTTATGTACCCAGCTCTGCTCATGATATACAAGGTCATCCTGATGTGTGCACAATAAAGGTTACTCAAATCCCTTCTCCATCGCTCACAATGCAGGTGTTGTAAAACCAAGGCAGCTATCTGAGGACTCTATAGTGGGGCTGGGACCCAGTAAAGGAGTCACGCAGGGGATGAATCGCACATCAGGGGTCCGGAGGTCATTCCGTAAACCGCTGGAGGTAATATCACATTTTAGCCATTTCACAACATCATTAACACGTTTGGTAAACTGATGGCGGTTTACGTTACTGTGTATAACTCAGTGTCTTTTTAGTAAAACAAAACAACAACAAAAACACGCCTTGATACCTGGACTGATATAAGAACAAGCCGAGAGGCTAAAACTATGCTGTTTGATTTGTGTCCAGCATCCTATAGATGACATCGATAAAATGAAAGAGAGAGCTGCCATGAACAACTCGTTCATCTATATAAAAATCCCTCAGGTTCCCCTTTGTGTCAGCTACAAGGTGAGTGCTGCACCGAACCCCTGGTTAGTTTCCTTCACTGCAGGTTGTTATCATGGATAAACGCTTCAGAGTGTTCTTCTTCTCTGTAATTGTGCAGGGTGAAAAGAGCAGTGTTGACTGGAAGGATCTGAACCTGGTGCTGCCCTGTTTAGAGTACCACAACAACACTTGGACGTGGCTGGATTTTGCCATGGCCGTTAAAAGAGACAGTCGAAAAGCTCTGGTTGCCCAGGTACTAAAGCCCAGGCACTAAAGCCCAGGCTAGATTATTAGATGACGTTTGCAGCTCTGATCAACATGTGAAATGATAGTGAGGCTGATTTTGGGGAGGGGGCTTTAGCTTTAAATCAGAAATGTTCAAGAAAATAACTTTAAAAAGCATGTACACTACCAGTCAAAAGTTTGTGGACACTCGATTGAAATGTTTCTCAACCTTTTGATCTGAAGGTGTGTGATTAAATGTTTGAAATCGGTGCCGTAGACGAAAATATAATCGTGCCGACGTATTCATTTCTTTCATTAGAAAACTAACATTATATTTACAAAAAATATTTTTTTAAGCGGACGACTCGGAGAGAAATATTTCCGGAAAGCAGCCGATAAGAGTCCAGTATATGTCGGAACTCCTTTAATACTGTTTTAAAAGCGTCTCAGGGAAATTCCTCAAGAAATCGGGCGAGAAAATGCCAAGAATACATTTCAGGAAATTTTGGGGTTTTTTTTATTTTTTAAAAAAAAATTTTTTATCATAACATAATTCCCATAGTTCCATTTGTGTTACTCCAGAGTTTTGATGACTTTATTATTATTCTACAATATGGAGAAAAATAAAATAAAATAAAGAATGAGTGTGTCTACACTTTTGACCGGTAGTGTACATGTGAAATATCATAATAATGTGGGATACTAGAAGTATTAACATCTGGTTAAGTAGTTAATCATTATTTTTTAAAAATTTTAAATGAAAGTCCTCGATTCTCAATAACAACGTGTGAAAAAGTCTAATTGTGCTCTCTTGCATAATTCACTTCCACACTTCAGGCCAAAGTGCTTTTTGTTAAAATAAAATAAAAAAAGGCTACTAATGCAATATGCACACTGTAACCATAACAAAGCTCTTACCAGTCTTTGCTTGTATTGCTAACTAGCCTAGCCTGCAGTCTACATTAATTATTAATTCATTAAAACCTCTAGAATAGAGCTCAGCTAAAACTAATAAACTGATAGTCCACTCCTTACTCTCAGTGAAGTTTCCCGCGCTTCTTAGAAACACGTTCCTCTCTGCGTGAAGCTGCATAAAATGTCAAATCTTTAAGCAAGGCATCATCTCAGTCAGTCTTTAGACGTACCTTTCTGATGGACAGTAAGTGGGATGAGCACTCTTCATAATCAGTTGAGCTGCGATTACACGTCTCTGTCCCTAGGGGTTCCCGCATACGTGTGGTCGTGTGTGTGTAAATAAACGCACATCCTACTGCACATGAAGAAATTGATGAATAATGTTCTATGCATACTGTAGAAACGTACTTATGCCGGGTCACACGCTAAACTATACGTTCACGTGGTTGATAACCGGAACCCCATGTCATATGAATGAAGGTGAAATAACCTTTTACTCCACCTTATCTTGCAGACTTGATGGGCTGATTCAACTTTTAAAAAAAAAACAACCCATTAGTTACAGGAAGTGGCCATGTAATCTCACAGGCGGAAATATATATTAAATGCACAGAACTGTTTTGTTCTTTTGTTTTAATCCCTTCCTCCTTTTTTTCGGGGGGTTGGGGCACTCCTGGACAGATGATAAAAGAGAAGCTGCGTCTGAAGCCTGCCTCAGCGTCTGAGTCTCGAGGAAAGGCAGCAGAAGGAAAGGCTGACAGCGGCCTGCAGCAGCAGATGGAGGACGAGAAAGCCCGGCTGCTGATTGGCCTCAGCTCCGCCGACAAGAGCTCCAGCAAGAAGATCTTCAGCCGCCACAAGTGATTCCTCTCCGATGATATGACAGTGTGGAGAGATTAAGCTCACTGGAGTCTCACATATCTCTCACGCTCTCTCGCTCTCTCGCTCTCTCTCGCTCTCTCGCTCTCTCTCTCTCTCTCTCTCTCTCTCTCTCTGCTTCCTTTATCCTAGATGAAGAGCCGAGCAAACATTTCAAAAATTTATATCAAATAAAATTACCGAGAGACTCCTCTCGCTTTTAGAGGTCCATGCTGGCTGTGGATTTCTGATGCCCTGAGGAAGACGTCCTCTTGTCTCTCAGTGCCGATAGCGTGAAGGACAGATTGATCGTCATCCTCCCGAAGAGCACAGTGTCCTTTTAGGGATCAATGTTAAACTCTCACACATTTGCTTTTGTGCCAGAAGTGTTTCACATTTCGTCGTTGTTCAGTGCACTATGCGCAGTCTTCACTGATCAGGATAGCCATTTCAGCGAGCCCTCAGGTGTTTAAGATGTTATTAGTGTTGTGTTCATTTCAGGAGAGTATCAAACACACAGATTAGTTGTGTTTTAATGACTGCCAACATCTCTTCCTGCTGGCACAGGAGACCCTGCAGAGTCTAAGGGAAAGTATTGCACCCCATTTTATTCACTTCGGGGGAAAAAACCAAGAGGGATCAGAAATGGGTTTCGCTCCAGAGATATACTTAATATGTAATATTTCACATACGCTAAAATTAATTTACATTCACTTACCTAATGCCTTGACCACTTAACAAGTTGCACTCTAACTGAAAAGGCCCTTAAGAATTTATTCTTTAAAGCTCAATATATAACTATAATTCCAGAAAGTAGCAGGTATTGAATAGTATATTGTTGGTTGTTCTAAGATTTACTGTACTTACATTTGTGCAATATCTCGACACAAAGTAGACTAAATATCCATTGGTCTATTAATCATTTTATGATCTTGATATTCTTGGGGAGCTTTTTTTTGTTTGTTTGTTTGTTTGTAATGTTTTTTGGAGCATTCTTGATCATTTTAACACTATGGCACTTTTTTTGTTGTTTTTGTGCCCTTTCAATTAAAATTCTGATGTTATATATTGCTGTTGAATTTTATTTAATTTTTCAGTTTCGGAAAAGAAACAAATGGGAATCATTTCAGCTTAAGTGTTAAATGTTTTTCAGTTATCAGGGTGTCTTTCGATTATGTTGATTTTGGATATCAACACGCTTTGTAAATGATTTTTCAGTATTAAAAATCAAAGCTCCATATGAAACCTGTTGTATTGTTGTGTTGGAGATCACCTCCAGTCGAACAAGGGTCACGATCACACCCGTCCAATTGGTCTTTCGTTAGTGGACGCTCCTGACATTTGGTTCATCACATTTTGTGTGTTATCGGATACAACAATCTCAGTTCATACAGCTAAAGCATCCACTCTCTCTCAACGAACAGCTCAGTCACTGGATACACTACAGAGCAGGGGTGTCCAATCGTATCCGGAACGGGCCGGTGTTGGTGCAGGTTTTCATTCCACCCAAGCAGAAGCCACACCTGAGTCTATTGAAAGCCAAGAAAAACTGATTAAACAGGTGCAATCAGGTGTGACTCCCTCTTGTTTGGAATGAAAACCTGCACCCACACCGGCTCTTTCCGGAAAAGATTGGACATTAGCGTATTAACTTTAGCAATAAAGCAGCAGATGAGTAGCATGCTGCATGCCTGACCTTATCCAGGGAACACTGTCACAGATTGATAACAGCTTGTGATCCAGTCAGATGTCAAAAAATCTGGCATTAGCGGGGTTAGGTACATGTTTTCCCCATAACGACATAAAGCCAGTCAACTACTGGAGTATATTTCTGAGATTAAGTCACATCGCTTTCTGTTCACTGTAAATCAGTGGTCCTCCTATTTATTCGTTTTACAATATAATAACTTAAAATACACTGGATAAAAGTACTTACCACTTTGGATGATATTTTCATATACTATCATGGTTTGCTCCCACTCATATATTTCTGGGGTTACTGAGAGTAATGAAGAAAATATAGCTTTACCTACGGCACATTTTATTAGGGCCAGTGTCTCCCACGTGAAGATGTAGTAGGATATGTAGCCTCTGTTCTCCTGAAAGCAGTCAAAGTTAAACTGTTATCAAACACCCAGCCTCCTCTCTGGCCTTGCAGCTCTGACGGTAAAGCTCAGTCATTTATATTTATATACCACAGTGCTATTGCTCAAATCTAACCGATCTAAACGATGATTCATTTTCAAGAACAGATTACTTCCAGCTACAACTGAATGCATTGTGGTTTCTCAGTAGTATGATGGATAGTTTACTGTAGCTACAAGGTCCCTAGTTTGGTCCTGAACCTCTTGTTTGAGCTCTCTGGTTTCCTCCCACTTCCCACAAAAAATATTCCTGTAGATTGACTGACCACTTTAAATCGCCCCTAGGTATGAGTGTGTATGTGTGCCTTGTGATGGACTAGCATCCCATCCAACGTATATTCCCACTGTAGGCCCAGTGCTCCTGGGATAGGCTCCGAATCCACCGTTACTCTAACCAGGATAAAATGGTTACTGAAGATGAAAGAATGAACTACAAAAAAGGTCTTGTGAGGGAAACTGTTAATAGCTGTTATAATGTACACTGATCAGCCATAACATTAAAATCGCCTGCCTAACATTGTTTAGATCCCACTTGTGCTGCCAAAACATCTCTGACCTGTCGAGGCATGGACTCCACAAGACCTCTGAATCTGGAACCAAGACGTTAGCAGCAGATCCTTCAAGTCTTGTAAGTGGCGAGGTGGGGCCTCCACGGATTTGACTTGTTTGTCCAGAACATCCCACATATACTCGATCGGATTGAGATCTGGGGAATTTGGAGGCCGAGTCAACACCATGAACTCTTTGTCATGTTTCTCAAAACATTCCTGTACAATTTTTGAATTGTGGCAGGGAGCATTAACCTGCTGAAAGAGGCCACTGATATTATTGAATACAGTTGCCATGAAGGTGGTGCTTCAACGATTTAGGTTTAGGTAAGTGGTACGTGTCAAAGTAACATCCACATGAATGCCAGGACCCAAGGTTTCCCAGCAGAACATTGCGCAGAGCATCACACTGCCTCTGCCGGATTGCCTTGGCTTGCTCTATAAGACTTGACGTTTTGGAGATGCTCTGACCCAGTCGTCTAGCTATCACAATCTGGCCCTTGTCAAAGTCGCTCAGATCCTTACGCTTACCCATTTCCCCTGCTGCCAACACACCAACTTTGAGAGCTGACTGTTCACTTGCTGCCTAAAATATCAGGTGCCATTGTAACAAGATAATCAATGCTATCAATCACCTGTCCGTGGTTTTAATGTTATGGCTGATTGGTGTAAGTAATAACAGGAACTAATTTGTTTTGTGGACTTTTTGTGAAAATTTTATATATATAACATATATATATGTATATGTATATAAATATGTGTGTGTGTGTGTGTGTGTGTGTGTTTAAGTATAACGTCTCATTCTTTAATGAATACAAAATGTTTACAGTTGGTAAACTGCTGTGCTAAAAGAGGAATAAAACACTTCTGGACGTGCTGTTATTGGAAAATAATCAACTTCTAGGCCCAGTCCTCATATCTTTATGTTTCGTTTTTTTCATTATCTTTTTCACTTGCTGTAAAACATGCTGTACTCACGTGACTGGATTATGTGCAAAGTTATTACCTAGAGCCGTGAAACGAGTTGTGTTGAGATGAGACTGAAGTCAGCCTGCTGGTGCAGAGGGCGTGGTTAGACTGCTGCTGGTGAAGGGGTCGTGGTCATGCAGCTGATAGAGGGGGGCGTGGTAATGCTGCTGATTAAGGGGCGGGGTCAGACTGCTGGTGGTGAAGGAGGCGTGGCCAGACTGCTGGTGGTGAAGGAGGCGTGGCCATGCTGGCGGCGGCGGAGGCGTGGCCAGACTGCTGCTGGTGAAGTGGGCATGGTTTGAAATGGTGTAGTATGGGACAGCGCACACAATTCAATAGTCTGAGCATCAAGTCTGACCTGGAATGACGCTCTCCTGTTTTGAGACACTGAATGCGGTGAAAGTAAGTGCTGAAAGGAAAGGAATTGCCATTTGAGCTCTAGGAGCCCACAGGAGCGATTATTTAATGAATAACAAGATCATCATTCATTTGTTGACAACATGTGCGTGCCATGGGCGGTGCTGTGAGCAGAAACAAGGTGAGGGAAATTCAGGTTGTTTGTTTGTTTGTCTTTGGAGTATTTGTTTTATCCGAGAAGTTTACACTATGAATGAATCCCGAAACAGATCCCTAGTATATCCCATGTAGCGCACCAGCAGTGTGTAAAAGTCATACCCCATGTGCAATAGTGCGATTATCAGGTGTAATAGTGTATAATAATGAGGGACAATACTTTGTGCCTGTTCAGATTATTAAAAAAAAAAATTGTATATATATATATATATATATATATATATATATTTATAATGTTTATAGACATGTTATTAACATGTCTATCAGTTTACTTGTATATTTATTTATGGAACTGTGGTGTTTTGAAATGAGCCCAGAGTCTATAATATGTTAGGGAAGTGGATTATAAGTGGTCTGAGTCTGCCTAACTAAATGCTTCTCGATTCACTGATGCATGTGATTACACAAACACTGACCAGTAACTTTATTAGGAATGCCTGCTCATTCATGCTGTTACTGTGTAGAGCATGAAATCAAGCAGATACAGGTCGATGTTCACATCAGACATCATGGAGAATGGGGGAAAGATCTCAGTGACCTCATCTTGTTGGTGTCAGACATCCAGTGAGCAGCAGTTCTGTAGATGGAAACTTGTTGGTGAAAGAGGTCAGAGGAAAATGGCCAGACTGGTTTGAGCTGACATTAACTCACATATCCACTCTACAGCCGTGGTGAGCAGAAAAGCATCTCAGAATGCACACCGTGTCGAACCGTGAGTTGGATGGGATGTTTACAGCAGCAAAACACCACATCCATCGGGGTACACTCCGGTCAGCCAAGAACAGGAATCTGAGACTACAGTGGGGACAGGCTTGTCCAAACTGGACAGTTGGATAACATTGCCTAATCTTTTTCCAATTGTCAACTGTCAGGTTTGAGAACCAGTCTGGCTTTTCTCTTCTGATCTCGCTCATAAACAAGGCCTTTCCACCTACAGAACTGCCACTCATTGGATGTGTTTTGTTTTTCACACCATAAGGTGTACATTTTGCTGGTATTTCCTCATTTGTAAGTTGCTTTGGATAAAAGAATCTGCTAAATGAATAAATGTAAATGTAAATATGCGTTTTAGAGACTGTTGTGTGTCCTAGGAGATCGGCAGTTTTTGAAATACTCAACCCAGTCTGTCTGGCACTAAAGTCGAAGCCACTGAGATCACATTTAGCAGTGCACAGTCAGACGTTTCAACCGTTTACTTTTTTGCTCAATTTTATTACGTGTTTTTACTTTTTTATGTGCAGACACCTTTTTCATCAGTGGAGAAGAGGTGTTTATCCAGTAAGCAAAGGTTCCCGTCTCTCCATGACGTACTTGTATACCAAAGCAGTCCGTTCAGGCAGCAGAGTGACCAGTGCACAACATCCCACATCGGTAAATGTACAAAAAGCCAAGAGACGAATCCTCTACCTACATCCACGTCCATCTTCCTGCCAGAATTTCCGCACCGTGACAGGAGACCTACACATTTACAGGTACTCTGTCTCTTAATAACGTAAATAACTACTATCGCGAGTCATTTCACGTATTGTGTGACTCTTATTTATGGAAATAAGCACAATCAATAAATAATCTCGTGCCATGAGGTCTGTCATAACCAGCAATGCAAATTGTTGCTAATACAAAATATTGTCCAAGAATCGTTCGTGTTCATGCTGACTCTTAGTGGATGACGAATACCATCAAAATCACAAGAAATAGGAGTCACCTGAAGTGAAGCTATAGACAATGAGACAGTTATCAACAAAGTTGCAGAAGCCAGTGCATTGCTTAGGCGCTTGTTGATACTGTAGGGCTTTACCATTTTCAGTTCTGAGTGTAAACCAAAACTTGTAAAGTATGGTAGAAGACCTTTCTTTCTGTCTTTCTTTCTGTCTTTCTTTCTGTCTTTCTTTCTGTCTTTGTCTTTCTTTCTTTCTTTCTATATTTCTTTCTTTCTGTCTGTCTTTCTTTCTGTCTTTCTTTCTTTCTTTCTTTCTATCTTTCTTTCTGTCTTTCTTTCTGTCTTTCTTTCTGTCTTTCTTTCTGTCTTTGTCTTTCTTTCTTTCTTTCTATATT
>JANDJT010000071.1:20971327-20981444 GCA_024331685.1 Stegophilus panzeri
ATTTAAAAAAAATTGTCATTTGAAATAAATAGGACTGAATGATATCTGATGGAATTATTGAATATAATCACAGTTCTAACACAACAGATGATTTTGGAAATCAAACAGATGTAAAAACAGATGATACGAGCTACTACACTGTTTATGCAGGGAGATGCTCAACAGGTTTATACATAACGGAACCTAGTGCCTCTGTTTGACTCAAAGATGTATATATACTGGGTTGTCTAGTTATCACCTGAATTGCTTGTACCATTTTACCCTTAATACTGATGAATGTATAGTATTTAAGCTGAACGTGTTGCCATGCCACACACACACACACACACACACACACACACACAGACACACCAATTGATGGTGTTGTAGATTGTTATTGTTATTGTTAATGCTAATTTTAGTATTACTACTACTATTACTATTACTTTCTAATTATCATTAGTGTATTTGTGATCCTTTTTGTCTTATTTGACTTTTTCTCTTATTTTATGTTGTCATATCTTTTGCACTTCCTCTGTTTTGGTTTTCCCCATTGGTAGTGTTGGTTTTCCCCATTGGTAGTGTTGATTTTCCCCATTGGTAGTGTGTGTTGGTTTTCCCCATTGGTTTTGTTGGTTTCCCCCATTGGTAGTGTTAGTTGGTTTTCCCCATTGGTAGTGTTAGTTGGTTTTCCCCATTGGTTTTGTTGGTTTTCCCCATTGGTAGTGTGTGTTGGTTTTCCCCATTGGTTTTGTTGGTTTTCCCCATTGGTAGTGTTGATTTTCCCCATTGGTAGTGTTAGTTGGTTTTCCCCATTGGTTTTGTTGGTTTTTCCCATTGGTAGTTTTGGTTTTCCCCTTTGGTAGTGTTGATTTTCCCCATTGGTAGTGTTGATTTTCCCCATTGGTAGTGTTGATTTTCCCCATTGGTAGTGTTGGTTTTCACCATTGTTACTGAACAGACCTCACAGTCCATAAAAATCTCATTTTTGCATTTAGTTCCCACTTCCTCCAGAGTCAGACCACAGCAGCATGCTGACCAAAGTCACTGAGTATCCTTATGAAATGCCTCTGAGCTTCAGTCCTGCACTGGCCCTGTTGCTCACAGAGGTATGCAGTGTCTACAGTTTTTCCCTTTGCCTTTGACTGAAGACAAACACAGCTGTAACCTCTCACACTTTCTTTGTGTTTTCTGGGTGCAGCTCCTGTGCAAGACTCCCATGCGTCGCCTGCGCTGTCTGGAACGCTATATGAGTCAGAGGTTTTTTAATGGCGTCTCATTTGACTCTCAGGTGCTGATGAAGATTCCCATTCAACCAATCCTTGAGCTAAAGGATCACCCTAACCGGCCAGAGAAATCAATGAGAGGATTAACATACGACCAGCTTCAGAACTTTGAATGTGATCTCTTTGACGCTCCTTCCTCAAATACAGATTTATCGCCTGCTATCCCTCACCAACACTGAAGAGGCCTCAGATTCTGCATATGGTGCAATATCCTTAACCATTTCTAGACCAGAACCAAAAAAATTGACTATCTAGATATGAACTATACAAGCATATGTATATATGTGAAAGAAACACAGCTATACATTTTTCTTCTGTCAGAGAAAAGAAAAAAAGAAAAGTAATTTTTTAAAATAAATTATAAACACATATTTAGTCTGTCCTTTGAGAATATTTCTAAATGTTTGTTTTTTTTCTTTTAGTAATCTCTGTATCTATTGCCCTTTTTTCAAACTGGGTTTGGCTAAGCTAGAATGGTTCTGTAGGAACTGCTTCAGGATGTTTACTGAATAGAAATGATTATTCACATGTGGGATTTTGCTAGAAATGATTTCAATATAAATTATTGTAACTGTGAATGGTACTATCTAACTTTTAGACCTTGGTATGACCTATTTGTGAGAGCAAAGACAAACCCAAATGGGAGCAACCTTAATAGGGCAGAAAATTGAAGACCAGATAAAGCATCATTATTAATGTTTTTAATTAGGTATCAGGGAAAAAAAACCCAAAGCCCCTGTGGAGTAGGCTAAATATAACATTATCTCTTTGTGATTTTCCCTGGGGGCCCCTCCCAGACCCCATCTTTCCTGCATGTGCAGAGTAACATTGGAAAAGCCACCTAAATCTGCACCAATCAGGTTCAGCACCTGATCATAATCTCTATGAAGTTTGAGTTTTTCCTTGCCACTGTCAACTCTGGCTTGCTCATTAGGGATCTTCATCTACATCTAGAATTCTGTAAAGCTGCTGTGTGACAGTGTCTATTGTTAAATGCATTATACAAATAAAATCAAATAGAATTGAATAGATGTAATCACTTAATGAAACTAACTTGTGTTTTATATATATACACACACATTAAAACCACTGACAGGTGAAATGAATAACATTGATTATCTCGATACAATGGTAACTGTCTCAGTTCTCGATATTGGTGTGTTGGAAGCAGGAAAAATGGGCAAGCGTAAGGATCTGAGCGACTTTGACAAGGGTCAAATTGTGACGGCTAGACGACCGGGTCAGAGCATCTCCAAAACAGCAGGTCTTGTGGGGTGTTCCTGGTATGCAGTGATTAGTACCTACCAAAAGTGGTCTAAGGAAGGCCAACCGGTGAACCAGTGACAGGGTCATGGGTGTGCAAGGCTAACTGATGTGCGTGGGGAGCTACTGCTGAAAAAGTTCATGTTGGCTGTGATAGACAGGTATCAGAACACACAGTGCATCACAGCTTGTTGCGTATGGGGCAGTGTAGCTGCAGTCACCCTAAGTCAGAGTGCCAATGCGGACCCCTTTCCACTGCCGAAAGCATTTACAATGGGCACATGAGCATCAGAACCAAACCATGGAGCAATGGAAGAAGTGGCATAGTCTGATGAATTATGTTTTCTTTTACATCATGTGGATGGCTGGTGCGTGTGCGTCGCTTACCTGGGAAAGACATGACACCAGGATGCACTATGGGAAGAAGGCAAGCCAGCAGAGGAAGTGCGATGCTCTGGGAAATGTTCTGCTGGGAAACCTTGAGTCCTGGCATTCATGTGGATGTTACTTTGACACGTACGACCTACCTAAACACTGTTGCAGACCAAGTTCACGCCTTCATGGCAATGATATTCCCTAATGTCAGTGGCCTCTTTCAGCAGGATAATGTGTCCTGCCACACTGCAGAAATTATTCAGGAATGGTTTGAGGAACATGACAAAGAGTTCAAGGTGTTGACTCGGCCTCCAAATTCCCCAGATCTCAATCCGATCGAGCATCTGTGGGATGAGCTGGACAAACAAGTCCAGAGATCCATGGAGGCCCCACCTCGCAACTTACAAGACGTAAAGAATCTGCTGCTAATGTCTTGGTGCCAGATACCACAACACACCTTCATATATATCTGTCTATACCTTCTTTTTGCTCAGGCTCATCCTTAAAGGTGGATTGCTCAAACCTGAATATTTGCCTCAATGAGAAATACTGCTAAATTTAGGCCACCTCACAGCAGACATTAACCCAGTGGAGATTTTTATCAGCTTAGTTCTCCATCAATTGTCCTTGAAAACTGGATCATGGAGTTGTTGAAAACATTCACATGGACATGTCATTGTTGCTTTGGGACTTAACTGCCTAGAGAATTTTGAATTCACATGAAGTGAATTTATTCTAGTTAGACCAGGGGTGCCTGATCCTATGGGCAAAGGGCTGGTGTGACTCCAACTTTGTGTTCCAGCCATGCAGGAGCCACAACTAATTGTTAATTTAAGGTAAGTTCAACTGATTAAACAAATGGAAAGAGGTGTGGTTCTTGCTTTGTCTGAAATGAAAACGTCCAGCCATTTGGGGATAAGACTAGACACCTCTGAGTTACATTATTAAAGGAATGCAACACTCTCTTGTCTCATGGATTGAAGTAGATTGATGTCATTTTTGGACTTACCTGCTGCTGTTGTCGGTTCTCTTTAGATGTCCATGTTTAGCACCATAATTGTTTACTTGTTTACTTTTGTTTCTGATTAACTAAGCACTTTCTTAATGTTGCCACATTAGCTATGCAAGTCTCATCAAAATGACAGAACCCCAGAACAGAATTAAAGCAGGTTAGAGGTGGAGGAATGCCCCTCCATGGCCTTTACAAAAACACTTAATGAGGTCATGAAGTTACGCTCCGCCCTACAAGTTCCAGCCTCCTCCGGGACGCTGCCATAAAGAACTGGGACAATGTTGCTGTCACAAAAGAGCTTCTCATTTCATTCCTCATCACATCTCCGGAGCAAGCCAGAGCATCTGCATCTCTTCTTGGACTCGGTGGGTAACTCTGATTTTCTTTGTGAAGTATGCCGTTATTGTTGTTGAACAGTAGTTGTGTGTCAGTAACTTTATCTCCTTTTAAGATTTAATACTCTGGACCATTTATACCTGAGAGATTCAGGAGAACTTCTTCATCCTGGCTTCTTTATTTCCATAATACAGTCAGCCTACTGTTCTCAGGTTGTGATCTCAGTTGTGTAAGATGACCCACCAGTCTCCGACCCTCACCACGGAGCAGAAGAGGGAGCTGCATGAGATCGCTCTGCGCATCGTGGCTCCTGGGAAAGGCATTCTAGCAGCTGATGAATCAGTTGGTTAGTGCAACTACTTCAACCATTCAGTCAGTGAATATATATATATATATATATATATATATTTGTTTACTAATGTGACGGGACGTGTGATGCAGTGTGATGCAGTACGAAGTGAAGCGGAGTTACTGTTACCACCAAAAGATTACAACAGCATCTCGTGAAGTGTTTTATTCTACTTATAGCACAGTAATTTGACATCGATTTGACACAGTTTTTTTTTTCTTAATTAAAGAGCAACATGTCATCTTTTTAACAGTTTTATAGTTACATTTAATGTTATGGAATGTCCACAAAACATGTTGGACTGGAACAGCAGCCTCTAATTTTGCTCTCTCTTGAAGTTAATAAGACAAAAAATACATGTCATATTATTGACAAATCGGAAAACGCTCGGAAAACTCCCTGATCTCCTCAGTCCTCAGAAAACGTACAAACTGCTTACAGTGAAGACTCTTTCCATCAAATGATACAAGAAACATTTCTTTACAGAAACTTTCACCATATCATGTTAAATAACAAACACTTTTAATACTTTTATCATTAGTCTTACATCATGTGGTAAGTCACTATACAAGACCATGTTAATGATCATACTACAGAAACAATGCTCTGTGATGGACTGGTGTCCCATCCAGGGTGTATTCCTGCCTCATGCTCAGTATTCCCGGGACATGCTCTGGCTCCGCTGTGATCCTGACCTGCATAAACCAATTACTAAAGAATGAATGAATGAATGAATGAATAGAAACATATTAAATGTATTCATATTCAGAAAATTAATCAACAGTCAGAATTGAGAATTTAATAGTGCTGTGTTATAAACCAGAATATTAATCTTAGAGTGCTTCCAACATATTCATGATACTCTTTCACTCTGGGAGGATTGTTTAACCAACAGGCAGCATGGGAAAGCGTCTGAATCAGATCGGAGTGGAGAACACAGAGGAGAACCGTCGCCAGTACCGCCAAGTCCTCTTCAGTGCAGACGACCGCATTGACAACTGCATCGGTGGAGTCATTTTTTTCCATGAAACCCTCTACCAGACTTCGGATGATGGTGTTCCTTTTGTTAAAATGATCAAAGACAAAGGGATCACTATTGGCATCAAGGTATGTGCTGTGCTATTAGAAGTCGGAACTTTTTAATAATGTAATAAGGAAGCATTTTAAGTTGAAGTACTGTATGGCTACTAAAGAATGCTTGCTACTTTGTGAATTTGTAACACAAGGACGATTAATTGATCTTCAAATTTCAAGGTACTATAGATGAGAAGTTTGTCATTTTCATTTTTTCCAAAGGTTGACAAAGGAGTTGTTCCCTTGCCAGGAACTAGTGGAGAAACTACTACACAAGGTGAACCTAACACTTTTGTACATCGTCATCTAAATAACTGCTTACTGTTCAATTGTTTTAGCTTGATTCTGCTGGTCACTGGATTGTTTCACCCTTAACTCTTTGACTAAAGGGCTGGATGGTCTATCAGAGAGATGTGCTCAGTACAAGAAAGATGGAGCAGATTTCGCCAAGTGGCGTTGTGTGATGAAGATCAGTGACACGGCCCCATCTCCGCTGTGCATCACAGAAAATGCAAATGTCATTGCACGCTATGCTACTATCTGCCAGCAGGTCCAGTGTGAAACTGATTAAATCTTTTTTCCTCTTAGATTTACAAAATGAAGATATGTGGCTAAATTTAGTTTTTTTTTTCTTCCAGCATGGGATTGTACCCATAGTGGAACCTGAGATCCTACCTGATGGAGATCATGACCTGAAGCGCTGCCAGTTTGTTACAGAGAGGGTTAGTGTCAGTCGCCGTTAATGCTGCTATCCCATCTGAAATTGAAGATAGGTAAGGTAATTGCATATTAAAGCCAGTGTAAATGCTCCATGGTTGTGCTGCAGGTTTTAGCAGCAGTGTACAAGGCCATGTTTGATCATCATGTGTATCTGGAGGGAACCCTGCTCAAGCCCAACATGGTGACCCCTGGACATGGCTGCCCCACCAAATACAGTGCCGAGGAGGTTGCCATGGCGACCATCACTGCTCTGCGCCGCACTGTGCCTCCTGCAGTCACTGGTTATGTCGATTACATCACTGACGTTCAGGATTACATGTTCCGTGTATTCTTGTTCTGCTGTAGTTCAACTCTAATTCTCTGCATTGCTTTTGTCTTACACTGTCTTATCACACTATTTACACTGTATGTACCTGTGTGTTCAGAACTTACCTGTACATTTTTTCTATGTTTGTCTGGCTTCACATTGTCTGCCATTATATGAGATTAAAAAAAAATAGTCCATAATACTCAAAAACTTTTGCTTCCAGGAATAACATTTCTCTCCGGAGGTCAGAGTGAAGAGGAAGCCTCTGTCCACTTAAATGCCATCAATAATTGCCCGCTAGTAAAGCCCTGGGCATTGACCTTTTCTTTTGGTCGAGCGCTTCAGGCCTCGGCACTGAAGACCTGGCGTGGTCAGAAAGAAAACCAGAGTGCTGCCACTGAGGAGTTCATCAAACGTGCTGAGGCATGTCCTGTCATGTTTTTCCATTCTGTCTTAACACAGACTGTATCATATGGATGATTCCACATGTTCTACAATTGTTAAATAGAGACAGATAAGCTATACATGTTACAAATTGGGTTCAAGTAAAATTACAACTTATCTAAATTGTCAGAAATCATCTTGGTCACATTTTACAAAAATAACTTTCAGTAATTGTAAACCATTTAATATTTTTTGTTTTGTTTAAAGCACAAAACAGAGTGACAGAGCAACAAGGACAAAAGTCCAATCTCACAAGCTAATGACTAATTTATTAACTTGGTACTCCCTGGTTTAACTTAATCCAGTAAATCTCTTTATAGGGCTTTTTACCTAACCCCAGGACAATAAATATTACCAAGCAAGTATATTACCGGGTCTTAATGCTAATATTGCAACTTAAATACTGATTAATGCCTGTTGCTCCTGCAAAATACCTAATCAGATTGATAACATTGTGCTACAGAACAGATTTAAAATGC
This sequence comes from Stegophilus panzeri, assembly GCA_024331685.1. Lineage (NCBI taxonomy): Eukaryota > Metazoa > Chordata > Actinopteri > Siluriformes > Trichomycteridae > Stegophilus > Stegophilus panzeri. The sequence goes on from JANDJT010000071.1 coordinate 20,978,952, forward strand.
TGGATTGACCCTATACACTGTTCACTTTCCGACTAGTCCTCACATCTCTCTTGTGGTTGCTTTCAGATCAACAGTCTGGCATCCCAGGGGAAGTATTCTGGTGGCGGGGACAGCAGTGGAGCTACTGGTCTTTCCCATTACCTATCTAGCTATGCATACTGAAATGCTACATTTACCAGCTGTCTATCATTATTCAGAATCTCCTCAAATACAGCCAATTCCACTGCCATTGTACTCTGACACACACACACACACACACACACACAAACACACACACACACACACACACACACACACACACACACAATAACTTCAAGGTGTATCTTGGGTTCAGTACATAGCTGTTTGTGCTAAATCAGTATTAGAGCTGTTGAAATGAATTGAACAACTCAAACACTGTTTAGAAAGCCTTCTAAATGATTATTATACCATATAGATAAATGTGATCTAGTGATATTGTCACTCAGCCAATACAGTTTGGGTTTCTCTTCACAACTTGTGCTTTGCAATGCCTGATGATTTAAATGTCTCTGTGTAATGGATAGAAATAAGCTTATTTACACTTAGTACCTGTGAGCTGTGTGCTTTTTGTGAGTGTTGTGGTATTCTGTGTGACAAAACAGAAAATACTGCATAAGGTATAATAAATTCTGAAAATCTTGCACCTGTTTGGCTCAAGTGACTCTGTGTCAGTATTACAACTGTATATGAGTATGTTCATTCTAGCTACAATACAATGCAATAATTGAGATTGGAGGGCACGGTGGCTAAGTGGTTAACACGTTTGCCTCCAGGGTTCCTGCCTCCGCCTTGCCTGCACGGAGTTTGCATATTCTCCCCGTGCTTCGGGGGTTTACTCCGGGTACTCCAGCTTCCTCCCCCAGGCCAGGGTGTTCCCTGTCTGGTGCCCAGAGTCCCCTGGGATAGGCTCCAGGCTTCCCACGACCATGTGTAGGATAAGCGCTACAGAAAATGAAAGGATGGATGAATGGATGGATAACTGAGATCCTTCACAGTGAATAGCCTAGGCTGTTACCCCACTCACTTCTTCTGTATCTGTAAAGCCGAAAGGAAATTAACTAAATTCTATTACACCGTTAAAAGAAGAGGTCATGTGACTGCCTTTGGCTCTCACCTGTGCATTTTCATATCATCCATTCAGAGATGGCAAAAGTACACACATCCATCACTCTAGTAGAAGTACAGATACTCATGTTTAAAAAGACTCTGGTAAATGTTGAAGTACTGACTACACTTTTTCACTCAAGTTAAAGTAAAGAAGTATGGGCTCTGACATATACTTAAGTTAAAAGTAGCCATTACTACTACTTTTATTGTGACGCTGGTAACTGGACCTCACATCATTTTAATAGATTAATACAAAAAAAAAATTACATTTAAAATTTTGTTAGCTAATGAATGTATCCAGGTTGAACAACCACCATGTAGAACATAAGCAGAGAAAAGACTACACTGATGAAAAAACCCCAACTATTTGCCATCACCTAGGCCACATCCTCTTGTCCTTGGAAACAACTTAAAATTATTATAATGCATTAAAAATTACAAAATTGAGGTGAGTTATAATGTAAATTTTACTGAAATGCAAACAGAAAGAAAATTAGAGTGCAGGCATAATTTTTTGGCCATAAAGATAAGTGTAAATCATCATTAGAAACTATAAAAGGGTCTACTTTTATTTGTGTGCACTCACAATAACAACAAAACCTTTTGCTTTTTTGTAAAAGAAAATAAACCGGGCGCGCTTTCAGCTGAATCTTTCTGAAACACGTCTCAAAAATGAATACTTATGACACAAACATGAAGCATATGTCTAAAGAGAGCTTGAAATGTCTACTTTTAAATAAAACAATTCACAATGCTAATGCTAACGTTAGAAAAACACGTGCTGCACTAAAGTTCAGCTGCACTAAAGCACCCATATGAATCTATGCTAACATTACAGACCTAGCAAACATAGTAAACAGACTATTATTACTGAAAACATTGAATTGGCTCATGAGAAGAAAGGGATAACAAGAAAACAGTCTTGAAAGCCAGCACTTGGTGCTTTTTAGGTTGACACAATTCACAGTGCATTTGCCAGGAATCCTTTCTGACACCGACAGTTTCCAACATCTCCATCATATATGGCCATGGGTGATCAGGAATGTCTCTATTCTCAGTCATGTCCACATCATTAACTCCCTCTGTCTCATCCATAACATTTGCCATTCTTCTTGTTGCCTTAGCTTACATTTGTTGTGCGTGATAGCCAGGAAAGGAATAATATTGATCATGCACCAAATACAGATTAAAACTAAAGTAACGAGCCTGTTTGAAAATGTAAGAAGTAGAAAGTATAGATATTTGTGTAAAAAATGTAAGGAGTGAAAGTACAGATATTTGTGTAAAAAAATGTAAGGAGTAGAAAGTACAGATATTTGTGTAAAAAATGTAAGGAGTGAAAGTACAGATATTTGTGTAAAAAAT
>JANDJT010000071.1:20999736-21028718 GCA_024331685.1 Stegophilus panzeri
CAGGCCTGGTTGTGTCTAGTCCAGCTGAACCCCATTATGAATGCAGTTTCATAGATTTGGGGAATTTGTAACTACGGGGGCAAATATATTTTCACACAGGTCCAGTTGGTATTGGAGAACGTTTTTGCTTCAATAAATAACTATCATTTAAAAATTGTATTTTGTGTTTACTCAGACTGCCTTTGTTTTATCTTAGATTTTGTTTTAATTTCTGAAACTATTTAGTATAAGAGATACACAAAAACAGAAGAAATCAGGATGGGGGCAAATACTTTTCCACTGCACTGTATAGTTACATTTAATATTGCGGAACGTCTTGGAACAAGTTAGTTCTTCCTATCAGTTACATTATAGCAGCTATAAACGGCCGTTCCCTCACCATCCTCTCTTTTTCCTTTCTCTTTAAGTTGATAAGACAAAAAAGTCCTCAACCCTGAAGCCATTTCCATATTAGGAAACTTACTGACTGTTGCAAAGCTCAGATAAATAAATAAACATCTCCTTTACACATTTAAAAAACAAACAAACATGTTATTTAATATGAAAATATTTGCCATATGTAATGTGGAGCATCCCAGATACAAGTTCCTGTGTAAATTGTTACTATAGAAACGATATATTAGAACGAGCACATTAATACAAACCTGTGTTTTGCCTTGCAGCTTGAACTACTGTCTGAGCTGCTGCTATAGAAAATACATTTCTAAACAGCACTGTGGTATGTTATTTTAGATGACACATATCAACATATACACTCACTGTTCACTTTAATAGGAACACCTGTACACCTGATCATTTATGCAGCTATCCAATCAGTCAATCATGTGGCAGCACAATGCATAAAATCATGCAGATACAGGTCAAGAGTGTCGGTTAATGTTCATATCAAACATCAGAATGGAGGGAAAACGTGTAATCTCTATGGCTTTAATCATGGCATGGTTGCTGGTTCCAGATGGGCTGGTTTCAGTATTTCAGAAACTGCTGATTGTCTGGGATTTTCGCACACAACAGACTCTAGAGTTTATACAAAATGGTGCGAAAAACAAACAACACTGAGTGAGTAACAGTTCTGTGAATGGAAACGCATTGTAGATGAGAGAGGTCAGAGGGGAATGACCAGACTGGTCTGAGGTGACAGGACATCTACAGTAACTCATATAATCACTCTTTACAACCATGTTGAGTAGAAAAGCATCTCAGCATGCACAAAGCATTGACCTGTGAGGTGGATGGACTACAACAGCAGAAGACCACATCGGGTTCCACTCCGGTCGGCCAAGAACAGGAAGCTGAGGCCATCATGGGCACAGACTCACCCAAACTGGACAGATGAAGACTTGAAAAATATCAGTTTTGATGCGCCTGTGCCGTTGATACGATATTGGGTTGGATAACTGCATAAATGAGCGGGTGTACAGGTGTTCCTATTAAAGTGGATGGTGAGCGTATATTATTGAAATGTAATATGGTTAAACAGTTTTCAATCGTTTTCAATCCTTAAGGCAATATTTAACCAACTACAGTTACATTGCCCTTATGTTTCCATTATCCATTGTTTCAGTTTTGGCATCAAAATAATTTCAAATGATTCTTTTTGGCAACGCGCGAGTTGAACACATTTTCCTTTAATTGTTAACAGTTACATTGATTAAAATAAGACAGTTTTTAAATGAAAGCCTTTCTTTATAAAGCAGCGAAAAAACTTATAGCTTACATTTCTATTATATTATGGAATATAAACTCAGCTTCCCATTTCCCTATACTGACTAATCATTGTCTATTGATATATATATATATATATATATATATATATATATTAAAAAAAAGGAGGAAAAACTGATATTAATCTGCCCAGAAGTTCCACAGTGCTTCCACAAAGTTGTGGATAATACGTTAAGTTGATGATTTATAAAAAGTCACGGTCTAATGTCCCCCATCTCTACATAAATCTTCGCAGAATCAGGATTTTGCATAAAAGGAACAAACTCAAACACAGAGGGGAAAAACACATCATAGTCCATCCTCCTTCAAATTACAACAAATCCCTCAAGTAGTGCACTATACTTACACAATATGTGTTTTATTGCATTTATAGTGTAAATTGTTAAAATACAATTAATAAGAAATCTATTTTGAGGATTTTTTGTGATGTAAACAGTGTTCACTGTTTGTCGTGTGTATGATACGATACAGGTGCTGGAGCAGTGTTCTGGTGTAGTGTCTTTTTTACATTACTAATGTTATGCTATAGCACTAAAACAGCAGATAATATATAATGTAATATAATGTAACATAACATAATATAACATAACATAACATAACATAATATAACATAACATAACATAATATAATATAACATAATATAATAATTCCTTTGAAAGAGACTTAGACTTTAGTTTTAATTACAGCATTGGTAATACAGATTTTTATTCTCACTTAAATTAACACTAAACATTTTTTTTATCCTACACACACACGCACACACGCACACACACACACACACACGCACACACGCACGCACGCACACACACACACACACACACACACACACACACACACACACACAGAGTAGGGTGATACAGTGGGTTGTTAAACAATGCCGCTTTTGAGTCCTCACAGAGACTCACACCACACCAACATCAATTGGTGTGTGTGCTAAAGGAAAATTTACTGATCCCTCACATGCTCTGTTACTCATTAACATCCATCTAAATCTGTATCTATATCTGTACCTATATATACATACATACATGCATACATACATCTCTATCTATCTCTCTCTCTCTCTCTCTCTCTCTCTCTCTCTCTCTCTCTCTATATATATATATATATATATATATATATATATATATATATATTGTACATGTATATATAATGTACATTAACAGCAGATCCTTTAAGTCTTGTAAGTTGTGAGGTGGGGCCTCCATGGATCAGACTTGTTTGTCCACCTCATCCCACAGATGCTCGATCAGATTGATATCTGGGAAATTTGCAGGCCCAGTCAACACCTTGAACTCTTTGTCATGTTCCTCAAACTGTTCCTGAACAATTTCTGCAGTGTGTCAGGGAGCATTATTCTGCTGAAAAATGCCATTAGGGAATATCATTGACATGAAGTACTTGGTCTGTAACAGTGTTTAGGTAGGTGGTACGTGTCAAAATAACATCCACATGAATGCCAGGACTCAAGTTGTCCCAGCAGAACATTTCCCAGAGCATCACACTTCCTCTGCCGGCTTGTTGTCTTCTCATAGTGCATCCTGGTGCCATCTCTTCCCCAGGTAAGCGATGCACACGCACCCGGCCATCCACTTGATGTAAAAGAAAACGTGATTTATCAAACCAGGCCACCTTCTTCTATTGCTCCATGGTCCAGTTCTGATGCTCACGTGCCCGTTGTAGGTGCTTTTGCCGGTGGACAGGGGTCAGCATGGGCACTCTGACCGGTCTGTGGCTACACTGTCCCATACGCAGCAAGCTGTGATGCACTGTGTGTTCTGACACCTTGCTATCACAGCCAGCATTAACTTTTTCAGCAATGTGTGTTACAGAAGCTCTTCTGTGGGATCGGACCAGACGGGCTAACCTTCACTTCCCATGTGCATCAGTGAGCCCTGGGTGTCCATAATCCTGTCCCTGGGTCCTTCCCTGGACCACTTTTGGTAGGTACTAACCAGTACATAATGGGAACACCCGACAAGACTTGTCGTTTTGGAGATGCTCTGACCCGAGCGTTGAGCCGTCACAATTTGGCCCTTGTCAAAGTTGCTCAGATTCTTACGCTTGGCCATTTTCCCCTCCTTTCAACACTAAACTTCGAGAAAGGACTGTTCACTTGCTGACTAATAAACCATGGTATCGTGGTGACATTGTGGTTTTAATGTTATGGCTGATCGGTATATACAGGCACCTTCATTTTCTTAATACTAATTTTGTCTAAGATGTTCATGTTATGACTTCTGCATAATTGGGTCAGTAAAAAAATTTTTTTTTAGATTTTAAAAACTATTTTTATTGCTCCAGAATTTTGTGTCATGAAAAGTATTCAAAGTTTCCAGTCAAAGTTTCCAGAAGACGTGTGGCAGATTCTTCAAGACGCTCAGTAAAACTTCCTTATAAAACTGCTCAGCGTACCCGAGACTACAGATGCATTGCGGATTGTCACGTCAAATACTGACTTTGTGTAGTTTATTGCTGTTTACTGCTCTTTTTTTTTAAATTTATTAATTTTTTTTAGCTATTTTCATTTAGAAAAATACTTAATTGCTTTAATTTCGCTTTACAGCATTTCTTCACACTTTTGCAGACTCCTGTATTTTTTTTTTAACTTTTCTAAAATCTTTTTCAATTTCAGCACATTTATAGCCAAATTAAAAAGGAAATAGGTCTCTGTTTAATGCCAGGGAATTAATTTCGTGAATTTATCATTTAATATGAGGTTTAGATATTAGAAATAATGTGTAGTTATAGCAGTGGGAAAAGCTGTGAGGGTTTGATTGCTGATTTCAGTAGATCTCACACAGGTGCTGGGGATTATTTCAGATAACATTATGGTTTTGTGTATTTAAACTGATATTCAGATCAGTCTCCAGAGTGCTGTGTGAGAATGCGCTGTCATTTTGAAAAGAATCCCTTTAACTTATTGAATAAATCGTTTAAACAATAATTGACATCAGTGAGAAAAGAAATATGTGAATCGTTCATTACATTGTGAAGCAGGTGCTTTCTTTGTTTAATGAAAAACCCTGAATAAATTGCTTTCTGTAGCTGCTAGTGGGAAATTCCTCCGAATAAAAAGGTTTGGGTTAATGTGCTTTAGAGCATTACACTGGGACTGGATCAGCACTCTGAGGTGGACACTGAACTATTTCTGCTTTTTGCTCCTACGATTTGAATCCTAAATTCACAACCAACCTGATACTCTGCAGAATTAACCACAACCTGGTGCAGGGAAGTAGCCTTTTGTTTTCTGTAAAAAATAGTCTTGTGTACATTTACCAAAAAAACGCTTTCGTCTCGTCTATAGAACATGATACAGACTGGATGTGTTTTTTTTCTCTTTGTTTTGGAGAGCCATTACTGATTATTGTAGGATACACACTTATGGAGAGCAGCATGGATTTCTTCTTCACTTATAAAATCATCAGATCATCAAAAGCTTTTTGCTTCTGTGTTCTTTTCTATGTTTGTGAGTTTCCACAGTTCTTTGAAATTTCTCTTGATCAGGTTGTATAAATGTATGTAGGCCTATGTATGTATCTTTTTTCATTTTTTTTTGGTAACTTTTCAGTGTTTTTATAGACAGGACAAGAGATACGGTATCAACACCTGAAATGATTTCATCCACCTTTTCTAATTTCTCTTTTCAAGCTGTCAGTATGTTTTGCACAATTCTGTTTGCACTGTTTTTCCAGCAATTTTTCCATGTATGTTTAAACCGCTTGGTTAATAAAGAATGGCAATGTCAAACTTTTTTTTGTTTATTTATTGTTTAACAGAATTAAATTTAGGTCTAATCTATTACACATAATCTTTAAGTCTAACCTAAAAAAATGTATGTCAAAAATCTATTTTAGAGTTGTAAATTTCTTTTAGTAATTAAAATTTTTTAATGGTTTTCCTTATACAGGATATAACACACTAGATACTGACAGAGGTTAACACAACAGACACAGTATGAAACAAGAAAACAAACAAACAAAAAAATATATAGGCTATATATATAAATAAAATTGTATTTATTTATTTATTTTTTGAAGTGACAGTTTAAGAAAATTCTCCCAATGTCTCTATGCGTGTGATTCCCGTTCAGTTTTGCCAACATTTTTTCATATGAGGTACTTTCAATCATTGATTCAAGCCACACTCTGAGTGTGGGAGATTGGGGATCTTTCCAGTATTGAAGTATCTGTCGCATTGCTGTAACTATACCTACAGTAAGAAGGGAGACGTCATTATTTTTAATCTGAGGAATCTCAGTTTTATCCCCTAAAAGACACACCCTTGGTGAAAGTGGAAGGTCATATCCTAAACCTAGATTTGTAAAATTTTTTAAACATTAAGAACCATACATCTATAGATGTATCTATATGTATAGAACCATACATCTATAGATCTATATCATTTCAAAGAGTTCACCAACTTTTCTCTCACTGCAACAGAGCTGCACTGATGGTGGAGTACATGCTAGCTTCTCTTCATGTAACACATGTTATAAAAGCATGTGACAATATTACCTTTAAACTACATATTTATATATATGTAAACTATATATTTTTTATTTTGAAAATATTATTTGTAAGTAATATTTCTAGAGTTTTCTGAAGAGAAATGATCTAATATGTGTGTTTTTTTATTTTATTTATTAAGACCTCACAATAGAGGCAGAGACAGATCATGTGTGCTTGCTTGTTTATGTTTTACACACTTATGTATCTCAGTTTTATTAAGGAATAACTATAGCTAAATGGAAGATTATACCATTTGCCTCAAGTATTAATTATAAACAGCTGGTCTTTTAACTGACTTTAGGTAAATTTTCAGTTCTCCCAGCAAGTTATTCTTCTGTACAAACTTCATTTGTGTCTTTTTATAGTATGCTTATTTTGAAAGCGGCCATTTTTGCCCAGCAGGTTTTGAGTAAGAGGTTACACTTCTCATGGCCACTAATGGCTGTGCTGCGTGGCCTTGCATTAATGAAGGGGGCTGTGAAGTCAACCTTAATCGCAAAGGAAATCAAGCAGGTAATTGCTTTTGAATGCTTAATTGGGTGGAGTGGGGGGGCGTTGGGAAGGTTAGGAGGAGGATCAAAGTCACATGGACCTCTGACTTCCCAATTCACCCCATTGTGTTCACTGGCCTGCTCTGCTCAACAGCTCACCAAGAGAGAGAGAGAAAGAGAGAAAGAGAGAGAGAGAGAGAGAGAGAGAGAGAGAGAGTCTACAGTTCCCCACAGTGTGGCGCCAGGCAGAAAAATTCAAGTCTGCAACAACTGAAGCATTATCTCCTGCTCCAGGACAATGTAGTCTTGTATGGAGGGGTCTGCATGAACACAGAAAATGCTTCATGTTCTGAAACTTTGGAGCGACATGCAAATGCACCCTCCATGCATCACGACAGTATCCTTAATGACTAACTCATATAGAGATATTCGCTCATCTTCTAGTTTCAGAGCTATGGCCTTCCTCATATATAACATATGCTTAGGTTACAGATACTCTGCTTCCAGTAAGTCATTCAGTAAGTTTTTTTTTTGGTGAGGTCTGAAAATGTGGATTAGACTCTGTTCGTCTTGAAATGAAGATACATCATCCTCTGGAGCTTGTTCATAAGCTTTGGTTTTATTTGTGATTGCAGTGTATGGTCTTGGATGGACAGGGGATAAGGATAGAGGAGGGAACACAGCAGCACAAGCCTTAGGACTAGTAAAGCTGTCTGAGTGACACTGTGAGTTGTCATAGCTTCAAACGACAAATAAGAGCCAAGATTTTACCTTCACATATCGTAGGTGAACTCTTTTGAGCTGTTTTAGAATCTGGGTTGGGTTTGCTTCCAATTTTTTTTTTTTTTTTTTTGCTTTTCATACCTCAGTGTTCCTGTGTGTGTGTGTGTGTGTGTGTGTGTGTGTGTGTGTGTGTGTGTGTGTGTGTGTTTGGGTCATTTATTTTAACCGAGTCACCCTGTTTGAATATGTGAATGCTAATAACCCCAACGCCAGCTGTCCTATTAATCAGGCTGTGCTGGTGAGGTTTTCTGCTCCAAACCTTTATATATCACACCTCCCTTGTCTGGACATGATCCAGCTTGGGCTGTTTGCTGCATAAGCCACCATTCAATCCATTTCTTTTACAAAAGCACATGGCAACAAATTCTCAACACAAACCATTGGCTAAACCTCATGAACACAAAATCCAGAAGACAGTTGGATAAATAAAGGCAAACATATAAAGAACTCTTTGAGTTCTGGATCAAAGTCTTATAGACAGACGAAGATCAACTTCTACCGGTTATCTCAATCTTACTGCTGCATTTGTGAGTTATTTTCATTTGTGAGGCAACTATTGATATATTGTAGTTGCTCAAATTTTTACCAAAAATTTTACCTTTTGTTGTAAATGTAATCTCATTCATCCTGGTCAGGATTGTGAACACACCCAGAATGTGACACCAGTCCATCATAGGGCACCATGTAGAGACACACAGTAGGTGGGACAAAACTGGAAAATGCATAAGAAACCCACACACACAGCATAGAAAGTCCATGCACGAAGTAACCAGATATCAGGATAGAATCAATGACCCAACTGGTGACCTGCTGCAACCGTGCAGTCCCATTTAATCTCAATAAAATTCATACGTGAAAAAAAATGTAAACAATAAATAGCGAAACAGCAATTCAGGGTAAAAATGTGAAATGTTCTTGACTTGGCCAGATCCATCATATAACATGAACATTAATAAGCAGCATTTACTTACTGAAGATAAGACTGAAGCCTGAAAAGCTCGCTGAAACTAGTACAATCTGAAAAAGGCAACATTACAGATCTAACAGAACCTTAGACAGCTTCATTATCAAAATCATATTTATGGCTTACAGATTCTGTGATCACAGAAATGAATGTGAAATCAAGCAAACGCTGCAATATGTGGAGGAGCTTTCAGTGTTTTAAAATTTTCTGCAGATTTGGGCCAAGACGTGTCATGTGAAATCATCTCAACGCACATTCAGTCAAAGCTCTCTTGAATTCACGTGTCGAACATGGGTCGCATTTACCAACAAACATCACTGTGAAAGACCATGCAAACGAATTCCGTGCAAGTGTGATTTCGTAGTTTTCCATAAAAAAAGCACAAAAAAAAGCTGCAAGTTTTAGCCAAAACAATCACAAAAAGACTCATCGCGAAATCCTGCACGGACTGGAATCTAGCCAGTTATTTGAGTGACTATGTACTAAACACAGAAGTTTTATTTCATTAATTTGATTAAAAAAACTTCATCCAATTATAGTCTACCCATGAGTAATAGATTTGTCTCTCTGGGTCATGTTCTAAACAGTGAGTTCCTCAAGCGGTTCCAAAAGGAGCTCCACTTGAAAGTCTCGGTGGTAGAACCCACTTGAGGAACTCTTTTTCCCTCTAGGATTGTATTTTTGGTCCACAAAAATAGTTGAACTAAGTATGTAAAGGATCATAGTTCCTTCATGGTCTGTGGGGCAGTGGTGGCTCAGTGGCTAAAGGCTTTGGGTTACTGATCAGAAGGTCAGGAGCTCAAGCCCAAGCACTGCCAATCTACCACTGTTGTGCCCTTGAGCAAGGCCCTTAACCCTCAATTGCTCAGTTGTATAAATGAGATAAATGTAAGTTGCTCTGGATAAGGGCGTCTGCCAAATGCTGTAAATGTAATGTAATGTAATCCTGATATAAACATCAATACCATCAGAGTAAAGCTGTTACTGTCCTTCTATTCCAGATTCATAGTACGAGTGCCACAAACCATGTTTGTAAAATGTTTGTAATGTAGCCACCTGGACACAGTTCCTGTCACTGTGTTCAGTGCCTACACTATATGTCTTATGATTCAGAATGATTTCTGTTTAGTCAGACACAATGAAACATATAGTCAAAATGGTCTTTCCCTATTTTACAGTAGAGCAGTAGAGCTTTACTTTGAGTCCCTGAGTCAATATTGATTCCAGGATGGGCAAGGTGAGAAGTACAGAACAGTGTGACCAGAAAACATTGGAGGAACTGAAATTTTACACAAAGCGCTGAATGACACAGCTTGAATATTATTTCCATGTCAGACTTGCTACAATGTAATGTGGTAGCATGATGACCAAAAATGGTTACTTTGTTAAACTTTTTAACAATCATTTGCAGCAGATGCTCACTTGTTTTTCAAGGCATATGAATGAATGTGCACATACTGTACACATTCTTTTTTTGGACTGAGATTACATTATTGTAACTAGATGTAATGATACTGTAATTATATTATGTGACAAGGCTTTCTTTCGCTAATGATTTTAAGTTGTATTAAGGAGCCTCCTACAGTAGTTTCTGAAGGCCGGAGAAGGATGGGAGGTTATTCATGGGGTCATGGTGCCCTGGTGATGAGTTATGGACTGCTTCTCTAAGGACACTCTGACCCCAGCTCTTCAAGGTTTTCCCCACACTCCCTCAGTCTACTTCATCATGTTCCTTTGATTGTCTTTGAGGAACCCAATCTGAGTATTGAATACAGGTGTGAGATGTCTTAGATGCTGACCAGGAACGCTCTCATCTATTGTGTTTTACTCGCAGGAGAACTTAGAGAGCTGTACAGCTGGAGATGGAGTTCATCATTTCAGTAGAACAGGACTAAAAAAAACACTAAAAATGGACTGAAAAAAGAAAGATGAGGCGAGTACTTTGTGATGAAAGACCAAACAGTGTCTTGAGCTTAGACACACGTCGCCAGCACTTTTAAAAGTAAACACTGACAGGGTAGACTTTCATGTTTAAGGCTTCATTCAGGAAAAGTGCACACATGCACACCCTTTCCATTGTCTGTTGACTGAGTCGACAGTCTGTGTCAGTCAGTCAGAAGTTCAGAAGCAGGGAGGGGCAATGCCAGTGTTCACATTACAGAGGTTTTATCACACAAGATGCATTCATGTCATTAGAGGAGATATGATTTATTTTTTTAAGGGATGGATTGTTGTGATTATGACTGTGACTTTTCCTAAATGGTCTGTTCTGTAGGGTGAAAGGTGTTGGTTCCTCATGCTTCATGGATCAATGCTCAATTTGCTTCTAGTGGAAAATTCAAGTGATCTAATCAAAGCACTTTAAGTCCTTGATCAAAGTCGTTGATGACTTTTGTGCTTAAAAAAATTCAAGCTATTATTATTTTCTGCAAAATTGCATTTGTGCCTAGATCTCTTGGCAGAAAGATCACCAAACACATTGTGTGTTATGTCAAAAACATATTTTGACATTTATAATGGACAATTCCAGTCATGAGTACTATAAAGTTAACTTTTTTTGCCTTAAAATACACTCTGAACAAACGACTAGGAAACATCAGACCTCTTTATTATCTGTTTTTCTCTTAACAAAAATGTGATGCTACTTAAGACAATAAAAAGTCAACAAGCAAAAAGTGGTTTGGAGGGGAAGTGACATGTTTTAAAGCAGTAATGCGGAGCAGTCGACGAGTGCAAGTAGAGGGTAAGGTCCAAGTCGTTGTGTGGAACGGGATATGATCACTGAGTGTTCATGAGTCTCACACCCGCTCTCTACCTCTGCTGCCCTTTTCTCCCAGGAAAATTTCTGAACGTTCCGCTCTGTGCTGTAGACCGTAGAGGATCGGGTAGAAAGACGTCAGCGGCCTAAATGGCTGTCAAGTGTATTTTAGTTCAGAAACCCTCTTTTGTTAACCTCAAACTTCTGTTCTTACAATATTCACAATGCAAACTACCATTAGCTGGTGGTTTGATCTAGTTTTTAACATAATACAAGCTAGATTTCTTTTAATCTTGTCATTCATAATTTGTTGTATTCATTACAAAACCCAGCTGTTGCTACAGTTCATGACTGCAATCTAAGCACTAAAACCTCTATAGTTAAACTACTGACCTGCAGATAACTTTCAGCTATAGGTATTATCATTTGTAATTGTGCATTGGCCGAAAGGCATCCGTTTCAGTTTTTCTGACAATTACAACTGATTTGGTTTACAAATGCCAGAACTACCAAACATGCAGTCTAAATGCAAGCTATCTGTGAATATCATTGTTAGGATTATGGATATGTAATGATCTTTTATTAAGTTATGTAGCTTAGGTAGGTTCAGAAAACAGTACCTGATTTGTCACGACTGCTAAGTTTGTCTGAAAACCTCATAAGGAAATTGTTTGCCATTTTTGGCCCATCTATGTTCAAAGTGGTTTCACCTACTTTATATTTGCATAACAGCATAACGGCCTCTGCTGCACATCCACTTTTACTCTCATTACAGAACCAAGCCTCAGAGATAAAAAAAATTCTTCATGAACAGAAATCTTCTTCAATCACAAAACTAAAATGCATCCAGGGCATTGGGAAGAACTACTGAATATTCTACGGCGAAATTTGTCTGACACTTAATCAGGACGTGGCTGGAATTATATCCAAGTAGGTTAATTTCAAGTTTCCATGAAATTTCATTCCTTTTGTCTAATGACTGACCGTAGCCATGGTCATTCGAAACACTGAGTTTTAGCAACAGTATATCTTCACACACGTTGACAGGATAGGTGTATCACAGTAAAACTCCCGACAACTATTATTCTCCTAATAATGTACAAATACTGTACACTCCAAATTCTTCAAATAATATCCCCCAAATCCCACAAATACACAAAATCTTCAATACTCCAGCACAGGCTGACCTTTCAATTAAGTAAATTATTACAGCCTGTAAATTGGCTCCATTACTGCCATCTTAATAATCTAATGTGGAATGTCTGTCCTGCTACCTACACTGTGTGTGCGGAAAGCCTAAAGATATTTGTGAAGTAAATAGTAAACCCATCTTATTATCCCCATCTGCCTACTCTTACCCAACCATCCTGTGTCTGTGAATCTTGTGAGCTAGGGAATGCTGAATGTTTTTTTACTACGCTCTACTTCACACGTGGCTTTCAAAACAGGGCCAAGAGCTTGTGTGCAGGATACATAGGGTTTGCTGTTTGTTATTATTTGTTGTTAATGGTTGATGCATGGGGAGCTCTGGAAGGAGATGTGTGAAATTCTGTCTATAACGAAAACCAAGAACTGACCCTGTCATCAGCACAACCTATCATGTAAATGTAGCTCTGATGATCCCTATTGTCGGGTTATTTATTTATTTATTTATTTATTTATTTATTATTTTTTTTATTATTACACGTCCTGTTCCTTTGGAAACGGTACTACGCTATACAGTCCTCTAATTACTGAAATATACTGTAGTTACTGCCTTCACGCTTGTATATCACATAACGTATTTACTTCACTCAGACCTAGACAGAAACATGGCCAGCTGAGGTTATAATTCTCTGTCTAACGAAAACGACGTGTTTTTAAACTGACATATTAACCTAAACGTAAGTGTTCAGAGATACACAGAGATACTGCGTTTACACATACAGCGTTTATAAAAGTGCAGTTGGATAAAAACAGCACCCTAACAGTTCAACTTTCAACTTCAAAACACACAACAAATACCCTCTAGCACTATATACATATATTTTTTTTTGTTTTCTAGACTTATTAAAATGCATCATGTTTGTGTCCAATGCCCAGATAATGCCATAACGCAGGTTCACCTAAACGCCTCCTCACTGATCCCTTACACTGACAGCTCTTATAGAATAATAATAATAATAATAATAATAATAATAATAATAATAATAATAATAATAATAAACGTTTTAAAACTATATGTACAGTATTGTGCGTATTGCTTTTATTTTAGTTCCATAGTGCAATAAACGTAGCCTATTACTATGCATAAATATGTATATTATTTTAATTATGTTTGATCGTTTGAATTGTAATTGCGGTCATGCTGTTGTTGTTATTATTATTATTATTATTATTATTATTATTATTATTATTATTGTTGTTGTTGTTGTTGTTGTTATTTTTATTATTCCCCTTCACAGCAGTCTGAATGTGACAGAGTCCAAAGTTCACTGAAGTTGCTGATAAGAGAGGCCAATAAAAGCAGCAGAGCTCCAGTGTAAACACGCTCTACCTGCCAGTCTGTGACAGCCTGCTCATTTGCATAAAGGACAGTACCGAAGCAGCAGTGGCTACAGTGCCCCGCCCTCTCATTAGCATATTCTAGATGCCCCGCCCTCCTAAAGCATCATGGCAAGTTATAGCGAGTGGGGAAGTGTCTCGGCTTCATCAAGCAGGTGTCTTTCTCAGGGGGACTTTTTACGCACGGGAAAAAAGCTGGAGAGGAGAGGGAATTTTTAGAGCTTGAGTGTTTCTTTCTCTCTTTAGCTCCTCATCAAGGTGGCCATTTTTTTTGGTGGATGTTCGCAAACATGGTGTCCAAGCTGACATCTTTGCAGCAGGAGCTTTTAAGCGCTCTGTTAGACTCCGGAGTTACCCGAGATGTTTTGATCCAGGCGCTGGATGACATGGAGCCGAGCCCGGCCAGTTATGGAGTTAAACTGGAGAACCTGCACATGTCTCCGTCGGCGGCTAGAACAAACGGAACCGACGTGGAGGCCAAGCCCGTCTTTCATACACTGACCAACGGGCACAGTAAAGGGAAATTGTCCGGGGACGAAGGATCAGAGGACGGAGATGATTACGACACGCCGCCTATCCTCAAGGAGCTGCAGTCTCTCAACACGGAGGAAGCGGCCGAGCAGCGCGCAGAGGTGGACCGCATGCTGGCGTGAGTGGCCCTTTCCCCCTCCAGTCACGATTCACACTGAAAATCATGTCGTCGGACACAGTACCGAAATAATTACATTTAAACAATCTTAAAAAGTGGTCTTTATTCAATTTTCATACCAAATTATTTAACCATAATAGACAGAATAAAACTCAAAACCTTAAAATCTGGAAAACTTATTATTATTATTATTATTATTATTATTATTATTATTATTATTGGTGTTCTGTGAGAACATTTTATATAAAAACAAAACGTGTCAAAAAGTATTTGGAATAATTTGAAACCGGTTGTGATACAGAATTGTGTCTCTATAAACGCGGTGATGTTTACGACTCCCAGTAATATTCAAATACATAACCTATAGTACTCTGAAAACGATGTTTTCTAGAAATATTTAAAAAATTAGGTTTAACCAAAAAAAAAAAAGAAAGAAAAAAAGATTGTTTGCCAGTAGCTGTACGATAAAGTTCAGACCAGCGGTGTTTACAAATTTAAAACCACGCGCCAAATTCATCTTTTAACATTCTGGTTACTAATTATCTACCTGGTTATTATTTCTTTGCCTTAGCGAAATATCAGCTGAAGAAGCTCTAGCCTATTTATCATTAACTAAGCACTCTCTAGGCTAAATGTAAAATGGTATTTCATCTCTGTATATAATTACAGGCTTCTCCGGCCTTTAGAAAGGTTTTTTTTTTTCTTTAAATAGGCGAAAATATCTTAGACTGTGACCAATTTAGATCACTTCTATATAAAATATTTTTTCTGTAATTTTAAATTTAATTCATTCATTAATTTTTTGGTAATTAGTAATTTATATATGATACTAAAATAGACAGATTCTACAATACAATGCAGTATAGCCAACAACAACAACAACAACAACAACAACAACAACAATAATAATAATAATAATAATAATAATAATAATAATTATTATTATTATTATTATTATTATTATTATTATTATTGTAATAATAATTATAGTTGTTTTTAAATATTTGGGGAGCTCAAATTAAGGATGAGCTACGGACAAATTTGGTTTAACAGATTAATCCACATTGCATTCCTGATCTTGTAGCCAGACTTTTCTTCTTGAAGCTGCAACATCAGCATCGCGAAATGCAGTTTTAAAAACCCCAAACTAAACCACGTGGCGTTGACTTCTTATTAATTTTATTCTATAAATCATCAACTGAAAGATACACAGTGGCGTATGATTAGCGTGAATGGAGATCTGGTTATTCATTGTCAAAAGGCATAAAGCAGCTTCTCCCTCAGCTGTAAGTTACTGTGTGTGTGTGTGTGTGTGTGTGTGTGTGTGTGTGAGTGTGTGTATGTGGGTGTGTGTATGTGAGTGTGTAGAGTTAGACTCCAAATCAAACAGCAAATTTGTTATATTTATTTGTTATAATCTCGCTTACTATGTCTAACTCTTTATTTAGACTGGATTTATAGAGGTAAGTGTTCGCTCGGTCAGAGCAGATTGTAATTAAAGCCTTCGCTCGTGTTCGCTTTTGGCCGCTTCTATGTACGTAGCTAATCTTTCATTCATATTTTAAAAATGTATTTTAACAAAATGCGCAAAAAATTCCAATGCGCAAAACAGTGTGATTTTTAATTTTTTTTATTTAAATAATCGTTGCCTTTGCATTTTGTTGCTGTCAACTAAACTTTCCACTATCATGCTAAGCAGTAGACCTACTTTAACACTGTGTTAATGTACTAGCTATTTATCTTGCAAATACTTCAACATTTTTGGTTGACTAGGTCACTAAGTAATACTCTTCCCCCCGTGTGTGTTACAGCATGCGATAATTTTTATAACATGCAAAGTAGCATTAAAAAAAAATTAATGGCACAATCATTTAAAACATTACTATTAATAATTAGTAGTACTTGATTTATATCTCTACAGGTTATTATTAATGTGTACGTTTCCTCATACTTCGAAGCAATTTTTTTTATGTTTAGAAGAAACGCTCTATTTATTTATTTATTTATTTATTTTTAGTTTTCTTTTTTTATTTGAATTGGTGCCAGATGCTGTATGTAAAATGTAGCGTTTATTATAAATAACTGTAACATAAATACAAATAACTAACAGTCATGAAAGTAACATTTCTTCCAAAAAAAAAAACCCATATTTGTAAACCAAATGGTGCAGGACAACCGAAGACAAGGAAATGCTCAGTGCTGGTTTTAATTTTATTTTACACGTCCTTCTGTAACGAAATCCCATCAGAGTAAATTGTGATTATCCAATTAAATTTGTAGGCCCAACCATTCTAAGTATTTACTGCCCACTGAAAGCGATGATTAACGATCGTTTATTAGGGTGATTAACAATCAAGTGTGAGCTCTTACACCACTTTAAACCTGGAAAGTGACAAAGCTGTCAGAGGGAGAGAGGGAGAGACTGAGAGACTGAGAGAGGGGGAGAGAGAGACGGAGAACGGGAGGGAGAGAGGGAGAGAGAGAGAGAGAGAGAGAGACGGAGACGGAGAGAGGGAGAGAGAGAGTAGGAGAGAGAGAGACGGAGAAAGGGAGAGAGAGAGAGAGAGAGAGAGAGGGGGGAAAAGCAGCACAATATTCACGCAGTCAATTAAGATCCAGGTCTAATTTAGAGCTCTCATATATAGCCTATGCATAACACACTTCTTTTAATCTCTACGTTATTAATCATCAATAACTACACTCAAACATTCTAAATTCGGGTATAAGTGTGGACACGTAACGCATTAAAAAAATATTATATATATATAATATTTTATATATATTGTTTTCATATGAAAAAAAATAACCAAATAAAATAAAAAAACGCTTGTGTTTATGCCTGCGCGCGCAGTGAGGACCCATGGCGCGCCGCGCGCATGATCAAGGCCTACATGCAGCAGCACAATATTCCACAGCGCGAGGTGGTCGACGTCACAGGCCTCAACCAATCACATCTCTCTCAACACCTGAACAAGGGCACGCCCATGAAGACGCAGAAGCGCGCGGCTCTTTACACCTGGTACGTCAGGAAGCAGCGCGAGATTCTGCGGCGTAAGTTCACTAAGCTTGTTCTGAAACCAATGAAGTTTAGCATATATCATTATATTTATTATATATTTACATAGTACATTATATAATATATTATTTATATTTGCTTTGGTACGAGATCTTCCTAAGAATTGTAATCAAAAAGCCTATTTTACTTGATATTTTATTGATCTAAGCTGTTATTTATTTATTTATTAATTTATTTATTTATTTATTTTTCTGGCCATAATGTCATTTACTCCCTTATGGCCCTCTATGTTTAATTATGTGGCAATTAAATTTGAGTAGGTTACACTGGCCACATACCTGAGTATCCTAGCACGCATAAATGCACAGACCATCAAACTGCATGTTTTTGTAACAGCACAAGATACATGTACACCGAAAACACTTTCTTTATTTTTACAGAATTCAACCAAGCACATGGGTCTGGCATTAATATGACAGACAAAGGCAGTCAGGATCAGGTGCTTCTTCTTTTCCCAGAGTTCAGTCAGCCTGGACCTGGCATGGGGCAGCCTGGAGATGATGCTGGAACTGAACCTGCCCTCAAGAAACTCAGACGCAACCGCTTCAAGTGGGGGCCTGCGTCCCAACAGATCCTTTACCAGGCGTATGAACGGCAGAAGAACCCAAGCAAAGAAGAGCGGGAGGCTCTGGTAGAAGAATGCAATCGGTAATGCTGCATGTATCGTATTTTATAATTTTTTAACTATTACAATATTCAATATCAAGGTTTCTAGCATCTTACACACTTTGTAATCTTACATAATTGACCAATAATTGCATTGACTAAACATTTTTTTCGTCCCCATGTAGGGCAGAGTGTCTCCAGAGAGGGGTATCACCATCTAAAGCCCAAGGACTTGGTACCAATTTAGTCACAGAGGTGCGTGTTTACAACTGGTTCGCCAATCGGCGCAAAGAGGAAGCCTTCAGACAGAAGCTGGCTATGGATGCCTATGGAGGGCAAAGCATCAACCCCCTCCTCACACACAGTTCACCACACCATTCACAGGCCAGCACCTCTCCGCCCAGCAAGATGCAAGGTAACCATATTTCAAGATCCTCTCACCGCCAGTTGAACTTAAAGCTGCTTAAAGCCTCAGTTGTGAATGTAGGTCAGGTTACTGAGGCAAGGTCTCAGGGCTGTTATCAGGGCTGTAGTGTTTGATAGCAGTGGAGGTGGAAAACAATGTTTGTCATTAGCTTCACTTCCAGTTCTGTGGGAAAAGAAGAAAGAGTTAAATTAGAGTGCACTGAGCATATGGCGTTTTTATTCCCCGCTTTGGAAATGTGTTAATAACAATCCAAATGTACCTGGGATCAGTACCAGGGTCAGCCTCAGGTCAAACAAGCAGGATAACAACATGACAGTAGTATTGTTTTCCCTGTAAGGTTGTCATTTGCCTGTACTGCTGGGCCCTCTTCTGATTTATCTAATAAAGCACAGACCCAGTTAAATACGCTGATCTAGCTTGAAATAGCAAGGCACTAAAATATATATATTTTAAAATCTTTGTGTTAAAAGATGAGAAGAAAAGAGCGCTTGTTTTCCTTGAACACACGTTTTTAATCTTGTGGATACATGTTGGCTTGTTTGTTTGCTTACGGATTTTCCCTCCTGCACACCTGGCCAGTGAATGACCCCAGGTTACAAGGAGAGGCAGGGTCACTGGCTGGAGTGGGTGCAAAGGGGTAGGGGTGTCTGTTTCAGATAAGGAAGACTCTGCTTTACTAAGCTCTTCCTTAGCTGGGGGTTAGGGTGCTTACAAGGCATCCTGCCAGCAGCATCAGATGTTTTTCAGTGTAAAAGCCTGACCCAACAAGAATGACTCAGCAGGTTGCCCTCATCATGTTGCTAAGACACAGTCTGTATTATGCATGCTTAATTGACAATTAAAATCCTCAGCTACTACATCTCCCAGACCTTTGATAAGGGGCTCCCCTGTCCCCTGCTCTCTTTACTCTCTCCTAGCAGGAAACCCCATTGTCCATGGTGTATTAGAAGTGATTGTAACCTAGGTTCATTTATCTCTGTTGGGCTAGGGGAGGGAATGCTAGAACCCTCCCCCCACCTTTATGAACTAGAGTATAGTGGTTGAAGCTGGGACGGGA
Source organism: Stegophilus panzeri (assembly GCA_024331685.1). Taxonomy (NCBI): domain Eukaryota; kingdom Metazoa; phylum Chordata; class Actinopteri; order Siluriformes; family Trichomycteridae; genus Stegophilus; species Stegophilus panzeri. Next base: position 21,019,328 of record JANDJT010000071.1, read on the forward strand.
GCAGAGCAGCAGGAGCTGTCTGCTAGTATTGGGTCTTTTTTGACCAAACAGGACTGATCACCCTTCTGCTGTGGCTAAAGTTGGCTGTGGGTGAAGCCCCCTTTTTTTTTCTACCCCTTTTCTCAAATCACATCAAGCCTATAGGTCAGAAGGAAAAGGTCACTGTAGGGTCAGTTCTCTTATTCCTGTTTTACTGACCTTTTATTGATCTTATCATGCTATTGATAAGATTTAGGAGCTATGTGTTTGAGTTTTTGGTTGTTTTCTTACCTCTGTTTTGGGTCCCAATGGAATTCAGATACATTTATATACACCTGTACTCTGAATGGATATACCATCAGCAGCAATTTTCATAGCCCGATTAAATAATTTAATCTGTCTTTCTCATATCATACCTTCTTAAATCTTCAAATCAGACTCATGGAAAATTCTAATGATGAAAATGTCAAGTTTCTTAATGAAAGAATTCCCCTCAGCTGGGTGGGCAGAGTGTAGTTTACGGCGGAGTGTCCTTCTGGATGACCTTTGTACATAACTCATGGGTTCAGCTGTCTCCACACTTACCGTGAAGCCCACAACCAGGCTGAAAGGACATGTACGTCCTGCAGAGACCCAGGAGGTCTCTCATATGTAGCAGCATTCTAAAGACTATTGCCTGGGGTTGGGCACCAGGACTTTGATATTACATGGGTCCCAAGGAGAACTGAAGCTTTTTAGTTCTTGCTCCTACTCCCTGATACAACTCCCCTTCTCCACTTATTACCCTCTGGATTCTGTATTATTATTTTTAACTCACTATTTTTAACGCCACTAGGTTTTTAGATCAATGCTTGACCATTGAACACATGTATTACAATGTTTGTTATGTGTACTGTGAACTGGGATAGTTACACTTGCTTAGGCATCTGATGTTTTTGTCCTGCATCGCTCTTGCCCTGTGTTGTCAAAGGCCATATTTTCTTCCTTGTTGCCCTAGAAACAGAGCTCTCCTGCTGGTCAGACTGGTCAGTCTGGTCAGACATACAACCCAAGCTGGCAATAAGAAAGAGAGAGAGAGAGGAAGAGAGAGAGAGAGAGAGCAGCAGTCCCTGCATCCTAGGTGAATAGCAGACAAAGTCAGACAATGCCCCTGGTGAATCACCCCATCCTCCCCTTGACACTTTTACAGGGTATAGACCTATAAAATAAAGTCTGTTTATGATGCTTGGTCCATTGTGTGGTCAGGGGTCCATGGGCCTGATGGAGTGCTTTATTGTCCGCTGTGGTTGTTTACAAGATGCTGTAGAGCTGTGAGAGAGTTGGCTGCAGACACAGGTTTGTGGCCTTCTGTGGAGAGACCCTCGTCTGATGTCTAGCTAATGAACCACATGATGGATGAAATGTGGTCACTGCCACTTTTGTTAAAAAACAAAGTTGTTTGCCACTTAGAAGTATGTGTTTCATTTTTGTAGTACATGGTGCCTTTGGTAATGTGTGGGAGTGTTTGTGTGCTCTATGTCTTGGTCTGGTCAGTTATAGATCTTGCGAAGATCCTGCTCTTGGTGTGTTATTTTAAGTAATGGTAGCCAATTTCTCTGTCAGGATGATACTGGAGCTTAAATGAGGTACTGCCTGCATATCAACAAAAGTATTTGACACTGGCATTGATTTTGTAATGTTTGCTTGGTCGGTATCAGAGGAGGCTGGGATTTGCAAACACCCACTGCACAAGAGATGACTGAAATCCCTGTAAAGTGGAGTCCCAGAACTTGACATGAGACTCAACCTACAAAGCAATCTATCCCATTAAAAGAATCTTCAATTCTGAATGTGAAAATGTGTATCTTTTTTTACTCAAAGTCAAATCAGAGAATGTTTTAGGTGTCCTGGGAAGCACAAGCTGCCATGAGTGTGTGGTGTTATGAGCAACAGGCTATGTGTACACTGGCCTTGACTCTGTTGGACATGTATCTGCAGTGGAGTTTATTTGCTCTGTGCTAACCTGTCAGGAGGCAGACATAAGCGTCTCTGGCAACTTGTGGCTAATGTGAAAACACATGGAGAGACCCAAATCTCTACCCTATATGTAGACTTGTGTTACTTCAAAAAGCAACTCAATCTCTCTCTCTCTCTCTCTCTCTCTCTCTTTTGCCTCAGCTGTCAGGTACAACCAAGGTCCCAGTGAAGTCAGCTCCTCAAGCACTATCAATCACCACAGCATGACGAGCAGCCAGTCTGTATTGCAGCAGGTCTCTCCTGGAGCACTGGACCCCAGCCATGGCCTGCTGTCACCTGACGCCAAGATGGTGAGCACACCTGGCCACTCCTGCCTCAGATAAGATAAGCCAAGGCCTACTTTTGATACAACAATGCCGAACAGGGCCCCCGATAGCCGCTGCCATTGACCGCTGTGTAGCCCAACAAACACTGCATTGTTCTTTCAGTTGAAGCTCCAGTAGACAGTAAGGTTTAGTCTACAGTATGCCACAGGGCAGCTATGGTGTTACTATGAGCAGGGCATGACCATGGCTATGCCAATAAACCTGACAAAGAAACATTCTGTTGTTATTGATTATATGCCATGGAGGAAGAAGTAGCGGGTGGAGCTCTGCTTACTCTGGCAAGTGGACTGACAGCAGCGCTCGATTAAGCTGGAGTGCTGCAGGAGGAGAACATCTGACCCTCCCTCCACCCCCCGCTCTATGCAAATATTGAATTTTCAGCTAGACAAACCTCAGTCACCTTCGACGTTGTAAAATTCTTAATATATCAGAGATATTGACTTGTTTAATTTAGTTCTGACTCAAATTCGTTGGGATTTCTAGTGCACTTGTGCTGGTGATATCAGCATGAGGAGGAAAAGATGATAATTGTGGCTTTTCTTTGCTGTCAGACAGTTGTCTGAGCAAAGCCGCCTCTATGACCAGCAGCCGACTCAAAAATACCCACTGTCTCTTCAAGCCCTGTCATTCTTGCTTTAAGATAGCACTGCAGAACCTTTGATAAAACAATCTCAGCGCTTTTATTGGTAACTGAGCTAAGGTTTAGCAATCAAGAGTTTGGCACTTGCACTGGAATGAGGTCCCTTGCCTAATGGTAGTTAGACATCCTCTGAGTGAATCTCTGTGTTTTTCTCTTGGCAGATCTCAGTATCAGGTGGAGGTCTTCCACCAGTTAGTACCTTGACCAACATCCATAGCTCCCACCATGCTCACCAGCAAACACAGAACCTCATTATGCCCATCTCTGGAGTCATGGCCATTGCACAGGGTGAGTGCTCTCTCTTACTTGCCACTGGTTGTCATCCTCGGTCTTGGGGACATGATGGGCATGTCTGAGTATTTTTGTGTTTCCTCTGCTATAACATGCCTGATTCAAACCAGGAGTGGAATCGGTATCATCATAAACATTGTGTAAATTTGTGTACAGGTCTGAGCACATCACAGGCACAGACGGTGCCTGTAATCAACAGTGTGGCAGGAAGTCTGGCCACCCTACAGCCCGTGCAGTTCTCACAGCAGCTGCATAGCTCTCACCAACAGAGCCTCATGCAACAGTCCCACAGCCACATGAGCCAACAGCCCTTCATGGCCACCGTTACACACTCACACAGTAAGTGTGCTCTCTTTTCTTACTGTAGCTGGATGAAGTGAAAAATTCCCTAATGGGAACTAGCAAAATGTTTGCATACCTATTATTTGCTTAATTTTCCTTATACTTAAAAAAAAAAAAAACCCTTTGTAATTGTTGTTTATTTACTCACAGGTTTGAAAGTTTTTCTTTTTATTTATCCACTAGATCACTCCAATCCTTGTTACGAACCAGTATTAGTCTCTAGTCTTTCAGGTTAAGAATTTGTTCTTTGTATGCTACACTAATATGCACCAAACCTAGATTATCATTGAAGGACATACTTCTGATAAATTTACTCAACGAGACTATACTCTTCTATAGATAATATGCCGAGGCTCGTTAGTCCATTGAGTTGTCTTCATTCTGATGATTTTTTTTAATGACCTTTCAGCTGTTTGAGCTGTTAAAAGTATCTGGTAAATGCCTGAATGTAATATATGTTCCCATATGGATAAACATGATACATGCAACTCATAGGAACATGCAGCTCATTTGTATTCTTAATACATGCAGACATTTTTGACACACGTGTGACCGTCTGTCTGCCTGTTGTGTTATTTTAACAGTGTACCCACACAAGCAGGAGCCACCACAGTATTCCCACCCGTCACGCTTTCCGTCCGCCATGGTAGTAACAGACAACAACAGCCTCAACACCCTCAGCTCAATGTCCTCCACCAAACAGGTCAGTTCATGTGCAACTAGCTTCACCTCTTTGTCTCATTGTCTCATTTGTTCTGCCATAGTATATGATAACTTTGTATGGAATATGTAGCTATCTGAGGTAAGATGACTGCCTGTGTGTTCTGCATGTATCCCTTCAGCCATGCTTTTGGAAAGTTTAAGCATCAGGGTACTCTATCCTGCAGCTTTCAAATGATTTTTCTTGTTTGGGGACTAAAACAAAACAAAACAAAAAAAATCAACGAATCTTTTTTTCTTAATTATTAATTAATAAACTTACACTAACATGCACCGAATGCAGATTAAAGGACATGTTTCTACTGTAGTAAATGTCCACAGTGAGCACTATACTAATCCCAGCTAATAGTTGTGTTCATTCTGACAATTTATTTAATCCCTGTCATATTAGGATGCTCCTGTTAACAAGATGGTGCAACTGGGGGGTCTGAACTGGGTAAATACTGTTTAAATAAAGTCACTTAATAAACCTGCACTGTGGTGAAGTGAAATGGTGTCCGTTTTAATCTTACCTGACCTGATTAAATGCATTTCAACATGTACACATCCTTAGCAGACACAGCATGCATTTTACAATTTGAAGCTGACCGAATGTGCACAAAATGAGTAACGAGGGACCAGCCTGAGATGAGGGAATTAGAGAAAAGTCAGTTTGTAAAGTCAGGAATTGTAAAGGGGCCACTTCGGTTTATCCATGGTCTCTGCACATCTGAATCAGTAAAGCAAGCAAGTGTAGCGATACTCCTCAGAATACCCATTTCCTTTGAACGGCCTGACTGACCAGTCACCCGTACCCTCTAGACACAAGTCACCTGATATATAAACTGCTCTCGGTGTCTCTCTTTCTTCTTTTACTCTCTGTCACTCACTCACTCATACTGTCAGTATTTCTATCTCTATTTTTTCCTTTATTCCCATCCCTCTTCCCTTGTCGTCTTTTTTATCTCTCCTCCGTGCCTATATATCCACTTCTCTCTTTTCCTCTGCCCACTCTCTATTCCACCACTCCCGGACCAGCGCTCAGCATATCAGACCAGGAAATGACCCTCAGTCTTAATTAAAGCTAGTGTGTCGCTCTTGTTTCCCTGCCGTGGGGAGGCATGTGCGTTCACTAATTCCCTCTTCCCCTTTCTGACTTCTCCCCACCCTCCATGAGCGCTCTAGCCTGAAATGCAGTCCTCACTCAGCTGCTTTCACACGCTCAATTTCCCACGCTGCAGTGGTGATGGCCACTAGCTGATGAGCTGACGTGACTTGGGCCTTAATGTCAGATAGTACTCTTCACTGCAGAGAGTCACACACACACACACACACACACACACAACCTTTACAATATTTATAACATTTAGTAACACATGCAATCAAATAATTGAAGTCAAAACTTTATATCTATATGAAGCTGTTTACGAAGTACTGAATGTGCCCCAGGTATGTGATACCTCAGCCACTTAAGAGGGCACTTTCAGGTTCTCCTCTCCCTTATCAGAGCCCTTGTATTTGACTTGGGTGGTGTAACAAATGGCAATGGGCTTTCTGGGGAGTATTACGAACCCACTCTGGCTTTATTGCCCTCCTGTTTGCCCTTTTTTTTCCGCTCACACTAAACACCCCCTCTACTCATAGAGCACCATCTAAAGGCTCTAGTCCGAGCAGCTGGTCCACACCTTTATCAGGTGAGACTGTTTGTTGGCCAGCAGGTCATGACGGGGTCACGTGTCTCCGCCCTTACAGGGAAAGGCAGAAATAGAAATAGCGAGCAATACCTTAGAAGATGTTTCACTGAAAAAAAAAAAAGAAGGCACGAGAGCGGATAACTTCACTGTTAACTGTTCACTGATATCTGTTAACTTTACCACCAGTAGCACTTTGTACAGTACTGCACTGTTTATTAAGCTCTGACTCTTTATTTTCTCTTCCTCTCGTCTTTGTCGACAGTGTCCTCTGCAAGCCTGGTGAGCATGTCCACCTGACTTCCTCAATGCCTAGCAACAGGAGTACATTTCTCTGGCTCTCTCCCTGCTGTATCTGTGGAAACTCCTAATCACTGGCAACAGTGCACTGGAAGATGAGCTGGTCACTAATGTAGGGACTGAAAAAAAAGAAGAGAGCAATCAGAAAGAAGACTCTGGTTTAGTCTAATCGTACCATGGAAAGATGGGAGGATCACCTGGAAATCACTACCGTTGAACAATTTCCAAAGTCGCCTTTTGTAACAGTGTTTTGCTTTCAACCATTAAAAAAAAAAAGGATGATTCTGACATCTTTAAGGAACAAATGGAAATGGTGTGCAATGAGGGTGTTAAACTGCCATGATTTTGTGTGTAGACTCACAGGGTTACCAAATGCCAAAGGATTACCAATGCTCCATTTCCGGTCAAGCTGGCTCTTTAATGGAGGATTCTTCTCATCCTGTCCCTGGACTGTCAGTCTAAAACATCAGTGAGCTCACCTAGACGTAGATGTTCTGTAATCAGTTTGCGAATGAAATGACAATCAGCTTATATTATTTTCAACAGGTCTTTTTTTGGGTTAGAACTTGATGGACTGAATGTGTTGGTTGTGTTTCCTGCATATACATTGCAGTGGGTCTTCCATTTCCGTGGTTAATATGAGTAGTCACTGTTCTGTACAGTTGTAAATATGAATGAATGATAATTATGCTATGTCTTTAAAGATGTACGTTTTTTTTTCTCCAACAAACTGTGATTTAGAAATGACAATCTTTAGAACAGAAAGGACTATGCAATGTACTGAATGGCACAAAGAAATTGTGGGATTAGCCCATTTCCTGCAGATTTACAAAGAGTTACACCAGCAAAACAACATGGCAATAGAATTGTCAAAGCCAAGCTGCAGATATTGCACAATTTTTCCTTCTTTCCATTTTGGCATCTGAGAATGATACCATGACAAGGAATCCTTAACGTAATGACATTATTCTCTAAACATTAGTGATGGTATCATAGACAGGTTATTAAGAGTCTCTAGAATGGTAATTGAGAGACTGATAACTGTGAGTAGGAGGGTTGTCTGCCATCAGGTCATGGTCACCAGGACAAACAGTATTACCCACTTATGCAAGTCTGAGGTACAGTACGGTACAGAAAACATGATGTAATAACCCATAAAGTCAAACACTAGTCACCACATGCATTAAATGAATTTGTGGACTGCTCGATATGGAAAAGAGAAGAGAAGCGATTTTGTTGGTTTGCTTTGCTCTTTTAACTCTCACCTGTTGTTCTTACTTTCCAATAGGTCATTTCTGAAAAAAGAAAAAAAAAAGAAAAAAAGAAAAAAAAAAGAAAAGCTTTTATTGAGCGTATGCAACTTGGTTACAACGTCATTCTCAACACATACCATTAGATTTTGTCAGTCTTGTATTATTTTTGTATAAAATGAAAATCAATCTTTTAAAATCATTATTTATACTGTGAGGGGGAAAAAAATGATGATGTTTTAAGTAAAGGCTCTTTCCAAGACCCGTGATAGTGAGTTGTCCTTTGTTTCTGTTCATCTTTCTCTGTCAGTGGAAAGTATGTGTGTGTGTGTGTGTGTGTGTGTGTGTGTGTGTGTGTGGTGGTTACGATAGCAGATGGTATCAGCATTGTGTGTTAAAATAGTCCGTTCCCGATTTTCTCCTGACCCTTACTACAACTTTGACTTGCACAATTTCTTTACTGTTAAAGAAATTTCCCAACGATCACTTTCTTTCTAACAAAAAGTTTCAGGAATGTGTGTCTATTGAACTATTCTCTACACCTCCTATTCCTGTCAAGCATTGTTTGTATAACTTATCTGCAGGACTGAGGTATCAGTGTTTGATGATGCATCACATTGTCTGTGCCTGGTGTATTTGCTAATGTGTGTTTTCTCCCTCAGCAGTACAATATGACACACAAAGTACATAACCCTTGAAGCAGGGAGGCTTTCTCAGAAAGCAAAGCGTTTATGTGTGTGTATATGGATCGCTTGATCACTCAATCGGTGGGAAAAATGTTGAATATTCAAAATATGTCTGCCAAAACATAGCACCTGTGCATTAAAGTGAAGCTCCATCGGGGCTGTGTGTTTCACCTCCCTCATACTGCTCTCCTCCCGATCTAAAACCAACAGTTTCTGAAATTCCCATCATAATGAACAAATGTGGGTGATAGAGCTGTGTGTTAATGAAAGCCAAAGTCAGGACAGACCACATAGCTTTGATAGTTTGGCTTGTTGGTGGCATTTTTCAGTACAACAACTTCTTCATTCTCAGGCACTGGGTTATAAACTTCTGGATTTTTTCTCAAGCATAATCTTATATCTCTTTGGTTCTTGATCATGTACCAGTCTATATCATGTACAAGGTCTTCCAATCGTCCTAACCTTAGGCAAAGGTGACAAAGGTTTAACATACTGTAATTGGATGCAAAGAGGATTGGCCTCTTTGAATGAAGACTGAGATGACTGGCTTTCTGTTTTAAAGACAGAGTGTGGCTGAGAATGTGCATGAACGAAACTGTTATTCTACAAATTATAAAAAAATTATTTTTTTAATGAATTGTTTAAATTATGTATTAATTATAATTAGAGATGCACCAATGTATCAGCCAATAATCGGTACCGGCCAATAAAGGCAATTTTTCACGCCATCGGCCGATAGTTTAAAAACATCCGGTGATCAGGGCTGATTATATCCTGTCAATCAAAAGAGGGTGGGAAAACACATTGATTTTGTGCTGAGTGTAAAGATGTCTCTTGTGTGGAATTACTTTGAATTGGGTGACAATGACGACAAAACTGCAGTTTGTAAGCTCTGCACTGCATGGTAATGAATTAGTGCTTTGACACCGGACACTGTAGCAGTGAAGCGGGAGATTCGGCGTCAAGTCAATAATTTTTTTTTTTGCCGAGCTGCTCGAGCTGAATTAAAGCGCCAGAACATCGTTGAAAGATTTAAATGAAGATGAGTCGACAAAAAGCATATATTGTACAGAAATATATTTGTAGAGTAGTATATTTCATATCCAGTTAATGTTAATATATAAAAAGTTGATATTATATATTACCAGTTTGATGTTCAGTGATGAAGTAG
>JANDJT010000071.1:21047813-21066903 GCA_024331685.1 Stegophilus panzeri
ATGTGTGTGTGTGTGTGTGTGTATCAAAAAGGCAAAAAGTAATCTAATAAAACCATTCACTTGTTCATCTGAGAAGCCAAGACTGAATGGGTTGCTAGCGTAATGGCCCCATCTTGTGTTTAAAAATAACATTGGCTTCGCTTCTGGAAAAAAAAACAGTTGGTAAGGATCTTGGGTTGTCAACTATCAGTAGAAAGATTTTAAACACCCTCAGGGTTCGGACAGTAAAATTCAGATTCATTAAATGTACATACACAAGAAATTAATCTTAATAAAAACCTAGGCCTAGCGTTCGTCGTGTATGTGCTGCTCATTTAGTTATAGACACATATACATTGGTACAGTTTATGACCAAAAGTATGTGGACACCTGACTATCACCTGACCCATATGTGGTTCTTTCTCAAACTGTTGCCACAAAATTGGAAGCACACAGTTGTATAATATTGCAATTTCCCTAGAACTAGAACTAAGAGGCAAAACCTGTTCCAGCACGGCAATGCCCCTGTGTACATAATGAGCTCTGTGAAGACACAGCAGCAGCCTGCACAAAGCCCTGACTTCAACCACACTGAACACCTTTGGGATGAACTGGAATACTGACTCTTCGCCCAACATCAATGTCTGAAACTTCTGAAAACTTCTTTCACACTGTTAATGCACATATTTGTGTGTTGATAAATGAGACCCCTGGATTCAACAAACCGTCACTGTGTAATTAACATTTTAGCTACAACAAACACAAACCAGTTTGTTAAAGTGAAATTATCCTGCAATTATTGTTCCTGTTTATAAACTCAGCGGAAAAAAAAGAAACGTCCCTTTTTCAGGAGACTGTATTTTAAAGATAATTTTGTGAAATCCAAATAAGATTTACAAACCTTTTAATTTGAAAGGGTTTAAACAGTGTTTTTCATGCATGTTCAATGAACCATGAACAATTATTGCACCTGTGGAACAGTCCTTAAAACTCTAACAGTTTACAGGCAGTAGGGAATTAAGGTCACAGTTACAATAAGTTAGGACATTAAAGACACCTTTCTACTGACTCTGAAAAACACCACAAGAAAGATGCCTAGGGTTCCTGCTCACCTGCTTGAACATGCCATATACCTGCTGCAGGGAGGCATGAGGACTGCAGATGTGGCCAGAGCAATAAACCATTTTGGGACCATTTTGTTGTGTGTTATATTTAATGCATTGTGTTGATTTTACTGCATTGTCCCATTGATGTATTTATTGTTCTGTCCACTTTATTGTATTTATTGTTTGCCTATTTTATGCCCTTAATTTATGCACTGCATGCTGTTGATTGTGTAAACTGCTGTCTGACCTCTCTAATGTTGTACCAAGGCCTTGGAGAAGGCTATTTCCTTCTAATGTATACTGATATACGGCTAGAATGACAAGAACAGCAAGAACATCAACAATAACAACAACAACGACAGTAATAATAACAACAACAACAACAACAATAATAATAATAATAATAATAATAATAATGACGACGATGCTCTACAGGTGACCCCGGAAGTGGCCCTACATGACGTCACTTCACAGAGCTGATTAAGATGGCGCTCCGGCCCGGATCAGGGGGAGGTGGCAGGTACAGAAAATTGTCAAGTTAACCGTTTGTCGTTCTTTGTTTTTTTATGTAACCATGTGTGTTCCAGTATTAAATGTGTATTCATAAATTTAACCGGTCGTTTAAAGGTTGTTTTAGTGTTATGCGCTCAATTGTTTGTAATATCTTCTGTGCTGGCTTGCTAGCTCGACGGCTAAGCTAGCTAGCCTTCGGTTGTCAGTTTGCTATAGAGCAGGCTAGCAATGCTAACAGATTAAGCGTATTGTTCTGTTTCATGGGGCCAGCAGTGTCATGTCAGCTGTCGCAGACACGTTTTGTTTGTGTGAGGGACGGATGTTAAAGCGGGTGATTTTATAGACAGACAGGAGAGACGTGAGGCAGCTCACCGATTCATGACGACACCCAGACACAAGTAGGTTCCTACACACAATGATGTGGTGTTTATTATTCCTCTGTAACCGTGTTGAGACGCAGTGTATATCAGTGTGATCATGTAGCGGTGCTGGTTTTCAGTAGCTCAGCTGGACAGTCGGGGAGGGGAGCGGGTCTGAAAGGCCGCTTTCACTTCTCATTCATCAGCTCTGGAAGCCTGGTTGTACCATGTAGAAGCTCGGGGACGTAATAGACATGGACGTGTTTATTTTCAGGGCTCTGGAATGATCTGGTTGTGGCCCGAGTCTTTATCTGTTTCACAAAAACAAGAGGAATGAAAATGCGTATAAGCATTAGTTGGTGAACGCGTTTGAAGCTGATGAAGGGGACTGGATGAAGCCCAGCTCTGTTAACACATCTTTCTTTCAGACATTCTCTGAAACTGGTTGATTAAAGTGTGTGTGTGTGTGTGTGTGTGTGTGTGTGTGTGTATAGACAGTGAAACCTGAATCCTCTTATTGCTGGGGTTTTCACCGACACAACCCCTTTAGAGTTCAATATAATTCTTCATTCCCCTTTTATAAATGCGGTACAGATTCATTTTATGACCATAATTGCACGGTTTAAAGATGTTAGGCATGATATTTATTTCATTGTATTATTCTAAACTTTCCAGCAGCTAGGTTAAAAGGTAAGGAGTCTAAACATTTGATTTTAGTTATATTCAAATATGCGTTTATTCGACTTGTTTCGTTTCAGTTCGGTAATAAAACTGCAGCCCTGCTGGTTATGTCCTGTTTAGTGTGCTGAATTCAGTAACACTATGACGACCTCGGTCTCTCTCTTTATCTCAAAGTTTGGTCTCATTATTTATTTACCGGCCAAGCTTAAGCCTCTGGCGAACGGCTTCAATAATGAATGTTCGGCTCCACGCACCACGGCGCCTGGTAAAAGAGATCCGCTGGTGAAACTGAGTGACCGATAATGCTCTGAACACTGACGTATCATTAAGTAGACCAGCATCTTCTACATACTTATAAATGATTCATAAATCTGACCTGACCTTTGATGCTCTCTCATGCATGACTTGGAAAAGGGGTCTTTGTTGAGATGTGTTGAGTGAGAGTGAGGATTTTTACTGTGATCAAAACTGCAGAAATACACTGTAGCAGCAATGTCTTACTGTTCCTTTGCTTTTCTTGTGAAGTCAGCGTGACCGCAGCTCACCTGGTGCTCTTGATGCTGATGAACAGGTTGGGACTGGAACCTGATCTAAATGCTAAGCACTCAAGCCAGACCAGTGTTAGAAAGGCACAACGATCTGCTTGTGTAAGCAGTCAGGGATGTTGCCTTCGAGGTGGTTTAAAACACCATTGCGTGCGTCACGAGTGATCCCGGATGAAGGGGGGTACGGTGGCTTAGTGGTTCGCACGTTTGCCTTTCATGTCCATGCGTATGCAGAGTTCGCATGTTCTCCCCGTACTTCAGGGTTTCTTCTAGGGATGGGCGATATGGACTTAAAACTATATCACGGTATTTTCTGGTATTTATTGCGATAATGATATCAGTGATGATATAAATATAGTACCATTCACCACTGTTTTTGGCTACAAGTCACAGCTGCATGCAGTCTTGAGAGCCTCAGAAACACAAACATTGATCTAAAAGTAAAACTGATTTTCTGTAACCAAACCAGTTCCAGATTGTAGAGGTAGCTCCTCGTTTAGTGATAAACTCCTCCTGAGCCTCATGTCCGCCTTCCGCTGTACTTGTTTTCGTTCTGCACTTGAGCTGTGAATGGGTCGCACACAGAAATACGTCATCGACTAGACTTTATCGTTATTATCGCGGGAAGACTAATTCTTACTGTGGGGGGGGATTTCTACCAGTATATCGCAAACGATAAGATATCGCCCATCCCTAATTTCCTCCAGGTACTCGTTTCCTCCCCCAGTCCAAAGACATGCATTGTAGGCTTATTGGCGTTTCTAAATTGTGTGCGCGTGTGTGAGAGACTGTGCCCTGTGATGGGTTGGCACCCCACCCAAGGTGTCCCCTGCCATGTGCCTCGAATCTCCTGGGATCCAGGCTCCCCATGACCCTGTGTAGGATAAGCGGTACAGAAAATGGATGGATGGATGGATCAGGATGAATTGCTGATCAATTTCTTAAATGAATACTCAGTTCTTTGAAAGACAAAGTTTCTAAAACAAATCTTATACAAGAGTTTATATTGGATACCCCATATAGTTCTGCTTCTATTTGGGTATTCATCTTAAAGCACCATATTCAGTGATTGTTTCTACGTTAATGCTAAAAGCAACATAATTAAGAGATTGAGGAATGCAATCTGGACCCGTCGATGGATTGCGTTTTAGAGGTTAACTAAGTTTAGTTCGAAGACTTTCTTTCCCGTTTCAAAACCGTAGCGAAGAGGATGATGAGGTTAGCTGATTGTTTTTGTTGATGGTGAATGCTCGGAAACTCCTCCGCCCCTGAGATGACTGCAGATTTCATTCAGTGTTCATCTTTAGACTTAATCCACTGTTATGTTCTTTGCGTAGCGATACAGCTACACCGGGAGCCGAGTAAAGCCGTAAATCTGTAAGATAGCAGATGCGTCACCAAGCTGCTCTGGGCCAAAAGATGGTGTAGTGGCCTCCCAGAGAGTTTTACATCACACCGTCGTTAACGCTACATTCTACTACCACCGTCGGCACAGTCGATCAGAGAAACAGGCACATATGCAAAAAAAATACAGCTTTGTCTATTTCAGACCATGGCTGACCATAATCTTATTCATAATAATAATAATAATAATAATAATAATAATGGAAATGTTCCCTCTCTGGCTAAATCTCTTTATTGTGGAGCTACATTAGGAAAAGCGGCTCCATAATGTTTTAACAAGTTTATAAGACCCTTAGCTTTTCTCAGGTTTTATTAACACGTTATATTGGAAGACGGAAATCTGCACATGTCAAAGAGGTTTACACAAGCAATTGAAATTGCTGACCTGAGTCACTGCTTCAGTAGCACAAGTACGGTAGTACTGACCTCTTAAGTTCTCCAATACCCTGTATTTCACGCCGAGCTCTCTTCCATTTCACTGTGACCTTTAAAGTGCACCTATTATGTTTTTTCAAATATCTGCAAAGTTTCAAAAATCAAAGCGCACGACCAACGGAGTTATTGACTCCCAAAAGAAGGAACTGATTCCGAACAGCTGAAACGAGTCGTTAGTAATTCCAGACGTACTTCCTGTACCAACCTACATAGGTTTGTAACAGAAAGCCCTGCCTCTGGTCTTCATTGGCTGCTCGTTGACAGACGGAGCTGAAACTCGTTATGGTAGTGGGCGTTTGCTTTTTGAAACATGCCGACAGCGGTAGACCAATCACAACAGACTGGAACATCTGACCAATCAGAGCAGGGTATGCTTTCTGAAAGGAGGAGTTTAGAACGGATCATTGAACGAGTCGATTTTCACGCGGGGGATGGAGGTAATGCTGCAGTTTAAACTTTGAGCACATTAAAATGCTTTTTTTTTTTTTTTTTTTTACCTTGAATGCATGTAAATCTATTGTATGAGACCTTTTAAAACAAAGTTAGGCACGTTTCAAAACCATAATGGGTGCGCTTTAAGAGAAAACTGAGGATTGGTGTATTTCGCCCAGATATTGCAGCTGCCATTACATTTGTTTATTTCTTTTGCTGATGATTTTTTCCAAGTGACTTGCACTGTATGGCCAAAAGTTTGTGCGCAGTTGAGCATCACACCCATACGCGAGCCTTCCCTAAACTGTTGCCACAGAATTGGAAGCAGACGATTGTCCAGGATGTCTTTGTATGCTGTGGCAATACAGTTTCCCAGCACTGGAACTGACCATCCCAAACCTGTTCCAGCACGACAGTGTGCCTGTGCGCAAAGCGAGCTCCATGAACACATGGTTTAACAAGGCTGAGGGTTGACCTCAACCTCACTGAACTCATTTGGGGTGAACTGGAACGTGCCCCAGATCTTCTCACCCAACTGTAGTGCCCGATGCTCTTGTCTGAATAAACACAAACCCCCCACAGGCACTCCCCAATATCTAGTGGAAAGCCTTCCCAGAAGAGTGGAGGTTATTATACCAGCACATCTGAAAGGGGATGTTGAGCAGCACAAATGGGTGTGATGAACAGGTCTCCACATACTTTTGGCCATATGGTATGCAGCTGTCCAGCTGTTTTTACAAAGTGATAATTGTCTCCTGGTTGATCAACAGAACGGGCAAGATATTTAGCTTCTTAGTACTAGTGCAAAACTAGCAACAAAGCAGCTCATCTCTTTTGTCTGAATCTCTTTCCAGTTTCATGTACCCTGTTGGAGGGGGACTCGGACCACCACAAGGTAAGATGGTTGTGTATAAGCATTCTGGCAGTGTGTTGCAGCTGCTTTCTTGGATCTTAAATATGAGGGGTTTTTTTTTTTTTTGTATAAAGAATAGGATTATAGAATGTAGAAAACATCCACTCTGAAACGATCATTTATTTATTTTATTTCTGAAATGTCATGATAAAGTATCACGTGATCCAATTAAACGACAGCGTGTGTGCGGTATGCCACACATTCCAGATGTTTTGGTTAAAAGCACTAAATTTAGCAATAGGATTTGAGCTATGATCATTTGCATAACTGACTTTTGACTCTTAGTGTCTAGTCTTTTCTTTGAAGTGTTTTTGCACAGACCTTTTAATATCTGTATTAGTTTGTGGAAAATATTTGTACATACTGTTGAGGCATACTGTATTATAAGTAGTGTTGTTAATCAGAGCCGAGATTTTTGTCACTGTAACGCGAATCTTAAGCATTCGGTATTCTGACTGTCGTGTGATTCCTGACAGGAATGATGCCCATGCAGCAACAGCAGCAGCAACAGGGATTTCCCATGGTCCCAGTCATGCAGCCCAACATGCAAGGCATGATGGGAATGAATTTTGGAGCACAGATGCCTACCGGACCGATGCCCATGCAGGTTGTTATTAAGAAGAGAGATTTTCGTTTTGCAGCACACTTAATGCTGAGTACCCACTATGTGATTTTAGCGTTGATCGTGTAAATAAAATCATGATGTTCAGTGATGTCACAATGAGTATAAAATCATATGTGAGAACCTTTTCATCCTAAGTGACATGGTATGCAGTCATAATGTAATCATGAACAAGATTTTCATACATTTATGGTAATCTTTTTATATATATATATATTTATATTATTTATAATATTAGTGGCCTGGGAGAACTCTTCACATGGTGAAATCCTAAGATTTCCTACTGTGTGTACTGTAGTTGTGAACTCCAGGTGCTCCTGGACTGAAATATGGTTCTTTTGCATGGTATCTGAATCATAAGTAAAATTCTAGCAGTACAAGCAAGTATGGATTAAGAATTTATTTTGCTAGTGGGAAAAGCAGATTTACTAAAGTAAGGCATAACACATGACAGACCGTGCTGTCATACGAAAATAGTGAACTCTGGGGAGGTGTGATGCAGAACAACGCTCAAGCGGAGTGCCACGACCCACCTGAAGTGCATTATTTTCATATAACAGCACCTTCTGGAGTGTGATTCCCCTTATACCACAGCAGTTTGCTAACATGCAACGTTTCATTTATTAATGAATGATGTTGTGTTGGATTACATCTAATGATGTGGAATATCTGAGACAAGTTAGGTCCTGTTCTCACCTGTTACAGCTGCATTACACAATCTTTCTCTCTCATGCTCTCTCTCTATCTATCTCTCATGCTCTCTATCGGTCTCACTCTCTCCATCATCAGTCTCTCTCTCACTCTCTCACTCTCTCGCTCACTCTCACTCACATTTTACCAAGAACCCAGAAAGCGAAACTTTCTTACAAAGCTCGTACAACCGAGACACCTTCCATAAATGTTTAATAAATACCTCATCCCCACGGCAACAATTATACATTTTACTTTGTTAAACAACACATTTAAAAATTTTTAAATATTATTAATCTTAGATTTGGTTGAGCGTCCACCATACACGTCTCTTTGTAGGAGCTGTTTCTGTAGAAACCTTGACGTGTTAGAATGAGCACGTTAACATTAACCTGTTGATCCTGTCCGAGCCATACTGTTAAACAGAAGTATTGCACACCTTCTGGCCAATCAGATTCGAGCATTCAACCGAGCTATGGTATAACAGTGTATTGAGCTCTCGTGCGTGTCTGTACAGGGTGGCATGGCCATGGGGATGCAGGCACCAGGCATGCAGTTCATGGGTCAACCCCAGTTCATGGGAATGAGGGCGGCGGGGCCACAGTATCCTGCCGACCTGCAGAAACAGATGGCTGAGGAGCACCAGTGAGTCTCTTGACTGTCACACACTGCACAGCTGGAACGTGTCGCTGTGGAAGTTCCCCACTCATTCTGGTTTCGGCTGAATGTGTGTTTATACAGAAAGCGCTTGGAGCAGCAGCAGCGCATGCTGGAGGAAGATCGGAAGAGGAGGCAGTTTGAAGAGCAGAAGCAGAAACTGCGTCTCCTGAGCAGCGTCAAACCCAAAGTGAGACTTGAAATCCTCATTATTCCCAAGTCTGTAGATAGAGAAGTCGCCGCCTTCATTTTGACACGTTACATTATCAAGCATGGTATTACTGCATAGTATTGAGCTAAACTATTACAAACCGCTATTGTCCGTACAGACTGGAGAGAAGAGTCGAGATGATGCACTAGAAGCCATAAAAGGGAATTTAGATGGCTTCAGCAGAGATGCAAAGATGCATCCCACTCCATCTTCTCAATCTAAGAAACCAGGTACAGTCCTGACTTGCTCTCATCAGCACAACCTCAGAACATTGTACCCACTCTGATTATGTCAGTCTCTGAAAGGCTTGTGATTGACGGTAGCCTTGTCAATACATAACCTTTATTATGAGGCAATGAAGACTAAAGAGACGCGTGTCTATGGGAGAAGTTAATGTCTGTTGCACTGTTTAAGTGTGTCTTGTCTCTAGTGATTTTTTTTTTTTCTCCTCTGTACAGGAATTTCTGTTCTCATGATCTCTCTGTGCTGGATTGAACTCTTATTTTACATCCACACGAAATAGCTTGTTTTTTATATATATATATATATATTTTTTTTTTTTCTACTTGATTGGTCAAACTTGTTCTTTGTCCATACTTGCTTTTATGCTTTTATTTATTTATTTTTTTCATTTAAATGTCACTAATTAAATTTCACATCTTAGTCATGTGAAAAAATAAGTATACCCCATGGAAATAGTGTTTTTTTGGGGGGTTTTGTAAACATATTTGGACAAGCAAACATTTATTCCTATTTGAAACAGGGCTTATTAATAAAGGTGATACACACTATCAAATGACACACACAACTGACATTTTGTAGTAATTTTCACAATTTAAAGTAAGTACACCTCTACATTAATCAAGCCTTCAAATCCATAAAATTAAAATCAGTTGTTCAAGGTTGGGTGCCAGTGATTAGAACCTGCTTAGGGAGTGCAGGTGGAACCGGTCTTATTCATACCCCTCTCATATCTAGTGTCTGGTGTTCCCTTTGTTATTGAGGTGTGTGGAGTCATCATGCAAATTTTCCTTCAGAAAAAAGGTTGTGGATGTTTATTAGTCTGGCAAGGGATTTAAAAAGATCTCCAAATTATTTTAAATGGAACATTCCACTGTAAGGAAAATAATCTACAAATGGCGCAGATTTCAAACGACTGCCAGTTTGTCCAGGACCGGCCGTTCCAGCAAATTCAACCCAAGGGCAGACCGTCTGATGCAAAAAGAAGTCTCCAAGAACCCCAAAATTTCTTGCAACTGTTGGTGTCAAAGTGCGTGATTTATACAATCATAAAAAGATTGCACAAATTTGATCTGCATGGGAGGCGTGGCAGGGAAAACCCTTTGCAAGACTACAGTTTGCCAATGAGCATATAAGCTAAGACCAGGCTTTTGGAATAATGTGTTGTGGACAGACGAATTGAAGATAGAGTTGTTTGGCCACAGTAACAGCAGACATGTTTGGTGCTTTTCAGGAGAAGCACCTCATACCAACTGTGAATCACGGTGGTGGAAATGTTATGGTTTGGAGTTGTTTTGCTGCCTCAGGAACTGGACAGCTTGCATTCATTGATTGAACTATGAATTCTGCATCATATCAAAGAGTGGTTGAAGACCATGTGAGGCCATAGGCCTGAAAGTTGAAGTTGACCTGAAAGTGGACATTTTGACAGGATAATGATCCTAAGCACACTAACAAATCCACCAAGGAATGGATCAAAAAGGAGAAATGGAGGGTTATGGAATGGCCTAGTCAAAACCTGGATGTAAATCCCATTGAAATATTGTGGGGGGATTTTAAACCGGCAGTACATGCAAGAAAACCCTCAAACATCTTGCAACTGAAGGAATATTGCATGGAAGAGTAGTCACAGTTAGGCAAAACGTCTACAAGAAGATATTTCTGCTAAACGGGGCGATACTAACTTCTGAGGCCAAGGGTGTACTTATATGATCTATCTTATATATTTCTGTTGATTAAGTTATTGAAAAAGCTCATTTTCCTTTTGGTTTTGTTCAAGTATATCAACTTCATTAATAGACACTGTTTCAAAGATGATCAAATGTTTGCTTATGTCAAAAAAAAAAAAAAGCCAACAATTTCCATGGGGTGTACTTAATTTTGCACATGTATGTGTAAAAATACCCCTTCCGGTCCCCTGTGACACTGTAGTTCATCCATTAAACACACGGTGTGTGCTGTGCGTTGTGCCTGTTTCACTATTTTGTTTGTGTTTGCAGACTCATCACCATCTCACTCGTCTGTCCCACCACACTCCCTCTCCCCTGCTTTCGCAGAGGAGGATGATGAATTTAGTGACTTTATACAAGGCCCCAATGAGGCCTCCTTTCCCAGTTCCTCCCTCCCTCTGCCCTCCTCTTCCTCAGGTGTCAGTAGGTCACCTTTAGAGACAGGACCTGGGCAGCGGCCCTCTTCCAGCCCTCTTTCCTTTTCCCTTGCTCCCTCTCTGCCCACACTCACTGTCCCTCACCACTCTTCTGTCATCTCCAGCTCCCAATCTACATTCCAAGGTAACGCCTGTCTCATTCTCTATTTTTATTTCCTCATCTCTCATTCTCATTAGCGCTTGAAATGTGATTGCTGCTTTAATTATGACCCAAGAGCTGCATTTATAGGCAACATATTTGTGTGTCCAAGTCACATCCTAATCATATCATGGACTCATTGTTATAATGTTGAGCTGGAGGAGAGCTGTGGACGGTCTTCGCCTTTGTCAGTATCTGATGCGCTGCTGTTAGTGCTGTGGAGTCTGATGAGCTAGTCATGTTCTCACTGAGACATTTGGCTCCTGCTGGAGCCCACAGTCACAACAGCTCTGTATGTAACAGTAACAATGTCCTGACAGTGTGAAGCTGTTGCTTATTATATTATAGTTGATCATTTTTCATATTGTTTCATATTGAGTGTGTCAAGGAAGGCCATTACATTATAATGTAATGTTGTCAGGTGCTTAGCTTGGGCCGTCCTGCAGAATTCAGAGCCAATCCAAAGCTTTAAAACTACAAGTTGCATAATTTAGACTATTTCCAGCCAGTTTGCTGAATTGAGTTTAGAACTAAACTTTGCATAAAGGTATCAATGATAAAACTAGAGATGCTTTCAGCTCCAATGGTAACTCTAGCAGTTCCTTGCCCTGCTCTTCAGGCCCATCTCTGGACGAGAAGCTCTTCTCCTCGTGCGATCTAACAGCCGATAAGAAGGCTCAGGTTAACTTTAAGCCCTGCCAGGTCATGTCTGAACTGGCTCCCAGACCTCAAGTATCAGTACGCTTCCAGAGTAGCTCCAAAGCTCGCAACTGGGCCCAGTGCTCCGATGACCTCAGTGCTTCCTTCACTGTGGAGAAGACTCCTGAGCCTTCAGCTGCTTCCCCAGCTCCCAAAGCAGCAGAAGCTCAGCTCCATCAGTCATCAAGTGCTAGTGGTGAGAGCAGAGCAGTTCGTGTACCTCATGTCTGTCCTTCAAACTCGACGGAGTTCAACTCGCAGCTGTGCTCTCAGTCTTTCTCGCTGTACTAATCATAAAATGCTTCTGCAAATTCTTGCGGAGGATGCGTTTTCCAATGGGGCTCTGCTTTTTATTTACAATCTCCACTGCATGCATATGTTTTGATTATTCTCGACACATAAACAAATTTCCTACTAACCGAATCCTAGTGCTTAGGAGCTGAATGTCAGGTAGGGAATAAAAGATGGCTGGGTCTGCTGTAATGGGGAAATGATGAATGACCGGGTGGTGTGACGCGGTCCATCACAAAGTGGAGGTACTGTTTCTATCCAAGTTGAATAATTCCCAATAACGGCACATCCCAAAACGTTTTATTCATTTTATACTGCAGTGAGTTGTCAAGGATGACATTTTTTATTTATTAAAGAACGATACTTTTTAAAAAAAATATACATTTAATGTTGTGGAACATCCGCAAAACATCTGCAAAATGAGTTCTTCTTACTGCTTATGCTGTAGCAGCTATGAACAGTCGTTCCCTCACCAGCCTCTCTTTTACCTTTCTTTTGAAGTTAATAACACAAAAAACTGCAGCTCGTCATGTTCCCGATAAACGAGAACGCACGCCGTCCTAAAGAAAACTTATTGACTGTTACAAAGCTCTGACACTGGAGACCCCAGCAGTCTCTACAGAAATGTCCCCATATCGATGATTGTGGTTTTTTATTTTATTTTATTTTTGTTTTTTTTTTTAAAATAATGGTACATTTAAAAAAAAAAAAAAAAAAAAAAAAAAAAAATTTAAACCCGTTTTTATTATTCTAAGATTCTGTAGCGTTTTGGCCATGCAAGTCTCTATGAATTAGTGGTTACTAGAGAAATGATAATGTATTAGAATGATCAGACTAATATAAAATCTGTCATTTGTCTGGCAAATTAATCAACACCTTAAGACCAATTCGAAAAATTAAACAGTTCTGTGGTATCTACAGGATTAAAAGACGTGGCAAACTCAGTTTTGTTTTTTTGTTTTTTTTATAGAGAATATGACTGAATACAAAAAAAAAAAAAGAAAAATCAAGAAATTCTTTTGGGAAAAGAGAGCTTTTTTTTTTTTTTTTTTTTTTTTTTTTTTTTTTTTTTTTTTTTTTTTTTTCTCTCCTCCTCTTTTCTCCCAAGTCCTGAATGTCTAACGTCATTTTCCTAAGCATAAATAGACAGGTTCAGTGAAGTCTCCTAAGGTAATGACCGCATGGTTTCTCAAACTATTCGGAACGAACCCACTTTTCCACCAGCGCAGGGAGTTTTGCCTCCCTCAAACCAGTCCTTGTCAGAGATTCCTGACACCTGCTTTGCTAACAGTGTGGAGAGCTGGACACTGTCCCTGGAGATCCACCTGCTCACACTGTGCTCTGTCTCTGCATTGCTGTCCTTCTCGTGCTTGCCAACTTCTATAGGGATCGTACTGATCAGCAGTTTCTTGTCTTTTTACAAATGAACTAACATGACATGATTTCAGATCAGTGAAAACGGCTACTTAATCCGTGCTGTCTGAGAGAGTCTTGCTGAGGAAATGGGGGAAACATCTGCACTGAGTACCGCAGGAGATGTGATGAATAGCATGCTTAGTTTAAGATTCTGCTTCCACCTCTCACTGCACTCTCACTCTTACCACAAGCAGGTGTTGGTGTTTATCCCCAACAAGAAATGCAGTCCTTGTTGCCAGCCTGGCTCTACAACGACTCTCTTGTTCCAGGTAATTAGAAATGGAGTCCATTTAATGTCTGAGCATTGTTTTTTGTTTTTGTTTGTTTGTTTTTTCGTATGTGTATGCCTTCTTTTGTTTACAATTGTTTTCTTAAGGGTTGTGTGTCTGTGTTTTGCACAGATATGTTCAAGAAGGTTCTGGAGTTTACAATGACTCCAGCAGGTATCGACACAGCCAAACTTTACCCAATCCTGATGTCATCGGGGCTGCCCCGAGAGGCTCTGGGTCAGATCTGGGCCTCAGCCAATCGTACCACACCGGGCAAGCTGACCAAGGAGGAGCTGTACACCGTGCTCGCCTTGATCGGAGTAGCACAGGTAACATAGAGTTGATGCAAACATATTGTTTTAAAGCACGACAAACCGGACAGACTGAGAGAGCCTGGAAAGCAGTCGTTGTAGAAGTGTGTTAGGTCAGGCTGTATTTTAATACTTTTTATAATCAATAAACAAGGGTTACAGTTTGCCAACTTTATTGTTGTTTTTTTCTTTGTTTTTGTTTGTTTGTTTTTTTTTTGTTCTGGGGTCTGATTTCACTTCCCAGCAGAGACTGTGGTATTTCAGCATAGGAAGCTTTTTCAACTAAAGCACTGGTCAGGCTAGGCCCGAATAAAAGGATATGACATGCTGTGCATTATCATTTAATAGTTTTTAAACTTGGGCAGACAAGTTGTTTAATATGCACTATTCATGTTAGTAATAAAAATATAATTTTTTTTTTTTTTTTTTTTTTTTTTTTTTTTACTGTACTCATACGTACTCATGGTTAATAAACGTCTACAAATAAGCCAATAAAATGATTCACAGTTGTAGAGTTTCAAGATTCAGGATTTTGATTAGTCACGTATTCAATTATATACAGTATATAACTTTTAGTGAAATGAAAACCAGTTTATTAGCATGTGCAACATGGGTCCAGTCTGCAGTCCAGAACTGCAGTCTGGACATGCACTTTATTATTAAAGCAAGCATATACACTCGGAAGATTTCTGCAGATTGCACTTTAATATTATTTCAAACGATATACGTTTTATCTTTTACACTGTTAGCATGGAGCTGTCCCATTCACCAGCGTATGCTAGGGTTCTGTGGTAAAACTCCAGAGTTGGTAGCTATCGATTATATAAGTATCACCAAACTGCTGTAATGTCCAAAAGTCATTAAAATTGATTTAAAAAATTTAGTCATGCAGAACCCTGGTGTGCTTTTGCACTAATGTCTGATTTTCCTTTTATTATGTTTTTCTTCAGTTATAGGACGTGCGCATGTGTGCGCGTAGACAGGCAGGGCAACAATTTCCTGATGAAAGCTTCCTTATGTGCTTCAGTGCAAACACAACAGCTGACCACTGGGGGTGGGCGGAGCTATCAGAGCTTTTTTTTTTTTTTTGTAATGTAAATTCTCATCTTTAGGGAGCTTGGGGTTGGGGGATTTGTGCTACAGGTGATGAATGTAAAAAAAAAAAAAAAATGGAATTCAACTTTAATGAATAATTTAGGAAAACCTCTCTGTCTGCTCCTGGTGAAGTGAGGTGTGCCGAGGGTTGAAGGAGGTTTAATACTTGCTGATCAGGAAGGCAGAAAATGTTTTCCCATGATGTAAACACTTACCTGCAAAGTAGGGCTGCAACAACTAATCGATAATAATTGATCCTTAAAATAATCGAGAATGAATTTCATTATGGATTAGTTGGGTCTGTGACATCACTGTGGATAACCCCGTCAGTGACGTCACTTCACAATGGTGAAAAACGCATTTAAAAGAATAAAACATATCTGAGAAACAGTAGAGGTCACATAGTGAGCTGCTGCAGGAAAAGTATACAATCCAGGTCGTCCAAAACATGAGAATGCTTTATATAAAGTGCTTCAACCAAACTCGTGAGTGTATTAACGTGGCTTGTCGTGTCAGACGCTGCGACAGATGCGTGTGCTGTTTAATGTGTTCCAGACATGTTTTCTTCAGCGCAGAAATGACATTTTTACCTTTATATCCTTATATGTACATGTTACAAATTCACGCCAGTATTTCCAGTTTTCATAAAGGCTCGTCCTGACAGCGAGAGAGTCTCCATTGAACTTCACTGAACGAGCGCGAGTCCACGCACGCGCGTCAAACAAACAGTGCGCGATAGAAAGGAAGCGCAATAACTCTGACTAAAATATTAATTTTGATCAAATATGTTGTTTGATGCTATATTTAGCGATATTTAGAAACAAAAGTAATGGTGTTTATGAGAGCGGAAACTGTAATGGGGTTATAACATGTAATTGTATAGAAATGTAAGAAGTGTCATACATTTACGGAATAAAGTAACGTTACTGTGTTTAAATGAGTGAATGTGTGTGTTACTGCAGAACACTGAACCTCTTACCACTTAACACTTAGTTTGTGCTTTTGTTTTTTCTTTCTTAGCATTTTTAATTTGTGATTTAACTTCTGCTTTATAGCTTGTGGACAATTAGTTGGTTTTTTTTTCAAAATATAATGTTAATATATTTTTTTTAATCCTTTGCACATGTATAGCATAGCCCAGATAGATACATTTAATACCTTTTTCATAGCCTTCAATTTGCACAATGTTTGAAGGACAACATTGGGCAGAATGTGAAATAACATGTTTTTTCAAAAAAATACAGAAAATATAAATTGGCTTTTTAATCCAAATAATCGATTAATCGAAGAAATAATCAACAGATTAATTGATTATCAAAATAATCCTTAGTTGCAGCTCTACTTGCTTGGCTGGACCACCATCGGCTGCATGGCAGCTTTGTGGATCTAAGTGGATTTAAGGAAATCGCTAATGAGAGGGTAAAATTTTATTGGTCCCCAATGTTCTTCTGCTGAGAACAAACAGCAAGTTTGCTTAACAAATAACATTCTGTAGATGTTTGAGAAATAACAGCTGGGAAATATACTGTAGTATGAGCTACAACATCATCCTTTCGTCAATACATTCCTGCCTTCAAACTGTATAAATTATTGTAACAATCCTTCAGGCAAGGATGTAAACCTACACGGAACCTACACCTACACAATTTTAGTTAACTTGCCTGTTAATATCAGGAAAAAAGACATTGTCACAAAATTACATTGTCAACCCAGAGGTATTTGCAAACAAATTTCTTCTATTGGCATTAATTTCTTTGCAATCACATTACAATAAATCTGATAATTTCGCTGAAAATTTCACATTTTTCCACTACCTGGCTGTTCAGTCGTCCAAACTGGGGACTGGTCTGTGTAAGTCACTAGCCAATCCTAGTGCAGGGGGCAGACATAATCAAAGCAGAAGTGGCAAAATATGGGTTGCAAACAATTATTGCAGTATTTGAATTTCTTACACTCAACATCCACTCAACTTTGTTCACTTGTTCTGCTTGACACTCAAGTCATATCGTGGACAAATTAATCTGGTTAAATGTAAATGTCACAGTCCTAGTTTTAAGGCATGCTACTTTATTGAAATATGCCACTTTCAAACAGTTTTTAAAAGCTCACAATCTGCATATGTACCCATCCTTACCCATCCATATGTATCCTGTATCCATACGAAGGTAACAAATCCTACACAATGCCTACATTTCAACCCCAGTTTGCCAAAATATTCCTATAACAGAAGACAGACTGTCTGGGCAGATAATTTTTCAACTGGCAGCACTGTTGTAATTTCCATATAAGGATCTGACTGTTTAATTAACTGTTTATTAACCCTTATTCTGAATAAGCATGCTAATTATGCTTAATCATGCTTATGGATGTGTGCAGAATATTTATTTGTGATTTCAGCTGCAGGGCTGGACAATGATGAACAAGAGTGACTGCTTATTTTTATATTGCTTAAAGTTAATAGATACCAGAATTGAATTGAACTGAATGACAAAATACATTCAGTGGTATTGACAGACACCAAAAGCAGACATTAATCAAATTTTGATTAATACCGAACTGAACTTGAACAAACACTGCAGATGCACTGTGTCCACTTTAAAGCTTGCTTTTGAAAACAAAAGTACAATGTAAAACTAGATCTCCTTCATAATCACAGCTGGTTAAAAGAAATGGAGACATGTCAAATCAAAAGCTGTAAGAAGGGAGAAAGAACGCACCATGGCTACGACATGATGTTAACTGGCAGAGGTGGGGAGGGCCTCTGTGCTGTGTGTCTGTTACTGACGCCTCCTCTGTGTGTGTGTGCAATGAAAAGATCAGACTAAAATCCATGTCCTTGCCATTTTTTTTTTTTTGTATGAACAGAATTCACACAAGATGCTAAATCATTTAAATTCCTTTAATGGCCTGAATTGAGAAAGGCTTAATAAACCATATGGAAGAAAAACAGTGTTTAATGCTTGTGATGATTGTAACTAGTGAAGTCATTCAGTAAGTATGTTCCTTTATATACATAATAACAAATATGTTCTTTATAGAACAGCATGGAATTGATATAAGCATATACTGACATAATAATCACCAGAGCTAAAATGAGAACAAGTAAGGGCATGAATGAAGAGAAAGCAATACTGGGCCCCACTGCAATATGACAGCGACGGAAGCTTCGAGAAGGATTTCTACTGCCTCTGACGTTGGCTTAGAGGGGAAAAGCACATTTGTGGGAAAATAAAACAAACACGTGCACGCACGCGCAGACACACACACACACACACACACACACACACAAAAAGACATAAATACAATGTTGGTGAGGATTCACATTATGGCCATACCAATTTAGTCATGATAATGCAAATGACAGAAATGTATGTAAGATTTATCTTTGTATCTTTTGTCTTCTCCAGATGTGGACCTTTTAAACCTTAATCATACGCAATGATGGGAATGAACCAATTAATTAATTGATATATTAATTAATATATATATATAACTGATATATTATACCCTGATATAACACACCCTGATATATTATACCCTGATATAACACACCCTGTTATATTATACCCTGATATAACACACCCCGATATATTATACCCTGTTATAACACACCCTGATATAATATACCCTGATATAACACACCCTGATATAATATACCCTGATATAACACCCTGATATAACACACTCTGATATATTATACCCTGTTATAACACACCCTGATGTAATATACCCTGATATAACACACCCTGATATAACACCCTAATATAACACACCCCCGATATAACACACCCTGATATAAACACCCCGATATAACACACCCCAATATAACACACCCTGATATAACACACCCCCAATATAACACACCCCCGATATAACACCCTAATATAACACCCTAATATAACACACCCTGATATAA
>JANDJT010000071.1:21117311-21129685 GCA_024331685.1 Stegophilus panzeri
GGATAAATTTGCACCTTTAATATCTATATACCGTGTTGATATTTCTGTAAAGCTGCTTTGAGACAATGTCTATTGTACAAAGCGCTATACAAATAAAATTGAATTGAATTGAATAATGTTGTGTACTGGCCATGTCTTGGTTGTCTAAGAGGAATTTCCCAGAAATGTGACAAAGTATCTTCTAATATTCTAGCCCAGAAATGTGAAGAATATGAATGATTGTTGTCACTTGTAGGGCGTGACCAGTACTTGCCAGCTATTTCTGCAGCTCCTTTAATGTTGCTGTAGGTCTCTTTGCAGCCTCCCTGATAAAGTTTTCTTCTTGTCCTCTCATCAATTTTGGAAGGACATCCTGTTTTTTTAATAATGTCACCATGGTGCCCCATTTTCTCCACTTGTCATTGAGAATGAGCTCCTGTACTTGCTTTGTAAGCTCTTTGTGGAACATGGCTTCAGAAATCGGATGAAACCAAGACGATGTCAAAAAAAAAAACCCCTACAGAATCAGCTGATCTTTATTTGGGGTGAAAGAATGACGTTACTGATTTATGATAATAAGGTTTACGATAATTACATTAGAGTGCCAAGAAACAAGTTGTTAAATAAAAGACAAAAGACGATGAATTACATTAGCCATTCACATTGAGGCTGAATGAAGGTAAATGAGGGGGAAAAGAAGAGAAGAGAAGAATGAGTGAGTGTGAAAGTAATACATACTCTGGAAGCAACAATATGAATGACAGACAGCATGATATAAGAGCTGCAGGATCCAGCAATGGAACTTCACGGAGTCTCAAATGCCAGAGACAATGAGTCAGTGGTGCTGTAATATGCTGTCGCAGGCAGGAATAAAAGCAGCATATTTTCAGCAGTTCTGTCAGCATAGTCACCATCATCATCAACCTCTCATTCCGCTCTATCAGTGAGAGGGTTTTCCTCTGTCAAGCTCAACATGAAGCTTTGTTTTAAAAAAAAATAGGATCAGAGAGAAAAAGAGGTCACAACCAGGCTTCAAAGTCCATGAGAACATTCAGCTTAACATACAGCAGATCTGGAGCAGTAAAATGAACATGAACAGTTGCGCTGTGGTGCTGGACCTATGGTTGCTGCGATGGCCTTAGGACTGCAATTACCACATACAATTTTGCACCCAAGTCTCCTTTAGTGAACAGTGGATTTGTTCAACAAAACAGACTTCATATAAAAGCCATAATGAACTTTCTTTTACTTTCACACTATCCGTTGTTACCCAGATGAGGACGGGTTCCTTTCTGAGTCTGGTTCCTCTCAAGGTTTCTTCCTCATATCATCTTAGGGAGTTTTTCCTCGCCACCGGCTTGCTCAGTAAGGATTAATTCACACATTTAGAATCTGTATCCTGTGTTTATATATTTCTGTAAAGCTGCTTTGAGACAATGACCATTGCTAAAAGTGCTATACAAATAAAATTGAATTGAGTTGAATTAAAACCAATGTCATCACTTCTGACAGATTAGCTGGAAAACTTGCATCAAGGCCAATGTCTAATTAAATGGCTGGACAGGAATGTCATGCGCTGTGCCTAATGCCTTTCAGTACCCCAGTGTGAGAGCTAGAATAGAAATTGAAATAGTGTGTCAAGGCATTCTCCAAACATTCCTTCATCTCCTGTTCACCCAGAGAACATACTGCTGAGATTACACAGGTCAAAGCCATAGGATTAAGAATTACTGTATATCCTCGTTGTGTTACGGTGCTTTAAACCTGGTGTGATACAGCCTGATGCAAATTTTATTGATTATATTACAATAACAGCATGCCCTAAATTGTTTTCGTTTCTGTTTTATGACAATAATTTGCCAATAATAATGATTTATATTTATTAGAGAATAAAAAGCCATACTCTTTATCCATTTATAGTTACATTTTATAGTGTGGAATATCCATTAAACAAGTTAGTTTCAAATTAGACAAGTTAAACAAATTAGACTTTGTGTCCGTGTGAATTAGTTGTAACTATAGAAACGAATAAGCTCATTAATTTAAACCTGGGATTTGAATTACAGCCTGAACTACTGTCAGAGTCACTGTTATGGCTCTGTGGTATAAATGGAACAGTAAAAATGATTGACTTTTTATTTGTAAATATTTGAATACTAATTTAGGGTTTCAAAATATATTTTGACTAGTTACTTTGGGTTCCAATTTTTAAAAAAAAATCTTTCATTAAAGCATTTTTGTGTATTTTTCCTAACCCTAGCTATGATCTAATACAGTGTGTGGCAGTGTGGCACTTTTGTAATAGTTAGTCAGATCAACACTGGAAATAAATTCTTACTGCTATGAATAGTTTTATCAGCTATTTTGGGCTGCTGATGCATCTCTCATTTTGATGGTGGGTGGAAAAAAGCTTTATGGTCGGAGATGAAGCTCCATGTCTGATCCCACAGGCACACGTGTGTCTAGCTGAAACAGCAGTGAATACACCCACATCCATGACCATGTGGCCGTGAGCAGAAAGGGATTTAACACATTCAGAAATCATGCTGCAAGCTCTTTAGAACAGCTTACAGAACAACTGACACATAATAAGATATGTTCCAAAATGACAAACTGTAATATATTAAACACCAGTCTGTTGCCGAATGGGGATTATGTTGTCAGAATTCAGAATGAGACTACATTGGAGTGGGTGGTGCTTAGTCTGGGTTAGTCACGACTCCTCAGTGCATCACATGCAACAGGGCAATAGAAGGCAATCAAGCTCTGTGTGTATGTGGCTGAGAATCATGGCCAACATCCCCCCTGCCCCCAACCCCTCTTCTCATTTTAGTTCTATAATGCGAGAGAGAGAGAGAGATGAAAGTGAGACAGAGAGAGAGAGAGAGACAGAGAATGAGTGACAGAGGGGAAAGTGAGTCAGAGAGATAGACAGACAGAGACAGCAAGAGACAGATAGGAGAGAGAGAGAGAGAGAGAGAGAGAGAGAGAGCGAGAGCGAGAGCGAGAGAGAGCGAGAGAGAGCGAGATGAGAGAGATGAGAGAGCGAGATGAGAGATGAGATAGAGAGATGAGAGAGCTGGAGAGACAGAGAGAGAGACAGAGAGAGATGAGAGAGAGAGAGAGAGAGAGAGAGATGAGAGACAGAGAGAGATGAGAGAGAGAGAGAGCGAGAGAGAGCGAGAGAGACAGCAGGGTGGGATGACTGGATGAGCATAATAAGGATCTGGGCTTCATACTCATGCAGCGTTGGAAAATTGCCATGCACAATTTCCAGAACTGATCTCTGTGCTTGGAATTTTGAAACCCCGTGAGATGAAGCAACCTTTTTATTATTATTATTTTTGTATCTTACAGATCTCAAGTCAGATAGAGTTTCTTAACTCTAAATATATAAATGCACTTTATCACTGAAATGGGTGAGATATGAAATCATGAAAGCTGAAAAGTTTCTGGTGAGGAGTCAGATCCTGAAGAAATGTGCCGTGATATTGCTTAGTCACCTCACACGTGTGGCTTTAGGATTAAACACCTGCTGTTATTTAATAAAATAAAAGCATATACTTGTTGATATGGTGACTTTTTCTGTAAGATGTTTATTTAAGATTTATGGAAGGAGTCTCCAGTGTCGGTGCTTTGTAACAGTCAGTCCGTTTTCTACCGTGGGAAAACTTCAGGACATATAAGTTTGTGCTTTCCAGTTTCTCTGTAACATGACAAGCTGCTATTTTACAACTTATAAATTGTAGAGTGTTTGATTAGTGTTATGGACACCAATATGATGCTGTATCTGAAAAAAAGTTTAGTCCCCCCCCAAAAAACCCCCCAACATTTCTAAGCAAAACTTTGTGAACGTCCAATTAAAAATGCTCTCTAGACCGTACATGTCCTGTCCCTGGAGACGGGTGTTACTCTACAGCAGTAGCTTGTTAGCTGCACTAGCAGCCTGTTAGCAGTAAACATGGTTTGATGATGTTTCTGGCTGCGAGTCTTCCTGCACACGACTCTGTCCACTGGTTGAGAAAAAAATGTTTGGAGTTTATTCATTTTAAAGAGGAATTTGTAAAAGGTTGCAGTTTTGTGACAGGCACTTCGCAGGGGTGTTTTACTATCTTGGGGCTCTTCAATGTTGGAATATGTCTCTTCCTCAGACTGAGTGAGAAAGTGATTCTATCTTTATACACCTCCTGGACTTCTTTAGAAGTAAAAGTCAGTAAAAGGCTCTTGTTAAACTCGGCATATTTAGTCAGCTCACTAAGCTGATGTCCAGATTGTTGAGATTTGGTGGTGTGAAGTTTCTCAAACGCTATTGGGTGTTGTTCAAGTCAGGCAAGCACTTCAGCATGCCGTCATTCTGACTTCTTGTTTCAGAAGGCAAAACAGACAGTGGTGGTTTAGCGGTTAAGGCTCTGTGTTACTGATCAGAAGGTCGGGGATTCAAGCCCCGGTGCTGCCAAGCTGCCACTGTTGGGCCCTTGAGCAAGGCCCTTAACCCTCTCTGCTCCAGGGGTGCTGTATCATGGCTGACCCTGCACTCTGACCCCGCACTCTGACCACAACTTCCTGCCATGCTGGGATATGCGAAGAAAAGAATTTTACATGTATATGTGATTAATAAAGACTCATTATCAAAACATCAACATATGGAATCAACCGTTTCGTATTGGGCTGCATCACACCACCCCATCATTGATTATTTTCCTATAACATCATGCCCCAGGTGTTTTATTCCTTACTCCAGTTTCCCAACAGTTTGTAGCTTATAATTCTAAGGAATTGTAGGTGCTTCTGTATCATTTTCTCTGCTCAAATTTGTTAACACAGAATATATTTACACGTTTTGGGAGATTAAATGAATGAACTCTATGTCTACATGAATATACCTGATTTGTGAAACCGCAGTCTACACTGCTCACGTCATAATCTAACATTATCAATTATATTTAAATTGTGCATTTATAAAATCTACATCCATTGAGCATTCATTTGTCAGGAACTTGGTAGCTTTCATTAAATTGAATAAACAAGCTGTAAGTTAATGTTAGTTAAAGTGTACTGGATTAACACACTGATAATAGAGACAATATTGATAAAGGCAAACTAGGCTGAGATTCATATTAAATGATCCGTACATTAAAATCCTACTAAAATCCTGTGAATACCTTTAGTGCTTTCCTCTACCTTTATACTGAGGGTGGAGACGGAGCGAGACTCGGCAGAGGATGACAGAATAGCAGCACAGAATGTAAAGTCTGGGGAATATAGACTGACTCCCTCTTATAGCGGGCAAACAATAGGTGGCATAAAAAAAAAATCCCACTTGGGAAAAATGAAGTGCACCTAAAAGTGAGGCGGCACAGCTGTCACAGTGAATAGAGGTGGACGAGTGAATTAAGCCACAGAACCGGACCTATAGACAAGCTGAATGACAGACAGTGAGTGGGAGGGGTGAGAAAAGATGGATCTGCCACTCACCAACAAACGACCACCCCCCCAACTAAAAAAAAAATAAATAATAATAATCTCGTTTCATGTAGCTCTCAGGTCTCACACAGCATCACAGAGGGAGCGTGTTACACAAGAGGCATATCAGAGCTGAGATAAGCAGCGCTAATTATTAGGCTGCTAAAGCTAACGTTAGCATGCTGATACAGAGCTCTGTACACAGGGTGTGATAAAGCCTGCAGCTGTCCTTTCCTGTGAGCCAGAGAACATGCCACTCAGTGTATATGCACGCATATGTGTGTGTGTGTGTGTGTGTGCGTGAGAGAGAGAGAGAGAGACAGAGAGAGACAAATCCTCTCAATTGTTCAGATAATATTATAATATCGCATGTAAAGCACCTGCCATATTTTGAAAACAGGTGTATTCATGTGGTTAAATACATTCCAACACAGTCACGTAATTACTCATTTTGGAGATATCAGTTAACAAAATCTAAGACCGACAGTGGAACACTGCAAAACGTTTAAAAAAAAAAAAAAAAAAAAGAAAAAAAAAAAAAAGCTCCATATATAAAATTTACACAGTAAAGTCACAGTATCACATACTTTTTGAACAGCACTTTACAAAACATCACCTGCATCTTCCTGTAAAGAAAGATAAGTGGCACTGAGTAGAAACAGGACACACGAACGTCTTTATTGGTAATCCTCATGAAGATCTGAATGTCTGGGTTAACGTCGGTCGTCGGAATCCGTGTGTAACGTGTCGCCTCTCTGCCCGTCCAGAAGTGCACTCACACTCACTCCTGTTAAACTTTGTTAATGTAGCCTTCTTTGATGAGGAAGTCGTATATTTTGCGTGTCTTGTTCACGTCTATCTTGATGAGTGAGCGAGCCTGTGCCAGTCGGAGGCCACCCTGCCGCTGGCACTCGTTCAGCAGGGCCTGTTTGTACTCGAGGTACGCGCCGGGCACCAGGCGCACCACCTGGCACAGCTAAGGGGCAGGAGGCAAAAAAAAAAAAAAAAAAAAAAAAAAAAAAGGGATCAGATTCATTTTATTGTTATTCACCTAATAATGCAGCACTGGGACAAAGACGATGCAGTTGAGTACAAAAGTTTAGTCAGAGAAAGAAAACTATGAAGTCAAGTAAAGAATCAACAGGATGGGTGGAACAGTGCTGTGATGTGGCCCGACATGAAGAGGTTGATTATTTGCCAATAACAGTATGCCCTGAAGTGTTTTAATCTTCTTATACCACAGCAATTTGCCTACGAGGACTTTTTCGAACGTTTCTATCAGCTCTTTAAATGCAGCTTGTCATGATCCAAAAACCCCCAAAAACAAACGTATGAAGTCCTCGGTCCTGAAGAATTTCCTGTGGTAGGAAACACTGGACACTCCTTACAAAGATGTAAATAAACATCTCCTTACAGAAAACTTCACCACGGCAATAATTATTTTCCTTTGTAAAATGATAGCACATTTCTTAATCCGTTTATTATTAGTCTTAGATTACGTGGAACGTCCGCCATAATCGTTGTTACCGTAGAAACTACTACACTATAGCGGTGCAGAAATATAACCCTGTGATGTATCTTGCAGCGAGAATTACTGTCAGGGCTGCTGTTAGAGACATTTAATCAACACCTTCTGACCAATCAGATTCGAGAATTCGACAGTACTGTGCTATAAGGAAATGGATTTTACACAAACGAGAACTTGTGTGTGTTCGTTTCTATTGATGTTCCTTCACTTATCCTTCAGTAAATTGGTAAGTAGTATTAATAATGGAAGAAAAACATATTTATATATATCAGTTTAAAAGTGTGCAACATTTCTGATTGTGATTATAAACAGTCTCATAAATTGTATGCTCAGTGTTTGCTGTCATAATGGCCTACATCTTCTCTGAGGTCTGCTTTTGGATCCTCTGACTTGTAATATTTGCATTTTCCCAAAATCTCTGTAACTAACTTTGCCTGTTCTTCTTAACATAACAGTTATATGCCAGTGATACACTGCTCACGTTCAATCAGATCTGGAACGTGGGCAAAGGTTTGTGTGCCCTTGACCATCATTAAATGGGCACTTCAACCATTCAATCCAATAACCATGGGGGTGTAAACTTTTGCACTCAACTGCATATGAAAGAAAGGGTGCTATACCTCTTTTTCCCGTTCATTGAGCTTTTCTGTACCTGGCAACCCTGTTAAGTTCAGAGGGGGTGCGCTTCTTCTGCCTGCGAATTCCAAAGAAATTAAGTGGTTACAAGCAGCCACAAAATAATAGTCTCTGGAGGCACTGTATATTCAATATTATATTACAATTTTATAATGGAGAAGAGTATAGATATTTTTAATAGTATCTGATGCATGCAGTAAACATAAGGCAATATGATGTTATATAGATGATTATTAATGATTTCAAGTTCAACATTTAAAGTTTCTACATTTAAATTACTGCGCTGCAGGATATATAACTTAGCTGGGTAATTAATGTGATGCGCAAATACAGCAACAACACAGACGTTCAAGAGTGAGTGAGCGAGAAAAAATAAGAGAAAGAGGAAGCAGATGGACGTGTGGCGCGTGTCTTTGAGGAGTATATTAACGGAAGAATACATTAGCGCATCTCAGCCTGAGGCTATGTACTGAGGGAGCGAGGAAGACAGGGTGTTGAGTGTGTAGCAGCTCACCTGAGGTAGTGATGGTAGTGATGAGGGGAGTAATGCCAGCGTCACTGTGAGAGAAAAACATGAGTCAACAGCATGTGCACACACACGCAGGCACACACACACACACACACACACACACACACACACAGACACACACACACACACACACACAGAGAGAGACACACAACTGGCTGAGAGCCACTGCACACACACAATCTGAATCAGCACTGTATAATTTCTTGCTTTGTGCAGAATGCTTCACTGGGTTTGGACAGCCGCTTATGCACTTTGTTCCAACTAATATTCTAACACAAGCCAAAAGCAAGCTGCTTGAGACAAAAAAAAAATGAATCTCAAACTGCATCAATAACAGGGAGTAATAGTAGAGCAGATGATAAAGTATCAGACACATGATGGGGTATGTCACATGATACACTATATAAAAAATATTATACTTGGTCTTTTTTTTTTTTTTAAGAAAATTATCCAATATTACATAGCTGTGATTGGCAAAAGTATGTGAACGTCTAAGATTTGCAGTTCATTTGAAGGTGAAATTAGAGTCAGGTGTTTTCATTCAATGGGATGACAATCAGGTGTGAGTGAGCGCCCTGTTTTATTTAAAGAATAGGGATCTATCAGAGTCTGATCTTCACAATACATGCGTGTGGAAGTGCATCATGGCACGAACAAAGGAGATTTCTGAGGACCTCAGAAAATAGTTGTTGAAGCTCATCAGACTGGAGAAGGTTATAAAACCATCTCTAAAGAGTTTAGACTCCACCAATCCACAGTCAGACAGATTGTGTAAAAATTGAGGAGATCAAGACCACTGTAACCCTCCCCAGTAGTGGAGACCAACAAAGATCACTCCAAGAGCAAGACGTGCAACAGTCCATGAGGTCACAAAGGAACCCAGAGTAACTTCTAAGCAACTAAGCCTCTCACATTGGCTAATGTTAATGTTCATGAGTCTACCACCAGAAGAACACTGAACAACAATGGTATGCATGGCAGAGTTGCAAGGAGAAAGCCACTGCTCTCCAAAAAGAACATTGCTAAAGATCACGTGGACAAGCCAGAAGGCTATTGGAAAAATGTTTTGTTGATGGATGAGACCAAAATAGATCTTTTTGGTTTAAATGAGAAGGATTATGTTTGGAGAAAGGAAAATACTGCATTCCAGCATAAGAACCTTCTCCCATCTGTGAAACATGGTGGTGGTAGTATCAGGGTTTGGGTCTGTTTTGCTGCATCTGGACCAGGACGACTCGCCATCATTGATGGAACAATGAATTCTGATTATACCAGTGAATTATAAAGGAAAATATCAGGACATCTGTCCATGAACTGAATCTCAAGAGAAAGTGAGTCAAAGATTCAAGTCGTTCTACCAAAGAATGTTTAAAGAAGTTAAATGTTTTGGAATGGCCGAGTCAATGTCCGGACCTTAATCCAATAGAAATGCCGTGGAAGAACCTGAAGAAAGCAGTTCATGTGAGGAAACCCACCAACATCCCAGAGTTGAAGCTGTTCTGTACTGAGGAACGGGTAAAATTCCTCCAAGCCGATGTTCAGGACTGATCAACAGTTACCGGAAACGTTTAATTACAGTTATTGCTGCACAAGGGGCTCACACCAGATACTGAAAGCAAAGGTTCACATACTTTTGCCACTCACAGATATGTAACATTGGATCATTTTCCTCAATAAATAAGTGACCAAGTATAATATTTTTGTCAGGACAGAAGTGTATTAATGTGGAGAAGAGCTGGACAGAAAGGGAAAGGATGCAGATCTCACATGGCAGCCTGTTTGTGGAGCCACTGCTGGCAGGCGCGACTGTCATGAATGTACTGAAGAACCTCACAGAGCATGTTCCTCTTATTCCGCTCATCTTCTCGCGCTTGCTTCACCTGCTCGTACACCTTAGCTCCTGAATCAGAGAACGCATTTCTCAATGACAAAGAAACACGTGCGAGATTCAAATCAGACTCATGCGCTAAATCTTGAGTTTGACCTGGGCTTTAGAAATCATTTAAAGTAATGCATTTTTATATAATGCATCTGTGTTCGCTGTACTTAAAGAGGAATAACAAGGAAAACCTATTTAGTTGATATTATTATAAATTATTATATGTTACCTGAACACAAAATAACCTCAAATGACATTCATCAAAAGCAATTTTAACATTTAGAATTATTAACCATAATAAGGATTTAACTAAAATAAATACTACAACTCCATCTACTCTCTGCTATGCGACAATCGCTGCTAAAAAAAAAAACAACTGAAATTGAATTGAAGTAAAGTGCATCTGAGTGTTCGTGTCATAAATCTCCACTTCATCCCTTGTGCCTGGATTAGATTAATGCTGTGCGTAGAGAGGAGAACAGGAGGAGTATGGCATTTTGATGACGTCAAGGCAGTGGGCTGTGTGTTTCAGTGAGTAATGTCAGGAGAGAAGTTCATCTTACCACAGAAAGACTGGATCCCTTCTTTTCTGTACTCCTGCAGCCTGCGAATCTCCCTCCTCAATTCAAACTCCACTGAGAGGCAGGGATTTACAAAAACACAATACAGGAAAGAGGATTTCATTTCCAGAATTTGTTAATAGATTCAGTAGTAAGTGAACTTTAAATGTTCCATCAGATGAGTAATCTGTTTATGGCTTATGGCTCTGCGCAGGCAGACCGGCCCGTCCTCTGTTTATTTCTTTCTAACTGAACAATTAAAATAAATGAATCTTACTTTATGGGTTTGTGTTGGCTCTCTTAGTTTATTTTATTTTTTAAAATATTCTTTAATTAATACCAATAATATAAAACGACTGGTTTTCATAAAATGTCCCTGACCTAGTGAACTAGAATGAGGATGTGTTTTTGATAGAGACCCCAAAGTCGCTCTGGATAAGTGCGTCTGCTAAATGCTGTAAACGTAGTAAAAATAAGCAGTTTAAACTTGACCGGATATTCCAGATATGAAAGTGCAGTAATCCATGCAAATGATATGATATGAAGTTGATCAAGTCGAGGTTTACATTAGTTACACACAGTCAGGTAGAGCAAAATACAATTTTCTCCCCCTCGAATTTATGGGATTTTCAGGAATACCAAATTTCTTATGTAAATGCTCGTATGAATGATTTACTAATAAATCCGTTCGTATCCAGCTTGATAAATGAGGCCGATTGTCTGGAGTGATTTTTTTCCCCCACCAGGAAGTCAGGTATGGCATGGTACACTAACAAACCTGCTACTTCCATTTCAAAGTGGCTCCTACTACCATGCAGACCATGCTGAATCACCCTTATTCCCAGATCATTGCATACTACAACACTAAATAGTATGTCTAAATAGATCCCAAAGAGTCTTATGGCCGTCTTTACTCTTCTACTCCTCTATACGGCAATGAATTTCAATCCCACTATCTGGTGTCACTCAAAATAAGATGAGTTCACGTTTTAAGTCCGGTTTCTTCCTCATGTTGTGTCAAGGAGTTTTTCCCTCGCCACTGTCGCCTCTGGCTTGCTCATTAGGGATCTAAATCTACATCTGTATTTCTGTAAAGCTGATTTATGACAGCGTTTACTGTTAAAAATGCTAAAATTTGCACTGGAATTAAACTAGTAGGCTACAATTCTGCACTTTTTTTTAGAATGACACTATGTGATTTGGTATGCAGGCTGATCTAGACACTGTAAATCTTCAATAATACTATCTAATAACATTTCCATAGAGTAAAAAGGAAACCCCTGGAAGTTCGATTTCGAATCTGTACAACCAAATACTGAGTAAAAGGTGAACCAGACTTTCCAGTTCCTTCATGGTCACCACTGTTGCTAGTGTTTACAGTTAATAGTAGGGTCACATGGTAAATGTCATCACATCACAACCTCCAAACAAACCGTCGTACGTTTCACAGGTACAATTAGCTGATAGGAAACAAAAACAAAAAACCCAAAACAAACTAATAAAAAACAATACAATACTCACAAGCATGGCTTTCAATGAATTTATCATGCTCTAGTGGCCCCACAACCCTGGCGAAACGCCTCATGGCATCATACAGATCCTGTACGACCTTAGGGTAACGCCTTTCCAGTACTGTCAAGACACACACACGCAAAAACAGTCACACACACAAACATG
The DNA here is from genome assembly GCA_024331685.1 of Stegophilus panzeri. Taxonomy (NCBI): domain Eukaryota; kingdom Metazoa; phylum Chordata; class Actinopteri; order Siluriformes; family Trichomycteridae; genus Stegophilus; species Stegophilus panzeri. Next base: position 21,129,563 of record JANDJT010000071.1, read on the forward strand.
TTTGTTTTGCTATCCTTAAATAATAATAATAATAATAATAATAATAATAATAATAATAATAATGTCCACACGGACCAGCCAAATTTCCCCATAAGGACAAAACTGACAGTTGGTCAGTTATAT
>JANDJT010000071.1:21129693-21144404 GCA_024331685.1 Stegophilus panzeri
CCCCCTCCACCCCTCACCCCCAAAACAAACAAACAAACAAAAAAAAAAACAGTAACTGAATGCAGACACCACCATTTTTGGCATTTCTTTGTTTCTTTTCTTTTTTTTTTTTTTACACTAATGGAGTCTCACTCTGCCTTTTCCCTGATTGGTCCTTGTTCAACACTCAGCTCTTGAGAGTCTACCTCCACTAGATTTGCACATTTCTCACAAAGCCTTGCCCACTGTATGCTTTACTCTGCGCAAACATACACACGCACAATCTCAGCCAGTCTCCATGACAACTGGCCTGCAGCTCCAAGGCAACTATTGGCAGTCTTTTGTCTTGAGAGAGCAGGAGATAAGGAAGGTGGCACAGGGCTGATAAACAAACAGAAATGGCAACCTTGCTAGCTTTAGCAAACATTTCAGGGTTTTGAGCAAAAACAGAACTGAAGGGAAAAAAAATAAATGAACAGCTGAAGAGGATAAAAATTTGAGGAGCAGCAATCGCTGTGACAGGAGAGGGGGGGTTTCAATTTAGTGAAAGCACTGGCCCTGCCCTCGCTGAGAGGTCAGATCAATAGGAGCTTGTGAAGCTGGTGTATCTTTTACCATTAGAGACCGGGTGTTCATTTCATGCTGGACTATTCATAGCAGAGCAGTAACAGGCGTTAAATGCTGCTCTGGCACTGGTCCAGTTCGACTATTCAGAGACTTTGTCGAAAAACGTTCGCACCCAGAGCTTATATTACGAGGTGCAAGGGATTTATTTGGTATAAGCAGGCAGTTCTCTAGGTGTGGCTGTTGCTTTGGTAATCACAATCTGACTGGTACTGGTAAACATCTCAAATAGCAACAGAACAAGACTGTTGGTACAAACCTGTACCAACATTATACAATGTACAAGTAATTCTTTATATTTCAAATGACCTGGATGACCAGCAGCCTTCGTAGACAACTAATAAATATGGTATGCCACCGTACTTCACTTAGACATACACCTGCTCAGTTATGCCGTTATCCAATCAGCCAATCGTGTGGCAGCAGCACGATGCATAAAATCATGCAGATACAGGGCAAGAGCTTCAGTTGATGTTCACAATCACATCAATAAGTGTGATCTGAGTGACTTTAATCATGGCATGGTTGCTGGTTCTAGATGGGCTTGCTCGAGTATTTCAGAACTGCTGATCGTCTGGGATGTTCACACACAACAGTCTCTAGAGTTTACACAGAATGGTGCAAAAAACAAAAAACATCCTGTGAATTGAGGGTCTGCAGGCTGAAACACCTTGTAGATGAGAGAGGTCAGAGGAGAATGACTAGATTGGTCTGAGCTGACAGGAAGTCTGTAGTAACTCAAATTATCACTCTGTACAAGCGTGGTGAGCAGAAAAGCATCTCAGAACACACAACACATCAAACCGTGAGGTGGATGGGCTACAACAGCAGAAGAGCACATCAGTTTCCACTCCTAGCCCATCCACCTCACGTTTTTTTTTTTTTTTGTGCATGCTGAGATGCTTTTCTGCTCACCATGGTTGTAAAGAGTGATTATTTGAGCTACTATATCCTTCCTGGCAGCTCGAACCAATCTGGTCATTTTCCTCTGACCTCCATCAACACGGCGTTTCCACCCTCAGTACTGTCGCTCACTCAGTGTTGTTTTTTTTGTTTGTTTTTTTTTCCCCTCCGTACCCTTCTGTGTAAACTGTTATGTGTTAAAATTCCCAGGAGATCAGCAGTTTCTGAAATACTCAAACCAGCACATCTGGTACCAGCAACCATGCCACGATCAAAGTCACAGAGAGTACACTCACCCCCCCCATTCTGATGTTTGATATGAACATTAACCGACACTCTTGACCTGTATCTGCATGATTTTATGCATTGTGCTGCTGCCACATGATTGAATGATTGGATAGCCGCATAAATGATCAGGTGTACAGGTGTTCCTATTAAAGTGGATCATGAGAGTAATTAAAGTCACCATGGTAATTGTGTTGAATTTGGTTTGTGTTTTAGAAAGCCCTTACTCTGAAACTTGCGCAAGTTTATGAGTCCATGGTCCCGAATGATCCTGAAAGAGAGAACAAAACATTTTTAAACCGTTAACACACACTGTGCAGTCGATAGACACAAACAATTGAGCTAAAGCTGTGGACAGACATTAGATTTTAGCCATGAATGTATACTCGGTTAATTTTAAAGCTAGGTGTAATGTATTTGATATTCTAGTTGAATTTAACGGCTAGAAATGGCCCAGTCTGCTGTATGGAACTCTTTGGTGTGAGCTAATGATCGAGGTTCTATTCTTGGGACTAACAGCACCATAAACCAGAAATTTGATCCGAGATGAGCACCCTTACTGCGATGTTTTGTATGACTGTCAGGTTTAGGATCTCTTGTTGAGAGCAACATTACCATAAACCTGATTCGGACCGGTTCTTAGAAACACGATCCTCATTACAATGATTTAAAAGGCACAGCAGGAGGGTCAGAGAATTGAACAGGATCCTTCATACCACAGTCAATAAACACGGCCTACTTCGCTTAAGATAGCCAAGGCTCATTAAAAGCTTGTTAAAACAAGATCCATGTGCAGCCATGTTTGATACGAGTCAAACATGCATGATGTTTCGACATTATCCCCACTTCCTTAACCAAAAATTGTGCCAAAGATTATTTCAGCATTCTTCACACATATACTTTATGGCGAAAGGTTTGTGGACAACTGACCATCACACCCATATGTGGTTCTTCCCCAAACTGTTGTCATGACGTTGGAAGAACTCAATTGAACAGGATGCCTTTATATGCTGTAGCAGTACAATTTCCCTTAATGGAACTAAGGGGCTCAAACATGTTCCAGCATGACAATGCCCCTGTGCACAAAGTGTTTTCCCATGAAGACATGGTTTGCCAAGGCCGGAGTGGAAGAACTCGAGTGGCCTGCACTGAACAGCCTGCCCTCCTCGCGCAACATCAGTGTCTGACCTCACTAATGCTCTCATGGCTGAATGACCAAAAATCCCCACAGCCATGCTCCAAAATCTAGTGGAACGCCTTCCCAAAATAGTGGAGGTTATTATAATAGCAAGGGGGGGGGGGCGAGGGGGATATGGAACGGGATGTTCAAAAAGCACATATGGGTGTGATGGTCAGGTGTCCACAAACATTTGGCCATATAGTGTATATTTAAATAAGCTATCATAACCAACCCACTTGTGTACTACATACAACTCCAACATCTAGGAAGGTAAGAAACACTCTACAGTGCAGGTCACAGAGTTCAGCAATGCACCTCATTTAATGCGCCTAATTACCAAGTCCTTCATGTGCTGAATTTGGTGTTGGGGGAAAACACAGGACATGAATCTGACACACTAGTTATTTTCAGGCCAGCATCTGAGCGGCGTTTAAACGTACCTTTTCCTTCGCTGTCTCTCTTTTAATCTTGAGTGGTATATGTCCACAACTGCAATTTTAAGAGCTAGAAGAGCAAAATGTAATATTATTGTTAATGTGCATAACAGCCACAAGCCAAGCAATGACAACAAATTGATGATAGTTAACCTGCAGTGTGTGAAATTCCCTGAAGCGTGTTAGAGTTCTAACTGAACTGGCCAAACGAGTATTTTCAAATTATAAAAATCTTTCTGATGGGCAAAAATATTACATAATTACTGGCATTATCAGACGCAAACCTGATATGGAAAGTCGTTGGATCGTGTTGGATATGAAACAAAAACATTATGCAACCTTTAATACCAATGTATTTACATTACACATAGTCCACCCATATCAAATTTCTCAAACTTGCAGAGATCTGTTTGTTTGTTGTGGATTTCTTTATTATTATGTGCTGAAGATGTGAGCAAACAGAAAAAAATGACATAACTTTAGACTGTTTACATGTTATGTTGAAGTAGAGAACCAATACAATTACGGTATCGTGCATTTACTAACAGATTTATCGAGACAGAAATTGAAACCATCAAGAATTTTTCGATACCCATAGGTCACGAAGATCCAGTTTCATGCACAGGTTTGAGGCACGTTTTCAATCCTGGGTCAGATTACCAGATGCTTGAATTTACTGGTTACTCTCGTCCTGCAACCATTTTAGCAGGGTTGCAATTGTACCAGACGCCTGAGGTTTAAAGGTGAGTTTTGGTGTCTTGCATACCTATTGTGAAACACTCTTTACATTTACTATTTCTCTGGGTTTGGAATATTTATAAAATTACTTATAGCAATTATAAACCTGCAATTTTAGCCTTATTATTTCTGTATTAGTACCAGTGGTTTTGTTTTGCTTTTTTCATAAAAGGTGTACGTGAATCTGGGCTGTATATTCTTACCATGAAGAATATCGGAGTCGTCATCAACAAAATCGATATCTTTCAAATCCCACTCTGCATAATTATCAAATTCCTAACAGACCCAAAAAAAGAGAGAGAGAGAATCTATTATTTCCAACATTTCTTTCTATTTCTTACTAAATATATTACATAAAATTATAGTGTGCATTACTATAAGGAACCTACAGTATATTCAATTATATATATGAAAAGTACATTTGTTTGTCATGTAGGACTAAAAAAAGTGTGAAATTATGCTTGGTTGATGTTTTGCACAAATCAAACTTAAAAAGTCTGCTTCATTTCCCATGAAGACATCAATATTCATAAAACGTAAACTTCTGTGACCATGTCTGTGCCACTATTCATACTCTTGACTGTGTATACGCACACTTTTACTAGTGTCTGGGATTTGGCAACTACAATGATAAAGCAATGCAAAAAATAGTAATTTTTTAAATAAAGAGGTCTTTATAAATCAGTACTTGCAATTTAAGTCTGTGCATGTACGCAAGATTACTAGTAGAACTACACACTACGCACACTATAAGCTTTATGAAAAGTCATGGAAAAAGAAAGTACACCCTCCTTCAATTCTGTGTTTTTATTTATCAGGGCCTAAATAACAATTGTATGGTCCTCACCAAGTTCTATAAACAAACTAATAACCTCAGGTGCCATGAAAACACAACAGATTTCAATATGTAGTCATTTTCCCCAAAAAGTAAACCAACATTCAGAAACCAGGTGGGAAAAAAATAAGTACGCCCTTCCTACTTCCACGAGTATTTAGCAGCTAGGTGTTACTATGGAAATGCACAAGATTAGTTAATCATCAAGAAGTGTGACTCCCTGTATAAAAGCAGAACTTCTGGCAGTTTGGTGTTTTAGATCAGGTATGTCTTTATATCATGCCAAGGAGAAAGGATATCAGCCATGACCAGAAGCAATTGTTGCTGCTAATCATTCTGGGAGGGGTTATAAAGCCATCTCCAAACTATACGAAATCTACAGTGAGAAGGACTGATTAAAAATGGAGAACCTTCAAGATAGTTGCCAATCTTCCCAGGCGTCACAGCAAATTCAGTCCAAGGTCAGTCTGTTTAATGCTCAGAGATATAAAGAAAAACCCAAGAGCTACATCATGTGACCTACAGACCTCTGTAAACACATTAGATATTTATGTTCATGACAGCACAATCAGAAAAAGACTGAACAAATATGGCTATCATGGAAAGGTGGCTAGGGAAAAGACCCTTCTCTCCAAAAAGAATACAGAGTATGACTTAGGTTTGCAAAATTGCATCTGAAGAAACCACAAAAGTTCTGGAACAATATCCTTTGGACTGATCAAGGTGAAGATGTTTGGTCATCAAGAACAACTCCATGTTTGGCAAAAACCAAACACCTTATACCAACCGTCAAGCATGGTGTTGGGTGGGTGATGATTTGGGCTTGTTCTGCAGCCACGGGAGCTGGGAAACTTGTAGTCACTGAGACAACGATGAACTCCACTTTAAACCAGAATATTCTTGAGACAAATGGCCATCTGTCCAGCAGCTTAAGCTGGGCCGAAATTGGCTCATGCTACAGGACGATGATCCTGAGCACACCAGCAAATTGACATCTCAATGGCAAAAGAAGAAAAACATGAAGGTGTTGGAATGGCCAAGTCAAAGTCCAGACCTCAACCCCATTGAGATGCTGTGGTGGGATCTTAAGAGAGCTGTGCATAAACAAATGCCCTCAAACATCAATGAACTAAAGCAATGATGTAAAGAAGAGTGTCCCAACATTTCTCCAAAACAATGTGAGAGACTGATACAGAAATCATCTACTTCAAGTTATCGTTGCTAAAGGTGGTTTTACATGTTACTGTAATTAATTTTTTCTGACCCTGGTTTCCAAAAGTTGTGACTACATATTGAAATCGGTTGTGTTGTTTTTTTTCTTGTCATCTGACATTATTTGTTTGTTTATAGAAGTTGGTGAGGGCCACACAATTGTTATTTAGGCCCTAATACATAAAAACATAGAATTGTACTCCCCCCCCCCGTAATATGACTGTATATTTGGATCATTGGCCAAAAAAATGTATTACAGTACATAGAAAACACACAGCACTAACCTCCATGAAATCTGCACGAGCTGGCATGTAACCAGCCATATCTCTGGAAAGCTGAGAGTCAAACGAAGGTCTAGGAGGATCATCAGTGGCTGTGGAAAAAAAAATTTGGTTAAGATTATAAAACACCAACGGCACTATCTTCAGATCATGAATGCACTGAAGACGTTTCGGTTTTCCCGTTCTAATTTTGCATTACTCTGTGGTACGTGTCTTTATATGCTCAATCTACTTAATTTCACTTGTTTCCAACATACATGGGAATGGGAGGAAGGACTTGTGGAAACAACAGTCAAACAATAAAACATGCAATCATTCAAGCTCTTCCAGAACTCTTTGCAAAGCAGGCAATTATTTTCTGTCTGACAGTAATTTTCTACCATGTAAACTATTTCAAAGATGACACGGTGGCAGGTCTCTTACGTTTAAATGGGATGGCTGTATCGGGTGAGCGAGCTTCCTCCACTTGCCTCAGACTGAGCAGAGTTGACGAGAAAAGCGGGTTGTTGATAAAGTTCTTCATGTAGTGCCCTTCACATTCCTCCTTGGTCTTGGTGCGCATTTGGTAAGCCACATCCTGCCTATTTAGACATCCGAATTAAGAGAAATACTGTAAATATTTAGGTGTGGGAGGAAATGAAGGGAGTAGGTTTTAAGATGTATATTAATATGATTTCAGTTTCCTACTGTATTTATTAAAGAGAAAGTAACTGAAAGTGAGCAGGACTTCAATATTATGGTTCATAATATGTATGATTAAATCAAAGCTTTGGGAAACACGTTGTAGGATGACCACTGACCAACAGTTGGTTTCGTATTTAAAAGCATTCAAACAAGACAAAAATCCAGCAAGGTTTTGTTTAAAGATCCAGCTGTATGGGACTCTCTTATCTTATAGTTGGACTAGCAAAGGAGTGTATGAATTTCCAACTGTTATCAATGTAAATGTATTAACTTCAATAAAGTATTACTTTAAAAAACCAAACGTAAATGTGATAAATCAAAGCTACTGTAAAATAGGTCATGTGAACATAAAAAAAGTATTAGATGAGTTGATGACATAACAGAATTTTTCTTTTTAAAATGCATAAGATAATTCAAATCTAGTACATGTCACACACTAAATGTACCCATTTAATCCTTTCCAGTCCTTTTATATATTGTTTTTACTGTATTTATGCATATTATAGATTCAGAGTATTAACTTAAATTCAGATAATTTAATAACTAGCTACAGTGAATTAATCTCACTGAAGTCCTCTTCAAAACTATCAGAAGCAATTGATAAAAAAAACAACAATTTTTTTTTTAACTTTTAACCCTTATACATTGGCTATGTACATAAATGTTTTAAAGTAGTAGTTATAAAACCCGTAATTGACATCACTGTACTAGGGCCACAGGCAGCTGGAAATAAGCTTTCCAATTATGGACTCTCAGTTACATCATGTGCAATAGCAAAAAGTAACTGTAAAGCTGCTTTGTGATCATTTGTAATGTTAAAACACTATAGAAATAAAATTGAATTAAACTGAAAAAGTGTCTGAGAACACTGTGATGTTATAGAGTCTATATAACTAAAGGTATTATTATTATTATTATTATTATTATTATATTACTGGCCAAGACATGACAACATGTCTCATTATAACATTATAATAAATCTTTAGTACTTACAACCTTGGCTTGTGCAATCAAACACAAGGTGTAAATGATACTAACCAATTCCCAAAGCCACAGTCCATTACTGCCTCTAGAAGAGCCATCTCCTCTTGGGCTGTCCAACCAGACTCCAGTATCGGAAAATCTGATGTCTAGAAAAAAAAACAAAAAAACAAGAAACATAAGCTAGGTTCACGTCAATGTTAAATAAATTGTTAGATACAAACTGAGTCATGCTGTTTCATATAACACTAAATTCAACATCTGAGTGCTCTCACTCAAAAACAAGGACACTATTACTGCAGTGAAGAAACAGCTACAGGGAATTATTAGTAAAAACAAATCCATAATGATTACCTTAATCTCTTAGTTTGTTGCTGTGCTACTCTGTATTGTTGAGTTTTATCAAAAATTATAAAATAGTCTAGTCGCAGCTTTATAGCATGTCAAAATTAATCACGGTAAAAATTAAGCATAATACACATAGCAATTAACTACACTTCATTTTTATTACATACTAATATATATACTGCAGTTACTTCCTGGATTATACTCTCTCTCCCACTGCTTCTCAATTCACTTACTTATACTATGCACTAAACTTACGCACTCTTTTTGTGGAGAAAAAGTACATAATTTTGAGTGTATAGCAAAATTACTGGAACATACTAACACGTCACACACACACACACATCAACTCCTCGCTGCAGTTCAGCTTTTCTTCATTCGTTATTCCTTATATAATTTATACGATAGAATTTCATTTACCGTTCCCTTGATTTATTTTTCCACATTTCATTTACACCTCTCTAAAATGCCTCCTTGAATTCGGCAAAGCAAACCGTCACAAAACTCCTCCTCCTCCTCCTTTGCGCAAGGAATTGTGGGCAATATTAGCTGAAAAAGTGTCCATGGAGCCACACTTCGAAAATCTACGGGAAATAGTAGACCATCCGGGTACCTTTGGGACACTCGTTTCAAACTACTACGATTTGGGACGCACTAATTCTAATATTGGATACGGTTTAGGACAGACTGCAGATGAATTGAGACACGGGTTCTCTCTCTTTCTATCTACCTAACTGTAGCAGGTGGGGTCATGGTTTAATGTGGGTCTGCACTTGGAGGTGGGTGGTTGGAAAATGAGTTACGGGGTAACGAGTAATGTGGCACACCCGAGCCCAGTTTCCCCACGTATAATCTCTACCGTTCCAAGGAAACTACCACGAATAAAAAAAGCTCAAGAGAACAGAAGATAGAACGAAATGACACTTTCAGTTACTGATAGGCTCCTTAGATTAGTTCCTTACTTTTCTCTTACATATTTCTCTGTCTGTGTCTTACATATTTCAGTAGATCTTTTTTCTTACCATGATCTCATATTTGTGGTCACTCTGGTGCTTTTTATACTCATAGCCCCTAGTGAAGCACTGAAACAACAACAACAACAACAACAACAACAACATAAGCTGTACATTATACAGGTGAAACAAAAGTGCAAGGCATGATGATGACTTGAGTGTAAGGTGCTGGGTCACCTGGAGGCAGAGCACGAAGGGTGAGGGTCCACACTCAGCACACTTTACATATGGCTCCACCAAGTATGATGAACAACCCCGACAAGGAGGCTTGTCAAAAGGATCATCTACCAGGAAAAAAAGACATTATGTAATGTAAAAATATTTGTTTACAGTCCTCATTGCCTTGTGTTCAGGAAGCTCTTAGCATTGAGGATGTTATGCTATACTATTTAGGCAAAACCCAAACATGCTCAGCAAATATGACCATGTATAAGTCTCTTCATAGGTGTACAGTTACTGACTGTAGCCCATCTGTTGTATGCATGAACCCATCCATCCATCCATCCATTTTGTGCCGCTTATCCTTCACAGGGTTGTGGGGAGCCTGGAGCCTATCACAGGGGACACGGGGACAAGGCAGCAGACACCCTGGACAGGGTGCCAAACCATCACTGGGCACAATTGCGCACACGCACCCATTCATACACTACAGACAATTTAGAGATGCCAATCAGCCTACAACGCATGTCTTTAGACTGGGGTAGGAAACCGGAGTACCCGGAAGGAAACCCCGGAAGCACGTGGAGAGCACACGCATGCAGGGAGGAGGCGGGAATCGAACCCACAAGCCTGGAGGTGCGAGGCAAACGTGCTGACCACTACGCCACAGTGGCCCCCCTCAACCCAATTATTATTCCTAATATTCCAAACAGCACTCCTGCACCTGTTATACTCGTACCTGCATCGGTGTCAATGCTTCCCCGCTGAAACGATATCTGGTCCATGGTGGTCCTACGGTGGTTTACTTCCATTGTTAGACAAGGTAGAAGGGACCGACACATTCAGCTAGGCAACATTCCCATGTATTTCAGAACCAAGTGAAATGAAGTAGATTGCGCCACAATCTATAATTGTACACCTATAAACTGACCTACATGATAATAGCTAAGGTGCCTGATAAAACAGGGTTGAATACCCATTACGGGTGTTCACTTTTATCTGCGACGATGTTTACACGCACATCAAATTCTGTTTAAGATCTACGTTCAGGCTGCAGCCGTATTCTGAATACGACGTTTATATACGTACAGCCATCAGAATATTCCACATGGTTGTCGCAAGTATCATGATCTACACTTGCGCTTTTCCTTCCCCGATGGTTTTTTTCCCTGGGAGATCCAAGATGCTGCAGTGCTACCCACAATTCCTTGTGGACTGAACGTGCGCATATATCTCCTTTCAGCGGATTTTCTGAATAAGGCGTTTACACGCAACAAATTTCCAAATTAAAAACAGGCATATTCCAGGAGGTCAGAATATTGCCTTTACATGACTCAGTACTAATCCGAATATCACCAAACTCCAATTAATGTCAGAATACTGATGCGCATGTAAACGTAGACAGTGACGGTAAAAATAGTTACTCTTATAGTTAATCTCAAGTAGGTCTATGGCATTAGGAAGAGTCGGTTTTTCGACAGTTCCTTTCCTTGATGCTTCTTTTCCTCCCCAGGATGCTGCTGCCATTTCATAATTCTACTGCTTGTTTTCTGTCTTTTATCCAAATGATAGCATCAGTGTAAACAAAACAAGCATTTTGAACAATGGTATCCTGAATTCACTCAGTGTCACTCAGCTGGGGTCTGAGGTCCTGAAGGAACCGTGTGAACAATATCTAAAAGCTCAATGGTAAAAACTGAGCTCTGACCAAACACACTGAGGTCATTAGCAGCTAGCTAGAGTGGTTCGTTAATAAATGTGCAACATAACAATGTAAACACATAAGTCAACACGAGTCATTTAACTGAACACTGAAGTGGTATAACAGGTGTAGCTGTTATCCATATGGGTCATAAAGTTAAACCACCCTCATTTAATACCCTATGTAGTGCACTTCTATTTCCAGTAGGGGGCAATCTGGAGAATAAATTTCAGGGACCACGTTAACTGCTGCTTTAACTAAAGCACCCGGTGGTAACTGTTAGCTAGCGCGCTACCGTACACTTGGGATTAAGTTATCTAGCAATTCATTTATATTTACTTACTTCCAAAAGATGTTAGGCGATCCATATTTTGTTGCCAGTGGAAATGCTTAGTTTACGGATGTTAATTCAGCGGGTAACTCCTTTGTTTTGGTTTATACTCGCTGCATTAGTTGGCAGCTAAGCTAAGCGCTACATCTGTTCCTCTTAGTTACAAGTACGGTACATGTAAAGTAAAACAGCGAAACCATGTGTACATTCTACAGTCATTTATTTATTAACCCCTAAAGCATTAAAGACATGCACATACTCCATCTACTGACATCCACGTGACTGACGAGCAAAGGAAACCCTTTAATGTATAAAACTGTGATTCAGAAAAGCAACAGCGCCCCTGGTGGCTCCTGCTACAGCTACAAGGACAACTGGAAATGGCGGATAAACAATGGAGCTCTGAGGCGTTAGGATGAGTGCGCTGGATTTGATGGTTAGTCAGATGTGATTAATGGTTATAAATCCCCGTGCTCATGCCTGTGAATGAATGTTCAGACACTTTTGTTTCGGTTTATTTCATATGAATGCGACAATCTACACATATAACCCTGTTAAAAAAAATCAAACTATAGAACCCATCACAGAAATACTAATGGTTTCCACTACAAATACCATTACAAACCATCAGCTAACCATTAAAACCATTACCATAAATGGTCCTTAATGGTGTCCACTAGACATACCATGCCATCAACAGAAGGCAACATATTACCAGTAGAGACCCACAGGGAGGGACCATGACAGTTTCCATTAAAAGCAATACAATTCCCATTATAATCATTACAAAGTCTATGCTTGTTTTATTTATTTATTTTCAGCAGGGAATGTATTTTGTCTTACGAATATGAACAAAATAGTATGCATTCCAATTAAATCATAAACAAAGATATGTTTAAAAAATATTTTAAAAAGTATTCGGACACCACAAACTGCCAACATCAGTACTTTGCTGCAAAGCCGTTGTTCGCGATTACAGCTCAGAGACAACTACGGTAAAGAAGTACTTCACTTTTTGCAGCGTTGTGCTCCATTTTGTCCCATTCCTCTTGTCAAATCCTCTTCAGTTCCCCAAGGTTAAGAGGGTCCAACTGATGGACTCTTAATTTTAAAACTTTTAAAAATGTAAAACATTTTGGAATTCAAGTCAGGAGATGGCTAGACCATTGTAAGGCCTTCGTGAGTTAGTTTGGCTGTATGTTCTGGGATGTCTTGTTGAAATGTTCATCTTGTCCCTAGGTTCAGTTTCATGGCTGATGAAATCAAATTCTCCTCCAATATGTCTTGGTAAATTGTTCTGTTCATGTTTCCTTCGATGACGTGTAATGACCACAATATCATCTTGATGCTCCCATCTCTGTACTTCACTGTGGTTATGGTGTTCTGGGGATCATATGCACAACTCTTCTTTCTCCAAACATGACAAGATAAATTATTGCCAAAAAGTTCTTTTAGTTTTGTCTGACCAGATTATATTGTTCCAATATTTGTTCTGATGCATGTGTGAACATTTTAGATGCGCATCTCTTTGCTTATTTTTTTTAGTAGAAAAGATTTGCATGGGAAACACAACTAATTATCCCAGGACATGTGCATCATGCAACATGAATAAAACCTGTTTGTCTTTATAGATAAAAAAAAAAGAAAAAGATAACACTTAGGTAGTTTCCCACACCACCCATAGCCATGGCTAGTGGCGAGCCATCAACAAGGAACATCCATAAATCATTCACAAATTAGTTTTACCGGTCTTGACCTTTCCCAGGAAATCACAAGATGCAACTACAAGACTTCAACTACTATGATTATGACTAATGGGTGAGTTTCAGTATTCTTTTTAACACACCCTTGTCATCTTTTTCTCACAGTTTCCCCTTGGGGGAATCCTTGTTTTCATTTTGTTCAGTCCTTGTTGTCAAGTGCTGTTGCTTTATTTTTGCTTAGGTAACAGATAACATATTGCTAGCAATGTCACTAGCAAATACACTATTGAAATCTATGGAGCACTTGAACATAAACATGAACTGAACAAGTATGCAAAGAAGTGACAATAAGAATGTTATAGGAATAACTGACTCTGACAGTTTAATAGAAACTGTTGACTGTATCTTAGTGAGAGAAATTTTGGTAACCTGTTACCTTTATTTCTTATTATCTCCTTTCTGTACATGTTCATTACACTAGCCTTGTTTAATACTTGCTCAGCAAATGGAATTTTGTGTGTGATTGAAAAGGTACACTTAGCACAGTTATTCTCATCCACCAAACACAAACATTTTAGTTAAATGGATGGAGTTGCTAGAGACATGGTTAAGAGTATTGAGCACCCTGGACCACACTATGAAGGGCAGTACCGGTTTCTTCTGCTGGAGTACAGGTATATTCTGGTAGATGAGGACCTACACCAGTCTTTTTCAAGTCACTTTCGTTTGCAGTTTGCTGCGTCATCTGATCTCTATTTTGTGTAGTTTACATACATAAAAAAGACACAGAAGCACTGCACACCAACCACTCTTAGCATTTTGTATCTTTTTATATTTAGATTTAATGAAGCAGAAAAGTGTTAGTAATTATATTGTTAGTGTGTGGCCTATAAAGAAACAGCATATGCTACACTGAAGAAAAAGCTAGTTAAAGTATTAGTGCATTATACAAGTGAATTAAGTGCATTTTCCATATTTCGTCAATATTGCCGTTGCTTTCTACGGGATTTTTTCCCTCCTCTTTTCCCCCCTTTTTTCATTCTTTTTCTTGGATTCTTGTCCCATTCTTCCTCCTCTGGCAGTACAAGACTCTCTATCTGCTGAGGTTTGCAGTTTCCCATACCACCCATAGCCATGGTTAGTGGAAAGCCACCTACAAGAAGAGCCGTAAATCATTCACAAATTAGTTTTACCGGTCTTGACCTTTCCCAGGAAATCACAAGATGCAGCTACAAGACTTCAACGACTATGATTATGACTAATGGGTGAGTTTCAGTATTCTTTTTAACACACCCTTGTCATCTTTTTCTCACAGTTTCCCC
>JANDJT010000071.1:21158373-21183684 GCA_024331685.1 Stegophilus panzeri
AATGTGTCATGGCTCACACTATGTTCCTAAATTCTGTCATAATTGACCAGCTCAAGTTTTCTCATGCCTACTTGTGCGTTATATTGTGGCACATGAACGTTACCATCTCTAAAAAAAACCTAAAAAAAAAAAAAAAACAACAACAAAAAAAACAAAAAAAAAACAAACTTCATCTGTGCTCCTAAATTTTTGTAATTAGGAGCACAAGTGCTCCTAGAAGAAATTGTTACCATAGAGCCCTGCACTAACCCAGCGGTTGGATTACACAAAACTACCCCAAAACTACTCAAGACTGAGGAAATAACCCAGTTAAATGACCCAGAAGGCTCAACCCAGCGTTTGGGTAGAAAAAAATAACCCCGCATTTTTTAGAGTGTTGTGCTCATTAAACCAAAACCTGAAACAGGTGCAAACACTCAGGTGACATGATCCCGTGAAGTGCAGTGATTGATGGGAAACATAGTTCTGTGCATAATCATGACAGAATACAACAATGAAAAAAAAAACATTACAAGGTTTACCTAAATTATATAATATGTCAGTTATTGTCACCAGCCCTTTTTATAATTTGGGCTATTTTTTTTGTGTTTTAAGTGCTAAATGTTTGACTGCTTGGATCACACCATTTAAAACATTAATTAATTAATTAATTAATTAATTCAAGACTTGTAATTGCCAGTGTAATCGTGTTGTGTTTTATAAATGGAATATGAACTTACACTTCATTAATCAGATCATGGATTTGCAGTTACAAACATTTCAAAATATAAAATAATAGCAGTTAGAAGTCATCCTGGACAGCATGAGGATTATTGAGACTGTCTCAACTGTAGTGTTGCAGGAATGTATTATCACATGCACAGACTATATGTATATGGAAGCTGATACATGAGTATATTGTTTGATTATATTTTAACAGATAACAACTGAATTATACTGCTTTTACTGCTATATGACAGATCTAGATAAAGAGTGGCATGAGGAAATCTGAACAAGGGAAAGTATTTTTGGAAGCCATCTGCTCCTCAAAAATGAACATGCCAGTGAAACAGAAAGGAACAAGAGATATGAAACCTGGTGTGGGCCAAGGGAGCAGTGTTACATTAGACTCTCTGTCCGTCTAACTCACACACACTATTTCCAAACACCATCAGCTGTACAGATTATGCCTCATTACCAGGCTTGGGGAGTAACAGAATACATGTAACGGTATTACGTAATCGGAATACAAAAAACCGGTAACTGTAATCTGTTACAGTTATGTCAGAAAGCGAAGTAATCATATTACAGGTACATTTTGTAAAAAATGGGAATACTATCAGGATTACAGTTTATTTCATTTGAAACCAAAGAAATTAATCTTTTGACATAACACAATATAGACAGCTGCTGGATTATAGTTCTGGTTCTCTTTTGCCAGTTGTGACTCACATGAGCAACCTCCTGGTGCATGCGCAAATACATTTTGTGCAAAGTTAATTGGGTAAAAATGAACACAAATTGTTCTCTGAAATGCTTTTGTTAGGGTGACCATACGTCCTCTTTTTCCCGGACATGTCCTCTTTTTCAGACCTTAAAAAAGCGTCCGGCCCGGATTTCTAAATTTGATTTCTAAATTTGTCTGGGATTCGGCTTTAGTTTCATTATGATGTGCTTATGGTCTAATACTGCATCATATGGTCACATTTTTGCATTACTTTAACCCCTTTCTGTAATTCCCGTCTTCTCGCACACCAATTGGTCGATTATAAAAGGCTTGCAGCAACAATTGGTCAAATTCCTGCCTCTCAAACATTAGCCTACTCTCAGCGAACGTGTGAAGGTGAAGTGCTGTTGTATACCGCGTCAAACAATTGCTTGACAATAGCAGCAAATGACATCTGTCCTGAGTCGAAACAATGCCCATGGCCATATAAGGTCATTTTTCATTTCATCTTATCACATTGCTTTGTAGTACATGGTCAGTCAAATGGGTAAATGATGGCAGAAGGTACACTCATAGCATCTAGTATTTTATTTTATTACATGGACATTCAAAAGAATGTAGGCAAAAATGTAAAACGTGGGCAGAGTGAAACTAATTTTATTTACATGTGATGCTAATAGTGTGTGTGTGTGTTTTTTTTTTAGTGTATTAAAGTCTGCATTCATAGTAACACTGTTTTGAATGCTATGAAACCCCCCTCTTTCAGCTCAAATCTACCTCACAATTTTTTTGAAAAATACAACTTACATGGGCGTGGATGGCTGTGCAAAGAAGGGAGAGGAGTGGGCGTGGCAGGGCAAGACAGGGGACACACCTGTCATAGGAAAGTATGTGCTGTTATGAATAATTAAAAGGCAGTGTCTTCTCATTGGATAAGAACACGCAGTCTCATGAATAATTATGAGACACAGATGTGTCATCGAAGTACTAAAGTAACATTGCCAGGTCACTGCCTGTGACGTCGACACGATGTAGGTTTTAAACCTGGAAGATGAAAATAGCGGAAATTAAAGCTTAAAATCAACCAGTTTTCTCCTACAATTAAAATTAACAGATGCTAACATTGTCTTTTATGATGTGCAACTCAAACACCTCTGTTAAAATCTCAGAAAATGTAGTTTAGTGTTTCATGACACTTTAAGACACCCCCTAAGAAAAGAGAGAAAAAAAGGTGTCCTCTGTTTGGAAAACCAGAATATGGTCATCCTAGCTTTTCTGATGTAATGTTAGCCGCATCAGGGACAGTGATCTTATATTGTTTTTTATTTTTATTTTTATTTTATTAAAACAAATCCAAACATTGAACATGGTTTTAAGATTAAAATAAGCTCTAAATAAAAGTATTTGAGATCATTTCGCTTTTCTCTTGACTTTCTTTACACATGTGGCCTTGAAGTAATCTAAAAATAATCAGATTACATTACTTTCATATTGTGATACTTGGATTACGTTACTGATTTAAAAATTTTATGAAGTAATTTGTAACTGTAATGGAATACATTTTTAAAGTAACCCTCCCAAACCTGCTCACTACTCATTCTCCTTCTACCAACACCATCAGACAAGGCCCTGAACCGGCCCAACCTTCTACCATGCAGCGACCGACTAATATTCTTTTAGTGGTACTGTAATGGAGGAGAGTTGTCTTAGTGCATTGAGGGTAAACTGGATGAGTCAGCTTTCTTTTGGAGACTGCTCTGGGCTGATATTTTAGCTGGCAAAGAGTGCTATTAACTCTCCTGTTCTGTTTACTTTTTAGCAATGTAGTAGTAGTAGTGGTAGTAGTAATATTAACTAGTAGTAGTGGTAGTGGAAGTAATATTAACCCCCCATTCTGTTTAATTTTTAGCACTGTACTAGTAGTAGTAATAGTAGTAGTGGTCGTAGTAATAGTAATATTAGTTATAGTTGTGGTAGTAATAATAGTAGTAGTACTAGTAGTAATAGTAGTAGTAATAATAGTAGTAGTGCTAGTAGTAATAGTAGTAGTAATAATAGAAGTAGTATTAGTAGTAATAGTAGTAGTAATAGTAGTAGTAATAATAGAAGTAGTATTAGTAGTAATAGTAGTAGTAATAGTAGTAGCAGCAGTAGAAATAGTAGTGTTTCACAGTCACTGAATGAATTCACACAATGATTTACAGTCATAAAAATCATTATATAAGAATTTAGAACTTACACCAACACTGATAATATAAAGAAAAATATGATATCAAAAACAAACACAGTACAGAGTAAACGGGTTACAAGAAGTCCAGAGTCTTATATTATATGTCTGTTTGTGGGATGTAAATTTAGGGGTTGTTTTGTGTGGTGTGTCCAAATATTTTGCTTTGTGATAGGGAAGGACTGGGAAGACCTCAGTGAGCAGACACAGTACATAGACTGTTGACTCAGGCCATGTTTTTTCTTTTATTTTATATGGATTTCACATGGAACTGCTACAAAGAGATGGCCTGGACACACTGACGCACAAGCTTCACTGGGAGTGAGTGGAGTGTGCCTTGTACAGAAAAAAAGATCTCAATGTTTAATGGAAAGTACGCGCTTCGTTTGACCCGCTTCTGGACGAACGGCTTCTCTTAATGATGACTGGTAGACCTCTCAAAGGGGTGGAACCTTATGGGGTGGAACATCTCAAACTTAAACATATCGGCGCCAGTTGGAATCGCTTGGAGCCTGCGGTCTAATCTGTAAATATTGTAAATAAACTGTAAGTATAAAATTCTGTTCGATTATTTGCATTCATTTTTTAAATATGTCTGGCAAGCTAGCTGTCACTCCTTTCTTCAGCTAGCAGCTTTTTGGGCAAAAAATGGCAGACACTGCTAATATTGACCTGATTTTAGAATAGTCTTTTGATGCTCATACTTATGAGAAAAGACTGAAAATTAAACAAAAAAGCAGACCAAATGCCCAATATTTGAATTCATAAGCAGGCTTAAAAAAAAAAGGTCTCAGCTGTCTTGGTACAGTAAAATCAGCAGTGGAGCAATGGAAGGTGGTCTGGTCTGATGAATCATGTTTTATTTTACATCATATTTACACCCGGGTGCGTGTGCATCACTTACCTGGGGAAGAGATGGCACCAGGATGCACTATGGGAAGAAGGAATTGATCAGGAATGGTTTGAGTAACATGACAAAGAGATAAAGGTGTCTCCAAATTCCCCAGATCTCAATCTGATCAAGCATCTGTGGGATGTGCTGGACAAACAAGTCCGATCCATGGAGACCCCACCTCACAACTTACAGGACTAAAAGGATCTGTTGCTAACATCTTGGTGCCAGATACCACAGCACACCTTCAGAGGTCTTGTGGAGTCCATGCCTCGACGGGTCAGAGCTGTTTTGGCAGCACAAGGGGGACCCACACACACACACACACAACACACACACACACACACACACACACACACACACACACACACAGAGTTTAATAAACACCAGCTGCCACTGCTCAGAGTATATTTATGTAGATGCTGTACGGCCATAAAAAGGAGGCATGATGTGAAAAACTGAGATATGCATTAGCAGAGTCAATCACCTTATTACAGATGGAGATCAAAGTGCTGACTTTAACATTCTGGACAATATTTCCTACGGTGACAAATTCAGAGCATGTTTTTTGATTATGCAGAGTCAGTCACTTCTTACAAACTCAATTAGCTGAAGGAAGGTGAAATGCAGGGAATTTTAAATATGACACAGATATAACACTGTTCCTTGTCCAGTAATACAACCTGACTTAAAGCTGACATTTTTTCTATAGAAGATAGACATATAGCACACTCAATGTCATCTTTTTATTTCAAAAGGCTCGTAATAGAAATCCTGACCTTGGTCTTTCTATGGGATCCAATAATAAAATAGTCAAATTCAACAGAACTCAACAACAATCACGGTCAATCAGGACAGAATCCTTCAAAGTGGGCCAAAACTTAAGGAAAAGTAAATGTGTGTTATGTGTGCAGTGAAGTGAATAATCATAGTGCACCAATGCTTTTAGTGACCTTAGTCCTGGAATGCTGGCGCAGAAGACTGGAGCTCCTGCCATGCAATCAATCTGTTTAATCATCAGTGCAGTCCAGCTTACACAGCTGATGTCAGACTGGTAATACACAACTTTCTTTGCCAAAGCCTGAGCGAACAAGAGAACAGTCCAAAACTGCACAGTCCAAACATCAGTTTTATAATATTTCTATGACAACTTTATCATCTAAGTTCTATTGTCACATTACTTTATTACTTAAAGCATATAATAAACAAAGCTGAGCTACACTGAGAAAAAATATTAGACAAAAGAGGCCATCTATGTAGCAAGACAACCAATTACAACAATAAAATGGCTTCTTAAAACATAATTAATATCAGTTGGCTGAGCAGAAAAGTGATGAATCTACAGAAGTCCTCTGTAACCTGAATTACACTAATCATGATCCTAATAAGATAGGATTGCTTAGCCTGACACATGTGCTTCCATGTGCATGTAAACTTTTAGTCATTCAGAGCCATCAGAAACCACACTAGTGTTAATTTAAGAGAAACAAAAAATGCATGTGGCATTGGAGTTGCTTTATCTACTCCTTTAGCAATATAATGCAATATTTTTTGACACATCCATGCAAACTTTGAGCCAGTTCATTTAGCACCACTACAGCTGTGTGTCTAAGTGTGAAGAACAGATATAAGATTTGTCTCAGATATAGTTACATTTTGATCCAGGGCCCCAAAAGGCAGACACATTTAAATACAGCCTCAACACAGAAATCTGCTTTAGAAACCTTGCCACATGTACAGGGTATGTGACACAGACATGTATATGTTATACCAAATCCAATTAATATATGATTAAACAGGGGGCAGGGTGGCTTAGTGGTTAGCACGTTTGCCTCGCATCTCCAGGGGGGTTGGGGATTTCATTCCCACCTCCGCCCTGTGTGTGCAGAGTTTGCATTTTCTCTCTGTGCTTCAGAGGTTTCCTCCGGGTACTACGGTTTCCTCCCAAGTCCAAAGACATGAATTGTAGGCTGATTGCCATTTCCAAATTGTCTGTAGTGTGTGAATGTGTGTGCGATTGTGCCCCGTCCATGGTGTCCCCCACCTCCAGGCTCCCCGCGACGCTGTACCCTAGGATAAGCGGTACAGAAAATAGATGGGTGGATATGATTAAACAGTACAATACAAGAAATGCCAGAACTAAAATGGCACAATGTAACCGGATAAATCTGATACAACAGCACGTGAATTTCCTGAATTTCAAAAGAATGGGAAACAATAATGGTATAAAAACAAACAAACAAAAACACTCAAATAATCAGAGTCTTTCCTTAAACAACAACAA
The DNA here is from genome assembly GCA_024331685.1 of Stegophilus panzeri. NCBI lineage: Eukaryota > Metazoa > Chordata > Actinopteri > Siluriformes > Trichomycteridae > Stegophilus > Stegophilus panzeri. The sequence continues at coordinate 21,165,203 of JANDJT010000071.1, forward strand.
CAACAACAAACTAAGCTGCTGTTACTTGGGAAAAAAAGGTTCAGCAGTTGATTCTAGTGATTGTCAGGTTTAAAAATCAACTATCAGACACCATCTCCATACCAGCAGCCTGTTTCGCAGAATGCAACAAAAACATTATTTTGGACATGCCCAACAAAAATGGCGACAGCACCAAACTAAAGATTAAGACTTGGTTATAGCCAGACTTTTCAAAAGGATAATGACCCCAAACACACATCCAACCCAAAACAGAAATGGTTGTTGAACACAAAACTACTGTTTTGCAATGACAATCTCAATCTCTGTATTTGAACCCTACTGAAAACCTGAACTGAAGAGAAAGGCCCTTGTGCACAAATATAATATAAGAGAGCGTGAAATGTTCTGCTTAGAGCAGAAGTTCAAGATTGTCTACACGTGCATCCAACATTGTTAGACATTACAGAATAACACTCACCAGTGTTAATTATATTTGGTTGTATTTTGATTGTGTTTACTATTAAAAAAAGACTGGTACATGTTATAATTTGGCTGCAGTAAATTTGGGACAAAAGTTAGTGCTGCAAATGAGATGTGTGAAAATAGGGCTAACCATGAAGCTTCATTTGAAGCTGCATATAACACTGGGATTGAAGGATTCATTACGATAAATCAGGCTTATCTTATAGTTTTAAAATTATTTACTAACAAGCGTTAGTCACTTCCAAGCTGACTTCTGACCCAGATCATTTGCATGAGACATCAAGGCATTTCACTGTCCACAGGCAGCAACACACTGATTTTCAGTCCACTCAGAAATAGAGCCACTTTTTCAGTCCACTAAGAAATAGAGCCACTCCAAAATTATTTACTTATTACTTATTATTCTCATCAATTGGAAATCACTTGCTGCTGCTGAGGATGGCCCCACATAGACAGCCTGAAGATCGTTGAGACTACTGAGGATGGAAACCGCCATAAAAATGGCTTTGGACCACAATTCATATGAACAGTTATGCTATGATAGCTTTAGGACTGCAATTGCCATGAACAGTGGATAAGTTCAACAAAACAGACTTCATGTGAAAACTGTAATGAATTTCCTGGTTAAACAATGACACTTTTTGACAATGTAATACACAGTTATAGAAGGGAATTATTTATAATTGGTGTCACCCAGATGAGGATGGGTTGCCTTTTGAGTCTGGTTCCTCTCAAGGTTTCTTCCTCATATCTTCTCAGGGAGTTTTCCTCGCCACCGTTGCCACCGGCTTGCTCATTTGGGATAAATTCATACATTTAAAATGTATATTCTGAATTTATTTATTTCTATAAAGCTGCTTTGTAACAATATCCATTGTTATACGTGCTAAACAAATCAAATTGAACTGAATCACATCGAATTGAAGTTAACCTGAAGAAACTGGAAAAATTGGTCAAGTTTGTTTGTATGATCAAGTGTTTAGCACTTTTGGGTCGCAGTCAAAACAAAAGGGAAAAAAAATTACATCAAAAATATGCATCACATAGTGCATATTATCATATGCATTACTAGGTTGCTTCCCCTCACAGTCACATGTTCTTTTCTAAACACAGTTATAAGCACCACACCACCTTCACCCCTCAGACAGAACCCTGACTCAAACGAATTAACAATAAATTTATTAGGAAGGCCAAATCAGCAAAACCGCCATGCTGTTTTTTGGGGTTTTTTTTCAAAAAGGATGATGGTTGCACTTTTGCAAACAGCGGGATGTGTGTGTGTGTGTGTGTGTGTGTGTGTGTGTGTGTGTGAGAGAGAGAGAGCGAGAGAGAGAGAGAGAGAGAGAGAGAGAGAGAGAGAGAGAGAGAGAGAGATGGTGTACATGATCTACATATTGGTGACAAAAGGAAAAACCTTTCAAGGGAAAACAGGCACTGTTATGCTGTGGAGGTATTTTGCTGTGATGATTTAGGTCTTCTTGCCTCCTTGACTGCAAAGCATCAGTCCCAAACCATGTCCAGCAGAGCATCATTAAATCCATTAAATCTGCCTAGAGGAAGCCATCAATCAAAGGTAGGTGAGAGATCCACAGCTCAGTTGAGAGACTCTGTTCACAGGACAACCTATCCTGGACACGCTACACAGCTGGGCTTTACATGAGAATAATAAGCCATAGGAAGTCCTGTTTGGAGTTTGCCAAAAGTTGCAGTACCATGTTGGAGACATGAAACAAACATGAAAAAAAGGTTCTCTGGTCTGATGAGACCAAAACTGAAATGTCTGGCCTTTAGGGGGAACCTAACACTGCTCACCCCGTGAAAACCCTCCCCACAGTGAAGCATGGTGGTGGCAGCATCGTGTTGAGCATTGCCCTTGCGCTTGGATGCTTCTCTGACTAATGCTCTCCTTACTAGGTCACTGATGTTTGGTGGACTACCTCCTCTAGGCAGAGTTGTGCTTGTGCCATATTCTTTCTATGTTCTAATAATGGATTTAATGGTGTTCACAGTTTGTGATAATTCTATAACCAAACCCTGATTGATACTCTTGCAGACCTTTATCCCAGACATTTGTTTAGATAGCTCCTTGGACATCATGGTGCTGTTTGTTTAGGTATGTCCCTAAAAATCTCTTGGGCCTTTCAGGAAAATGTGTATTTATATTAAATTCATGTGACACCTTTGCAAACAGTTGGACTATACTTAACTGATTATATGACTTCTGATGCCAACCGGTTGCACCAGTATTAATTTAGGAGTTTCACATCAATGGAGTTAATATGCAATCATCTTTTGCATTTTTTATTTGTGAATAATTTTGTAAACTTTATTGAACCCTCTGCTATAATATTATGGGTAATTTAGTGTAGATTCATGGCATACAGTATACAACAAAATATATACCAGAAAATGTAGAAAAGATCAAGCAGGGTGAACACTTATGCCAGCCAATGAGCCTTTTTTATTCTATTCTTTTCTAGTCTCTCTGTCTGTTTCATGATGAACGAGTAAAAGATAAGCTGTGAGTAAAATGATCCACAATCAAATTTTATGTTTTGACTAACACAATAAATCTGTGTTGTTTTGAGTGCCTGAGCAAATCATCATTGTGATTAGAGGATTATTTGTCAAACCTTATCTCATTTCAGTAGGTCTGCATTACCCTGATTCAGTTACTTGTGCATATGTTCCTATTTTTTCTCTGCTTGTGACAGTGCCATTTGTCATTTGCCTCCTGCTTTTCATCACATGCTCATGAACATCACAACACATGTTTTTTCATTCACACAATTTCATGGTTCATTTTGGGTTCCTGTTTCCCAGGAGCCACATCAAAACTTGTCTGAAGTGACACAATGATACTTTGCTTTTTTATGTGGCTCTATGGACAATTCAGTTCAGATCAGTTCACACACTAGTCAAGCATGAGAAGGAAGTGTAGGATTGCAATTCCTGCTTTATCCATGTCATTAGCTGAAGAGTTAGCAACGACAAGTTAGAATAGTGGCGATGCCTGTTAATGCAAGAAACATGCACACCATCTTGGGCTAAACTTTACATGTCAGCAGCATTACCCTCTAAGTGTGGCCCCACTGAATTTAATTGAAACCATGAAGGTTTTTGTGAAAATGTCAGGTCACTGTGCAGCATTTAGATTTGGGAATCATTGATACATCAATGCAAGAGAACAAGAAATTATTTTAAACAGGAGAAAACGCATAAAACGTGTTTTATTTTATTATGGACTTTATGCAGTAGTTTAAGCAGGTTCCCGAGATAGATTTTTTTGTTTATAACTGTTTATTAATGAAAGTATAGATAATGTGTCAAAATCTAACTTAATTAAAAGTGGAAGTATCAAACAAAAAAAAAAAGGTAAATGTTTTAACTGACCAAATTTAACAAAGTCATGTTTTCATGTGAAAACATTTATTTATTATCTAATACTGTTTTAAGCAGCAGTGGAGTTTTGCCTGTAAATTTGCTTGTGATATGCATGACTAATTCTATGTAACTAGCTAATGAATTAATCAGAAGTAAAATAATCATATAAATAACCAATAACACTAGCTTGCTGCCTAGCCAATTACATTAGCTACTGGAATCAATGCTAGTCTAACCTGCATTAGCAAAGAAAACATGCTAATGTCAATATAGCCAGCTAATGTTAGCAAATAAGCAAAACTTACCACAAAATGTTTTTTTTTTTTTTTTTTTTTAATTAGATGGAGCTCATGCATTCTAGGAAGACAAACAAGACACCTCATTTGTATGATTATTTGCCAGTATTTTGGAAATTTTTGCTGAGGTAGGACGAGTGGCATACTTCCTCACGTTCCACAGTGCAGTGGCTTATCTATATTCTGATGCACATGAATAACTATAGCATTAACTACATCGCATAGCATGAGAAGGTCTTTGCAAGTGACCATTCACATTTCCTTGTGTCACTTGCATGATTCTTAAAAGGTTTTTTTTTACACTGAAGAAAACTGGATACTTTAAACTGAAATGTAAATAAAATATGAGGGAGCTCATTCTACTGAGGTATAATGTTTTTTGTTTTTTAATTATGTAATTAAATGTAATTAAATTATTAGCTTGATAAGACAAGACCTTTATTATTGCAATGAGTACTTTGGAGGTCTAAATAAAAATGTCAGGAGTAAAAAGTTTTTTCTCTGAAAATGTAAATACGTAAATGTAATTAAATTAAGTATGCAATTTCTGGAATACTCAAGTAAAGTATGGCACCTGACATCCTGGTGCTCTGCCAATAATCTCATCCTTAACACCAGGAAGACACAGGAGATTGTGGTGGACATCAGGAAGAAAAGGAGAATTTACCTTAGACCTGTGCTCATAAATGGCGAGGCTATGGAGAGAGTCCCCAGTTTTAAATTCTTGGGGGTGAACATAACAGAGGACTTCTCCTGGTCCACACACGCCTCTGCTCACTCCCACACATGCTCACTCCTGCTAATGTGGCTACTCCATCTTCCCTTTAAAAGAGAGTGCTAAAGAGTGCTAAATTTTTCTAGTCAACTCTAAATAACAAAGGGTGTGTGCTGGAGCGAATGGGTGTATATTAACCCTTCTTTCTATCTCAGGTTACACTCCATCAACCACTCATTTCCTGCACTTGGTTTACACAGTGCCTGCCGAAACTTCCTGCACAGAGCTCCTGATTTCAGGAAGCTACATTAGCTTCAATCAGCACATGCAGATGTAACGTCCAGATATTCTCAGGTATTCAGATATCTCACATTTTCATGATGCCACGCATCTTTGCTGCCATTCAAGTGTGCCATTATAATACTTATGGGATTAGAGGGTCAGAAGGCTCACCTGTCCTGTGCCGAGGCATGTATAAGAGGAGGCACACACACACATACACATAATGTATAATGAGGAGAGTATACTTCCTCTTGCTGTGTTCAAATATATATCCATTTCTTCACTAAGAACTTCACTAAGCAAGCATTAAATCTACACAAAAACATTTGAGTTATACTCTGTTTTCCTAGCTGTACTAACCCATCTCTAACAGGGTTTTAGCCTGATAGTATTTTTATAACCTTGCTAATTTCCATGGTTTTCGATAGAGACCTCACAGCACTTATGTAAGTCCCTCTGCATAATGGTGTATGCCAAATGCTGTAAATGTAAAACGGAAATGTTTGGTAATTTACATTAAGTGTAACAGAAGTCATAAAGGGCAGCAAACTGAAAAGTAAAAAAGCTGGAAGAACAGAGTCCACACAATTCATGAAGGTAAATTAGGGCAAGGAGAAGGGAGTTGAAGCAACAACTTGTGAAGCCAGAAATTCTTTGTTTGGGTAACGTGTAGATTTTATACAAATTGTATAAAATGGTTAATCTAATAAATCTAATCTAATAACTGTATGAATCTGATAAAATTCATACTACAAACATTCTATACATACAATATCATTTACTATAACATAATTGTAAATTATAATGATGATTGACAGATCAGTTAGGTGCAATTATGAGGTTTGTGAAAAATCCAGTATGGTTAAAAAATAAACCAGGTGGCATGGTGGATCAGTGGGTAATATGTAGACCTCCAGGGGTCCTGTCTCAATCTTGAGCCAGGGTTACTGTCTCTGTGGAGTTTCATATGTTCTCCTCATGTCCACATAGGTTTCCTCCAGTTTTCTCCAATTTCCTCCCAAAAACATGCCCATAGGTGGATTGGCATCTCTAATTTTTGGATTGGATGCTCATGTGTTCTTGGGACTAACTGGCATCTCATTCAGGGTATTCCTGCCTCACATCCAGTGTTCCCAGAATGGACTCCAAGTCTACCACAACAATAACCAGGATAAAGCAATTACTGAAGATGAATGATTAAATAGAAGAGCTGGAATGAACAGCATTAGCACAATTCATGACTTTCATCAAAGTGAATTAAGGCAAGGAGAAGGGCGTTGAAACAACAGCTCATTTTTTGGTAGCACATACAATATTTTTAGGAGGATAAAAGTCTTAATTGGGAATCCCAGACAGATTAGACAGTCTGAATGCTTGCGAAGGTTGCTGGCAAAGTCACAGAATTTGATATGAAATCACATTTACCTGATGCTCCTCCAAATACCTTTGAGGTAAGTTATACCCATTGTCATCAAGCTACTCCGTTCACTTGGATTATAGTTCCGGCTGCCTACACATGCCCATAAAAGGTGCCTGAAAGCAGTAAGTACAAATCTACAGCGTGCAGGTGAGAGTGGGACTGAAGTGGGCCTAAACTGTTTTTCGGAAGTGCAATCCTTTGGTTATCCATGTGGGACGACCCACAACAGCAGAAGGTGAGTCACAAGTGACGAAAGCTCCAAGTAGACCATCAAGATGACTCAGGCAGGTCTGGAGGGTGAGAGGAGCCACAGCAGTAGAAGTGTGTGAGGGTCAGGCACCAGCATCACATCAGTTTACAAGAGTGTGCATACAGCTTGACAGAGAGCAAAGTAAGACAGCTCTTACATTACAGTGGTTTAAAATGGTATGTATTGTCAACACTCAAACATTCAGTGGTTATTATATTACTGACCTTGTAAAATTTTGCTGACAGCTTAGGTGCAAGATATTTAATTACTATTATGCATTCAGGATGCATTAATTATTATTATGTTTGTTAAGGTGGGGGGGACAGCGGCTTAGTGGTCAGCATGTTTGCCTTGCACTACTGGGGTTTTGGGGTTTGATTCCCACCTTTGCATGTTCTCCCCATTCTTCAGCGGTTTACCGGTTTCCTCCCCAGTCCAAAGACACGAGTAGTAGGCTGATTGTGTGTAGTGTGTGAAGTGTGTGTGCAATTGTGTGTGCGATTGTGCCCTGCAATGGGTTGACACCCCGTCCAGGGTGTCCCCCACCTTGTGCCCTGCATCCCCTGGGATAGGCTCCAGGCTCCCCGGAAACCTGTGTAGGATAAGCGATACAGAAAATGGATGGGTGGATGGATGTTTGTTAAGGTGTACTGAGCATTATTAGGACATGCATCTAAATTCATAATTACTCTATCTACATTCCTCTTAATATAATATATACTAAGGCCATATAAGTATATTTTTGACCCCTTTCTGCTAGCTCAAGAATTTAATAATTGTGCATTACCTTGAGGAAATAAGAGCATCGTGTTCTTTCATCCCACAAAAACATCACTGCTTGCATCATTCTCACACAAAACCAAATCAAGTCTGCCCGAAATAGCATGTATTATTGTTTTCTACTTTAGGAAGCTTGCTGCGGACCACTTACCAGCCTGTTGGAATCAAGATCGACCTGTCTACAGTTCATGATTTTGAGCAAGCTGAGGTAGACAACCTCATCTCCATGTTAAAAAAGTGACTTAAGGTCAACATACATTTAGATACACTCCCTTGTATTATCTCTGAGATCATAGCTTTCTCTCCTTCTGGTTTCTCTCAGTGCTGAGGCACTCCAACACATTGTGCCTGGGACTCAGCCAAGGTCTCTGAGTGTCTGGATGTCGCACAGTAAAAGTACAGGGAGGAAAGAAAAGGATAGAATGTGTGGAAAATAGCTGATATGTGGACAACTTGGAGAGTGCTGAGGCTGCAGATTAGGTCAGGTGTTTTAAATGGAGTCCTAGTGTATGTGGCGTGTTTCAGAGCAATAGATACTGCAGATGTAGACACAATGCCAGCACAAAGAGCCAAACCAAGAGCTTTAAACACAGAACTGTTTTAATGCAGTTCATATTTCTGGACTTTGTCAATACTGTTTGGTCAGCTCCCAAGAAACTTCAGTTACTGTGTTTTTCACTCAATGGAAAAACGTCATGAGCACAGCACTGTATATTTTCTGAAGTACAATGTAATGCAACTCCACAGCAAAATTGCACATATTTACACCAGTGCTAAAAGTATACATTGTATACTTCAGTCTAATTAATCTAATAAATGTATGAATCTAATCAAATTCATCATAAACTGTAATGATTCTTTACAGATCAGTTAGGTGCAATTATAAAGTTTGTGAAAATTCCATTATGCATAAACAAAACCAACAGCACAGTGGATTCTAGCTTCACAGTAGTGTTTCTGCTTCACAGATCCAGGGTACCTGTTTCACTCCTGAGCTCAGATTATAGTCTGTGTGGAGTTTCACATGTTCTCCCCATGTCCCCATAGTTTCCTCTTGTTTTTCTGGTTTCCTCCCACCTCTTAAAAACATGCCTGTAAATGGACTGGTACTTTAGTGGACAGTGCGTAGTGAGTGTGTATGGTGCTTTGCAATTGATTGGCATCCCAGCCAGGGTAAGGGTGACGTGGGTGTGCTGAGGCTGTTACAGCACCCCTGACTTTCAGCATTCTTTTAACTTCAGCTGAAGCTGCAACTGCTAAAATAATAATATTAACATACACATGTATATGACATGCTGTATATGCTGTTTAAATTCCAGAACCTCAAATGTAATACGCCTTCCCGCATCCCTGATCTTGGGTGTATTCCAGCCTCATGCCTAGCATTCCTGGGATAGGCTTTGAATCCACTGCAACCCTCACCAAGACAAAGCAGTTACTGAAAATAAATGCTTAAATAAACAAAACTGAAGAAAGGAATTTCATGTTATAATATATTCCACTGATAGTAAGTAATCTCTGATTACAGTGCAACCCATTTGAACTCAGATGTTATCAACACACCAGCAGAGATTTAATTAATGAGGGGGAAGAGAGGGAAAAATGATCCAATTCCTATTATGTAGATTTAATCTGTACGCAACACTTCAAGTTAACACCGGTGACCTGATACTGGCTGAAGATCAGGCAATATTACACTTGGAGCCTATCCTGGAAACACTGGGTGGGAGACGAGAATTCACCCTGGACTGGATGCCAGTTCTTGACAGGGCACCATTCACACACACATTCGCACACTCATAGGGGCAATTTATTTTAACTAATCCACCTGCCTGCATGTTTTTGAACAGTGGGAAGAAACTCAAAAACCCAGAGGAAACCTACACAAATACTGGGAGAACATTCTAAACTTTAAACAGACAGAAACCTGAGCTCAGGTTCAAACCAGGGACCCTGGACCCATAGTTTTGCCACAGCAATTTGCCAATGTTTACAAATTTAATTCATTATTGAATGAGACATTGCACTGTTTATATTTACATTTATGGATGTTATCGAACATCCGCAGGACAAGTTAGTTCCTCGTATTGTTCACATTATAAACAGTAAGTAAGTAAGCATCTGTGTGACTAAGATTTGACTAAGCTGATCTTTTGAATCTTTTTTAAAGGTGGATGAAAACTGAGGATGAAAGATAAAAAGACACTAGGTTGTTGCCTATATCATAAAGTCACATGTTAGTTTATGTCAGTATGTTGCATTAATCCAGTATGCCATTATTTCAGTTTATACCACTGCACTGCTGAATTCTGAATCTGATTGGTATGGATTCGTTTACTATAAGAGTAGATTTCACAGTAGTGCCGCCTGCAAGGCAAAATCACAGACTTGCATTAATGCACTAATTCTAAAATATTACTGTTTCTATAGTAACAACTCATTTACCGGGACTTGTATGGTGGATGGTCCACATAATCTAAACCTAATAATAAACTCATTTAAAATAAAATCTTATTTCACAAGGAACAATGAATAGATGTCGATATGGTGAAATATTTCTTTATGCACACATTTATTAAAAAAAAAAATTCTAAGGAGTCTCCAATGACAGCACTTTATAAGTTTTCCACCATGGACAGAGATTTCCTTGGGACAGAGGACAGGTGTTTGTCTGTAACATAATAAGCTATACATAATATACATGTAACATAATAAGTAACATAATAGGGGGGGGGGTGGGCTGTTCTTTACAAGAACTATCTTGTTTTGTGGACCAACATTAAATGTAACTATAAATGGATAAAAAGTGTGATGCGTTGTTCCTGAATAATAAAAAAAAAAATTAATAATCATTTTCCTATATTTCCAATATTTTTATTCTTTACGTACAATATGATAGTGGTTATTGTGTTTGATAAAAGCGCTAACTTTATTAACTGACAGTTTTAACCAAAAAGCAACCAAAAAAAACGTTGCCTAGATACAGCCATGAAACACGTATTTGTTTGTGATAGCACGGATTGTAGTATAACTGATTGGTACACGTTGTTGTGTGTCAGTGTGGCTGTGTATGTGTGTATAAGCAGCAGCAGAGCAGTAACAGCAGGAGGGGGGAGTGAAGGGTCAGTGGTTCCTGTCAGAGTGGAAGACCTTTTATTGACTCAGAACCTCGTCCATCTGCAGGCTGAAACCAATCGACCTCACGAGCAGCTCGAGTTTCAGTGGCTGTACGTCTGTGTGTTCACCGTGAGAACCCTGCGTGTGTTGAGTTTTTCGGGCCACACTTTGCTCACTACTACATCACTAAAGAGAATGGGAAGTATGTAAGAGAGAGTATATATTAAAATCTTATTACTCAGTTATGTGAGATCATCTGAGTGTGTGTGAGTAGGCAAGGCGTTCACATAAATGTAAACGGCACAGCCAGTGCAGACATCATATCGTTTTCACGTGAATTCTGAATTTTTTTCGTACACTTTCATGGTAACAACCAATGAGCTTGTAAAAGCAATATACAAACATGCAAATAGCTTACAAATAAAAAGCTGAAAGCTCAAGTACTCTGAAATAACAAGAGAAAATGTTTATTCACACAAGAATCTGTTTCCCCATCACAGGACCATTTATTATAATTATTGTAACAGTTTATTTACAGTTTCACAAATCAAAAATTTCATAAACCTAATCCTGTAGAATTATCAGACACCTCCAACAGAATCACATTTCCTTTACGTTTCTAAATAATCATCCAAACCTTAAGCTGAACTTTAGTATGAATAAACCATAAAGCACTCGACACATTTATATCAGATTTAAAATCAACTGAAATCAAACAGAAAATATGTACCATTTTCTAGATAATCCTCAGTGGCTTGTCTGGATATACAGTTATTCTTTTTGACCCGGTTGGGATCAAAACTAAAAGCACAGTCGACATGCTATGAGTTAAACATGACTGCCAGCTCTGAACTGGTAGCACTAAATTATATTCACAGCAGTTTGGCCTTGTTAACTAATAATTGTTATGGGCAGTAAATGTCCATAGGAGGCAGTAAAACCGCACTGAGAGCCACCCAATGTAAGACAATGCCCAAGTTACTGTTCACTATGGTATCACTTTCAGCAGACAGAACCACAAAAATAATGAGCTTAACAAATGTGTGAAAACCTGGCATGGAGACTTACTTTCCAACACAAACATATCCAAGCCTCATAGGTTTCCTTAGGCTGTGTTAAATCGGTGCCAGAAATTTAAAGATCCTGTTCAATATCTCCATTGTTCAGCAATCTACTGTTTCCAGCCTCAGAAAAGTGAGAATAGTATGATCTCATCCACAATGTGCTGTCCCACGCTGGTTTCAAATCGAAAGGTACAGCACCAATGAAAGGTCAGTTGTTTTAGTCACACTACACACAAAGAGCTGCATTCAGCCACTTCACTTCACTTCATAGTTAGTACTGGTCTTCCAAGATCAGATTTAAAATAGATAAGATATAAGTCTAATATATAATAATTATAAAGTCTAATAAGTCTAATTGTGAAATTAGAAAGCAGCCTAATAGGAAAACAGCCATATAGAAAAACATGTAAATCACCAAGAATACACTATTTCATTTGTTTCCTAAGTCTAAAAAAATAGACACCTTTGCATATTTTGGTAACACTTTACATTAAGGTCCCTTTAAGTAACATTGTTTGCTACATTAGTTTTTATATTAATCACGGAATTCAGCATTATTAAACCAATTAACGCATGTGCTAATTGACATTGTTTAAAATATTAACTAAATACACCTGCACTGACTTTTGATTATTCAAATCCACATACATTAGCACCAATTAAATTACCACATGTTCCTAAATATTGACAATTTACTGAATATTAATTTGTTTGACTTTGTTTGATGTTTGTTTGAATACACCCTGGGTTGGGTGCCAGTCCATCACAGGGCGTCACACACTCATTCACACCCAGGAGCAATTTATCTTAGCTAATCTTCCAGCATGTTTTGGGGAGACGGAGGAAACCAGAGAACCCAGTGCATAATGCAAAACCACTTCCGTTCTTCTCTAGTTTCTGTGGAGTTTGAGGCATGTTGATATCTCAATATTTTGTAACATTTTACAGGTTTCAAATATAGGTTTTAAAAATATGGTATAGTAAACGTCAGAATTGGCACGTTACATGTGATAAGGATTAAAGAACGCAAAGATCAGACATTAATCTCTGTGTGCCGACGGAAGCTTAGTGATCAAGGCTCTGTGCTGATCACCAGGTTTTCTTCCAGGACATAACTTTAGAGAAGGCCCCTAACCACCAACTGATCATCTGCCAGCGATTCAATTCATTGTTATGTGTATAGCAGTTTAACAATAGATATTGTCACATCTTCTTGCTATTGCTGATTTTGTCTATGGCCACAATTACACACTTATCAAAAGCATGAGTAGGAGTATAATCTTCAAAAAAACCAAAAAAAACTTAATCAGTTAATAAAGTCGTTTAGTTTTTCAGTGTTCTAACACTCTCCCCTGCTGTTGGGGATAAAGATAGTATCAGGACTTTTTTTTGTGGCCTTGCTGCTTTTATTACCGTTTGTTCCCACAGGCTGTACGGCATCAAACTCACCACTGATTATAGCATGCAGCTGCACACCCGGAATTCTGCATTTCAAGCCATGGAATAAGTGTAGCGAGTGTCTGCCCACACCCTCACACCTCCCACAGCGCTCAGGGCACAAGAACAGGTTCTATACGGCCTGAAATAAAAGCTAAAACTGACTATGGCCCAGAGATCACTAGGAGATTTAAAAGACCTTAAGCTGTATCATTTTTTCTCAGGATCAGGGCAGTTTAAACTTCCAGGTTTATTTCTCGAGTTAAGGTTTCTCCACAACACAAATACTTGATGTGCAATTGCATATGTGCCCATAAACAAAACAAATTGTTTGCAATTATGTGGTGCATACACATTTCAATTATACAAGATGTATGTTTACAAAAAAAAGCAACTACATCAATTCTTAATCTTAAACTACAAACACTGCATGTGTGTAATTAGTGTGTAAGTACAGATTCCTTTATTTAAATGACCCATACAGTAATTGCTTTACTGAGCATTTTAGAAGCATCGAGCTACCTAAAAAAAAATTCCTCTAGAATTCCAAAGCACAGGCTTTCAAACCAGTTTGAATACATGCAAATTAGTTTAACTATCTAGTTTTAACCTTGGAAGAAATTTATTTATTTTATTTGCTCTGACATTATAATGACATTCCATGGCGCTGTTGAATCCTCTAATCTATTTAGTTAGAAGGTGTTTACTTTTCTATAACAGCAGCTGTGACAGTAGTTTTGAGCTACAAGGCAAATGACAGGTTTATACTAATGCACTCGTTCAAATAAATGATAGTTTCTATACCTTACTCATGGACTTGTATGGCAAACGTTTCACCTCAACAGATGTGTGTAACCATGGATATGGTGAATTTTTCTGTGAGGTGACATTTGTTTAACATTTTTGGAAGGCAGTGCTGTTCCTAAGTTTTCAGACACTGGAACGTGTTCTGGACAGGTGGCTGGGGTGGAAAGTGACAAACTACATTCTCTCATTATAGTACATGGGTCATTATACTGATCCTTTTATGAGTATGATTAAATCATAGTACTTTTACTTCAGTTGTTTAAAAATAAAATGTTCAGCTTAATTACATTTATTTTTGATCACTTCTACAGAGTAAAAAAATGAACAATGCATTTAAGCCCTGAAGACTGCAAAACAATTAAAAGACAGCATGTACAAAATTTTTAAATAAAACAATTTTGAGACCCAATGAAAATAGAGAAGTTTACTGCATAAACTCAGGCGCCAAACGCTTGGTCAGCAGCAGCAGTGTGTCATGTAAATAGCGGGAAAGGACTAAGACTACATTTCCCAGCAGCCACAACACCACACGGCATCATCATATGACCACCTGCACCTGAATCTCATTGATGGTAACGAGCACGAGGTGTGTATATATAGCCTCAGCTTGCAATGCACTTTTGTCTGACGTTATGTTGGTTTATCCTTCTGTCTCACGGCATTCTTGTTCTTGGAAGTCTTGTCTTGTTTTGTGTTTTGTTTGTACCTTGATTAAACGTTTCACTGTTTAACTGTTATTCTGCATTTGTATCCGTCCTTACCTGTGTGACGTGACACAATGTCTAAAACAGTGGAGACAATTTAACATCCCTGGCCCAATTTATCAGGCATCTTCAGTTTTAAGTGCTTCAAAGGAAACAACGTGAAACTTAAGACAGTCTCTCTCTCTCTCTCTCTCTCTCTCTCTCTCATATAGTCATATATATATATCATAGTACTTTTGTGGACAATCTTTTTTTTTTTTTTTAAATAACTTCACAAGAGAGAAAAAAGAGAGGCTGGTATGTGAACGATTGTCTACAGCTGCTATAACATAAGTGGTAAGAGTAAATAACTTGTTTTGCGGATGTTCCATGACATTAGATGTAGCTATAAATGGATAAAAGCTACATCATTCTTTAATAAATCAAACATTATAATTGATACACTGTTGTGACACAATGCTGTGTCAATGCTAACAGAGGAGTAAACCACTTTTAATGCTGTTATAGAAAAATATTCAACATTGGGGTGTTAACTGTGACTCCATTTTATGTCAGGCTGCATTGCACCATTCTGTCATTGATTATTTTCCTGTAACATGAAGCCCAGGTGTGTTGTATTCCTTCTATATTACCCAATACTGAATTTTACACAAGTGTTGCATAATATTGACATTTACATTGAATATTGAAGTTATAAATCAACCCAACAATGTTTTTCATAGTTAGTGTTTTTCATTCTCAGTAGTGAGAAAGCTAATTTTTCAGGAAGGCTGCATGGTGGCAGTTCAGCAGTTCAGGGTCTGTGCTAGTGACTAGAAGGTTGTGAGTTGGTTGCCCAAATGCACAAAAATAGCCAATAGCCAAAAGAATGTCTAGCATTTTTCTAAACATTTCTCAGCATTAGTCTCATAGCTCAAGTCTAAAGAACCTTTTAGATAATCTAGTTAATTACATTTAGAGAAACTGTGTACATTTAATTTTGCCAAACCACTCCCTTAATTATATAAATGCACGGGAGACCAGGGAGGGTTGTAACATATGGTTAGTTGTAGCCACCAGTCAGGTTTAAGCTAGACTCTTATGATCACTACTGTACACTTCCAGCTCCTTCCTGATCTCAAACATGCAATTTCATGGTTTGTAAGCAAAGTTGCAGATTTTAGAGACAAAAAATGCATTTAGAGGTAAGAAACTAATTTTGGGGACTAAGTTTAGATCTTAATTAGCACTTAGAGTGTTAAAGTTAAATTGATAGAACTTTTTCTAGATTAAAAAGTAGACTTTCAAGCTAAATGTGATGCATTTCAATCATGCTAAACCCATCTCAACCCACCATTCTACAACAGTTAGGAATAAAATATCTGAAGGGGTGGGGATAGTTGCAACACTTTTGAACACAGTGTTACAACCAACCCCCAATGATGACAAAAAGAAAATATATATAGGCATGCGATACACCGTATACACAGTGGAAAAGGAAAACAGACAGAGGTGTGCCTGCAGACATCTTAGAAAAAGGTCAGACAGGGGAAATCAGTCAGATCTGTTTCCAAGGCCCATTCTATCTTCCATGTTACTTTTTCCATTCTAGATTTCAGGTCAGAAAGTGTGCATATCAGCTTGCAGTGGTATATAACTTCAAACTTCACTGGTCCCGACTGGTTCTTTATGAAACGGCACGGAGGCAACTATTCTGGAACGAGCTACAGGCTTTAACCATTTAAAGGTGGATAGATTTTTCAAGAGCCTTGAGGAGGTAATTGAGAGGTATAGCTTTGATGGTAGTGATGTATGGAAAATATTATCACCATATGCATACACATAAAGATCATTGTTTATTATGGTCTGTACTTAGTTCATTCATTCAACTTTTTGTGTCAAACCTTTAAAGCACAAGTTTCATCTGTTAAGCCAGTAAATGCATTTGTCTTTTATGTCAGAGAGATGAGGCACATTGGCTTTCACTGATGATAAATGGATCACAGAGCATGTCAATATAATTGTCACGTGAGGGGAAAGGGCAGGGAGATGGTTATTAAGATCCAGGCAGACAAATCCAAAAACGTAGGCAAAAATCTGAATCAGGAAACAGGTAAAAGGTCGGGTGATCAACAAACAGGATATCAAAGGCAGGACAACCTCAGAAGACACTAGGCAACAAGAGGTCAATAACAAACACGAGCAGAGAGATAAACAGGCTTAGTATCATCACAAACACAAGGAATGGAGTGCACTGTGCTCATTCCTTGTTATCAATCACACAATACACTTCGCAATGTGTAAGTGAACTAAAAGTCCTTTTAAACTACGGCTGCGATTGTGCTGTGAATTGGATGCAGGTGTGCGTGAACAGGGAATTGCAGTCCATGGTGGCCATGTTTGTAGGCCACAGTGCAGGAAGGGAAATGGCGTTCGTGGCATGAGTAGACCTAACAATAATGAAGCCAAAGGGACCATTGGGCATGCGTGCAGTGATTCTAAAGGCTTTAATATTTGATGCATTGGAAGTGAGAACAGGTTGGTTCAAAAGAATCAGCACCAGGGCTCTACGGTAACAATTTTTTTTAGGAAAAATTTAGGCGCGTGGTCAAAAAACTAGGAGGGCGGTTGAAATTGAAGGTTTTTTTTATTATTATTTATTTATTTATTTATTTATTTTAGAGATGGTAACGTTAACGTGCTACAATATAACACACAAGTAGGTATGAGAAAAGTTGAGCTGGTCAATTATGACAGAATTTAGGAACATAGTGTGAGCCATGACATTAATTTACCTTCTGATAAACTAACTTTTATATTTTCAGTTAATTTTACAGGCTGTATGCAAAAAAACAACAACCGTTAACCTGTTCCACCTTGTAAACAAATACAATAAACATCAATGTTCAGTCTTTGAAGTCTGCTCCTCTTAAATATATTTAAAGATACACGATCTGACATTTTCCAAATTCTTCAAAACCAATTCTCGAACCGCTCTGTATATATTGTGTATATATCTGAATAATGTCACATAGGATGTGATTGGGTGAGTTCATTTATCCGTCAGATGCACAGCGTTTTAGTTTAACGGTGTTCATTACTGATGCTCCAATCAGGATTTTCACAGCCGATACCGATTTCTTGTCATCTTGATCGACCGAAAACTGTCATAAACAGTTAAATGTAAGCTCTCTGCTCATGGTCACTGTTAATTGAATTAAATAATAGCAATTGACAAATGATAAATAAACAAACATAAAATATTTATTTTTAAATATCTTAAACAATAAAGAGTCCTAATTTAAAATAGACTAACACAAAAATTATCCAAATTAGGAAAAAGAAGGCTAATAGTCTTCTAAGGAAATTGCTTACTTAGCTTAATGTCAGATTGATATTAAATGCAACCCATAGTAATTAAACATTATTTAATTTCTCATTTTATTAATATTTTATGAGTTTATCATAGTATCTATTTTTTATATTCAATTATTTATTCATAACTAAGCATATTTTCTGTCTTTACATTTTTATTACTTTTTGTTTGTTTGTTTGTTTAGCAGTTGTTCCTTTTAGATGGGTTCCCCAGTACAGTGTTGCCATGTCTGCTGATAAAATTGTTGTTTTGGGGTGATTAAATCAGAACATGGAAACTAAGGTTGACTTTTCTGGTGATATCTGGCAACCGTGAGTTTAAATGAAGTGAACGCGCTGTCTATTAGAGTTAGTGAAGAGAGTGAAGGAGAGCAGCAGTGTTCTGTATGTTTACAGACTGTACAGTTGTT